>CADEHL010000025.1:1658583-2253583 GCA_902827135.1 Harpagifer antarcticus
TTATGTCCTCACCTGCCAGTGGCGAAATTCTGCCCAGCACTTTAAAATCAACAAGAAGGTAAAGCCATGTGTATGATTTCATATACAATATTCAAAGGTTTTCTTATGTATTAATAAAAAGTTGTAAATCCACAGAATACTAACTAATAAATGAATCCCATTTGAACATGTCACCTTCAGGTGGTAATGTTGAACGAAGCCTACTCCAGGGTGGAGTACCGGCTGGAGAGGGAGGGCTTCGACAACATCCCTGCACTCATAAGATACTATGTTGGCAACAGGAAGTCTGTCTCCCAGGTGGGTTCCATCAAGTATTTTAAACATGTACTCTTGTAATGAAAACATATTCAATAGTTCTTTGACACAGTTGTTAGAAGTATAAAAACGTTACATGTACTACCCAGTGGTGTAAAGTAACTCAGTACATTTACTCATGTACTGTACTTAAGTAACATTTTGAGGGACTTGTACTTTACTTAAGTATTTACATTTTTCTTTGTACTTCTACTCCACTACAATTCAGAGGTAAATTGTGTACTCCACTACATTTATTTAATACTTTCCTATACTTTGCAGATTTAGATTAATGGTGTGAAATATAATCAACACTTAAATCAGACTTTAGTTACACCTGGAGTAAATTCACAAGCTACCATACATAATTAAAACTAGCTGCACCTTTACCAGCTTTGTTAGCACTTCAGTGCATCAATAATTATAATGAAAACATATAATATATATTATCCTGAAAAGGGACAGTTGGCATAATGAGTACATTTTTATATATTTTGATGGTAATACTCTGTACTTTTACTTGAGAAACATTTTGAATGCAGGACATTTACTTGTATTCCTACACTTTGGTACTTGTGAAACGTTTATTTAAGTACAAAATCTGAGTACTTCTCCCACCTCTGGTACTACCTTCTAATGGTTACATAGACTGGGTGTCAAATGCCATCCAAAGATTAAGTCATGATCGGAAAGAAAATGTACAACGTAAGCAATGTAATACTCTACTTTCATAAAAAGAATTAAAAAACAACTTGAGTTTACTTTAAGTCTTCTTCTTCTTTCCCTGCATTTAAGGTGGTTGGAGCCATTATTTTCCAGCCAATCAACAGAGCTCTGCCGCTGCGCTGTTTGGAGGAGAAGTACGGGTTGTCCAGCCATCACCGAGAGACGATCATATCGCAGGAGAAGCGTAACCAGAAGCGCCTCAGCCTCAACATCACCAACGGACACACACAGGACAACGCACGCACCACGCAGGACAGCACACACTGCCGGGACAACTGCACGAGCCGAGGCAGCCAGCTCAGGTTGGTACACACCTGGAAGAAAAACACATTGATTGTGGCATGATTGATGTGTTTAGATGATCACCTACTGAACATGTGTAATTGGTTGGATTTGGCAAAAAATCCCTGAGTTCCAAGAAACACAAACCTAATATTTAAAGTGGGTTGTCGGCTGCAGACCAACTAACATAGTTTTGGCTATATTTGATTAATGTACACTTACCTTTACTAAAGTAATCTTTTCTCTCTGTTTCTCTCTCTCTCTCACACACTCTGGGAAAGACTTAAATAAACCCCTTAAACCCCTTCCTGCTTTTGGACATTTAACATGTACCCTTGTTCTGTTTACATTCTTTATCCAGGAAGTGGGCTGTATATAGGACATGTTCCATATGTATCAAAAGCCCTCTATAAATAAAGACATGGTGTATGACTTTTCTGCTATAAGGATCAGAAGTGTGTTATTTCACGAGCACACTGAGCTTAATGTAATGACTCAATGTCTGTCTGAGTAAAGAGACCAAAAGAAAAACAAGGTAGAAAGAAAAACAAAGAGAAAGGAAAAGAACAATTCATTTTTTATGTCAAGGTCTTCTTTCTTTGCTTCCTTTTCAATGATGTGGCTATTTCTTTATTGCTAAACCTTTCTTTGGAATAGCTTTGATTTTTGTTGGCGTTCCCTTTCTAACTCAGGTTGAAGGATCGCTGTGGCAGCCAACCAGCAAGTCTCAATCAGGTCCCAGAGAGGCGACGCCCACTGAAGGCACACCAATCAGAAAGCTACCTGCCTCTCGGTAAGTGAAAGTAAAATGTAAAATGTGACCTTAGTAGGAGACACAGAACAATATTGGCATTCTTTTCTGTTTTCTGACCTTTTACCTTTATCCTCTTCTTCCTGGAACCTCCTCTACTACTCCAGGATCCAAACCCCAGCCTCCTGACCTTCTGCTGCCGGGCCCCAACCCCAAGTCTCCAGTGTTTCGGACGGGCAGTGAGCCGGTGCTGAGCCCCTCAGTCCCACGGAGGTCTGCAGAGTTTCTGCCAGGTCAGTAGGGGGATACAATCCAATGTTAAACAAATCTGTTTAAAAACTGTCAACAGAAAAACAACCTTAAAAATGTTCTGCAATGCATTGTTTAGATAAAGTCCAAACAGCATGTCTTATCTGTTGTAAAACCAAAACACACACACACACACACACACACACACACACACACACACACACACACACACACACACACACACACACGGTGTAATCTATCCTTATTTGCTCCTGCCATTGTTTGTATGGAAATAGGAAATGACATGTAACCCTGTCCTCATATGCTTCCATGCACATTTTGGTTGTTTGATTCAAATTTGGCAAATAGAGTAAAGTGAATAATATAAAAACTGGTTTTACATGGCGCAGAAATGAAATAACAAATGTCTCTAACACAGACACAGAGGCTTACTGCCTTGATTGATTACATTTGGTTGCAGACATATCTGATCAATCATTTGGTGTTTACAGGCCAGGCCAGCCGGAGCTCAGACAGCCAGCTGTGTCCCAAACCTCCTCCAAAGCCCAGCAAGGTGCCCCTGGCCCGGCTGCCCCGCTCCCCCGCCCTGCAGCCTCTGGCGCCCCCCCCCATCTCCTCCAGCCTCACAGACGCCTCCTCCACCTCCCCCAGGCTGGCTGCACCTTCCCTGGACTCCACAGGTGTGGATACTCATGGTTCTACTTGGAGGAGCGGAGGTAACTTTATTTCACGTCACGGTGTGTAAGGAAAGAGTTTTAAACGTATCAGGAAAAGATAGTCCTACATGAAGAGGCACACTCGTATATAGTAGTCTGAAACAGAGTTCCAAAATACTTCAATTGATCAAACATTGCTATACTATTAATTTCTGTTTTAACAAATGAACTGTTTTCATTATCCAAGTTATTCAACCTAATTTATTTAAGTTGCTTTCAGTCAGTTGAATTTTCTACATCAAGATTACCTTTTTTAAATGCTCTGGATGTGCATATTCTATTTTGATACCTATATAATTGATACATTGACTGTGGAGTAAAGACATCTATATATAAATGTCAACTTCCCCTCTTAAAAACCAAATGGAAATAAATGAAGCACTGTTGTTGGTTCCCCACAGCCACCACAGGCCCTCCTGTTCCTCCAGTGAAACCCCTGAAGTTCCTCCAACAGCTCCACCCTGCAGACTCCTACAGCTCCTCCAGTTCTCTCCTCTCCCCCGCTGAACAGTACTCAGATTCAGAGACAAACGCAGGATGGACTGAGCGCCTGCAGCCCAGTCCCGCAGAACCGAGGTCCTGCAGCCCACTACAGTGGGAGGAGCCAGACTCCATGTCGGACCTCTACCTTCAGCCTCTGCCCTGCAGCTACGTGGAGAGACTGAGGAGAGAGGGAGAAGGCGGGAGACAGGAGAAGGAGAAGGATGCGGGAGGGAGGAGAGGGCTGGATAGGAGCTCCTACCATCACGCCATCGCTGCTTTGGAAAACACCAGCGAGGAAGAGGAGGAGGACGCTGGGAGGGAGGAGGAGGAGGAAGAAAAGAGGAGCAGTTTCCAGCGGCCGGTGGAAGAGACGGAGTCCACGTTCCGGCCTTCGGAGTTCGGATCTCGACTTTTGCCAGAGGAGAACAAACCGCTGGAGATGGTGGTGCTGAAGAGAGCCAAGGAGCTGCTGCTCAGCCACAATCACCACAGCATCGCCAGACACCTGCTGATGGCCGACTGCCAGGTACACACACACACACACACACACACACACACACTGAGATGAGATTTCTATCCTGCAGTTGATGCAATAGAATGATGCAGGAGAATCACACCCCTGAGCCGAGCACAATGTTCCACTGTATTACACACAAACTGGCAGCCACAGAATAAGAGGAAGATACAACGAGACTGACCTTTTTTCCTGCTCCAGGTTGCGAGGATAGTCGGAGTGACTCCAGAGGTCAAAGGTCAGATGGGCGTGTCCTCCGGTCTGGAGCTGGTGACGTTGCCACACGGTCGACAGCTGCGGCTGGACCTGATGGAAAGGTAAATATGAAATCACACATACACACTGCAGCACAAACATTGCATCACACATTTAGTAACACACTTCCAGGAAACCCCTTTAAATGTTCGGTTAAACCAGCCTGCTCTCAAACTAAAGATTAAAGATGATATCATTGATTCATAACTGCTGAGTCATTCATTCTACTTCCTGTCATTCTTCCAAAAACTCACTGAGAGATCAAATTAGAAACAAAAAAATACATTGACATCACATAGTTGTTGGCTTGTGTTGATTATCCACCCCTTCTTGGTCTCCCAGGCACCACACCATGGCGATAGGTGTTGCCGTGGATATTCTGGGATGTACGGGTAGCGCAGATGAGCGGGCCTCCACCTTAAATCGCATCATCCTGGTCGCAGTGGAGCTGAAGGACACGGTGGGCGACCTGTTTGCTTTCACGGCCCTGATGAAAGCTCTGGATCTGCCACAGGTAACACACACACACAAACACACACTTTCAAAGTTTAACAGACAGTGATGAAATAAAAGTGTCGGATAAATAGTTCTCAATCATTACATGCCAGAATGTTTCACTTTTTTGTGTCATTTGTTTTCTATTTGTTGGAAATCTTGATTTGTGTTGTTTTTTACTCTGCAGATCAGCCGCTTGGAGGAAACATGGACAACTCTACGAAGGAACTACACACAGACCGCCATCAACTACGAGAAAATACTCAAACCTTTTTACAATAATCTGTATGAGGGCACAGGTACTAAAAATGCACACAGACACACACACACACACACACACACACACACACACACACACACACACACACACACACACACACATTGGCCCAAGGTGTCTTAAACATCGCATGGAATCCACGAAAAGTTTCAGTCTGGCTTCAAACCCATGCACAGCACTGAAACAGCCCTTTTAAGAGTTTTTAATGATCTGCTCCTAGCCGCCGACTCAGGTAGCCCAGCTGTCTTGGTGCTGTTAGACCTGACAGCTGCTTTTGACACTGTGGACCATAGCATCCTGTTGTCACGGCTTGAACAGTCCGCTGGCATCACAGGCTCTGCCCTTGCATGGTTCAGGTCCTACCTGACAGACCGTAGCTTCGCTGTGCAGCTAGGTGCCTTCTCCTCTGCAAAAGCCCCTCTTACCTGTGGGGTTCCCCAAGGCTCGATTCTGGGCCCCATCCTTTTCCTACTGTACTTACTACCCCTAGGCTCAATTCTCACAAAACATAATATTCCCTTCCACTGCTACGCCGACGATGTACAGATTTATCTCCCTCTCGAAGCAAGTGTCACACACTCATTACAACAGTTGATGGACTGCTTAACTGAGATAAAATCCTGGCTGAGCAAAAACTTTCTTAACCTCAACGAAAGCAAGACTGAGGTCATCTTTTTTGGACCCCAACCTCCAGCAACCCAGGTTGATATTCTAGGCTCCCTCCAACAGAACATCCTCCCCTCGGTCACGAACCTTGGGGTGACCTTCTCCAGTACTTTTAAATTCGACAAGCAGGTCAGCAGCGTAGTCAAATCCTGCTTTTTTAAAATAAGACTTTTGGCCAAAACCAAGTCGTATTTATCTTTTAAAGACCTGGAAAGGGTTATTAACGCCTTTGTGACCTCGAGACTCGACTACTGCAACGCTCTGTACATGGGTATGGACCAGGCATCAATTAAACGCCTGCAGCTAGTCCAGAACGCAGCTGCACGTTTGCTGACTGGCCATAAAAAGCGTGACCACATCACCCCAATTCTGGCCTCACTGCACTGGCTTCCAGTTCGGTTCAGAATTGATTTTAAAATCCTTTTATTTGTTTTTAAAGCACTAAATGGGCTGGCTCCGGCCTATATAGCTGAACTCCTCCAGCGCTACACCCCAGCCAGAGCTTTAAGGTCTGCTGACCATCTGCTGCTGGTAGTGCCCAAGACCAGGCTCAAAACCCGAGGGCACCGAGCCTTCGCAGCAGCTGGCCCCAGGCTCTGGAACACTCTGCCCCTCCACGTGAGGTCGGCCCAGACCCTAGGGGTTTTTAAATCCACACTAAAAACTCACTTCTTCTCTCAGGCCTTCTAGTCAGAGCGGAGCACGACTCCTCACTATTCCCTGTGTTTGTTTGATATCTGTTGTAAATTATTGTCTTTTATTGTGATTATATGTGTTTTTAATGCATGTACAGCACTTTGGCTCGACCAAAAATCGCTTTTAAATGTGCTTTATAAATAAAACTTGATTTGATTTGATTTGAAACAGCATGTGATGCCCCTGTGGGTGCATCAGTAGAGAGGAGGTGGCTGTGGTGATTGGTGTTTGCTGTTTGCATTGATTGCAGTAACTCAGGGCACCTGGGTCTGGTGTCCTGCAGCTATTTAGAGCCTCTCTGCTCCTCTCTGTCCCCTCTCTGCTTTCCCGTACAGGGCCCCGGTTTTGTTGAGTATATGTTGTGGTTACTCTATTTGCTTTACTTTGTGCACCTCAACACTCTCACACATACATATTCATACAACCCTCACCCTGCATTTACACTACTGATACCACTGACGTTCACACCTCATGCCTTACTTATTGTTGCACTTCAATTAATTTGGCTAATTTCGATTGTTTCCTTTAAATAAACCTATTTTGATAACCGTTGACATGGTGTGTCTCCTTTTTGTTGTGGCCTTTTGAGCCAGGTCATAACACAGCATCAAACATGGATTCAATAAAAAAAGGGGAGAAAACTAGCATCAAAACAAATTATTAACAATTTAGACAGCTGTCACATGCTATACAAGTTTGAGTTAAGACAAATTTAATGGAAGTAATAACATTTTTAGAATCAAATGTATCCCTGGTTAATCACATCATGTTTTTAAAAGCACAATTAATTAAATGTCTATCCTACAAGTGTTGATTTCATCCCAAAAATTCTCAAGTGCAGAATAATGTAACATGATAGAGAAACTAGAATTGTTTATAGATTGAAGGGTTACAAGAATGTTTTTTTAAATATGAATGGAAAATAAAATGTGTCTTTCTTCTTATTTTTGATCCACCTCCCTCCTCCTGCAGCTTCCTCCCCTGCAGTGGTCTGCGTCCCCCTCCTGCTGCCCCTCCTCACTTTGATGGAGCGCCAGTCAATCACACCTGAGGGGGCGGAGCTCTGGGAGACCAGCGACCAGGGCTGTGACATCATGCTGCGCCACCTAGAGGCTGCACGCCAAGTGGCACACAACGCACACAGCTACACAGCCAACGCACACAAGTTATTACAAGGTACAAATAAGAAAACGCACAAACAAGTACAGAAAAATATATAGTTGGTGGATTATAAGAGAAAAATAAAAGATGTCTAAAATATGTAATTCTTCATCCCCTCAGGATTGACATGGGATGAAGACCTGTTGGAGGTGTTTAAAACGGACTTTCAGCTGCGGCTGCTGTGGGGGAGCCGTGGAGCTTCAGTTAACCAATCAGATCGCTACAACAAATTCAACCTCATCCTCACTGCGTTGTCACGGAAACTGGAGCCCCCGCCTAAAACACAAACATTAATCTGACTCCAACCTGAACAAAAACTCTGACATCAAATGCACTTTGGACTTCAGTCGAGCATCAGGAGGACAGGAAACACAGAGAAGAAGAGGACAAACTGTGACGAGGCAGGAAGTTGATCAGCGAATGATGAAGAGGATACACTTCAACATCTTCATACAGAGACTCAGCAGCCGAACCTGATGTCAGATGTTGATTAGGCTCTTAATTTGTTAAATATTTAACAAAAGTCTGTCGTTTTACTCTAGTTTAAAGGCTTCAATTTCACTCAATGACTCATAGCTCTGACACCTCACATTTTAAGATACACATACAGGCATCATCTAAAACATACCCGGATCAAGATCATTACATTTGAATTACTCTAGCCATTGCCATGATCAGGACATGCAGGCAGTATCCAAAGTTCACTTAACCCTTATGTTGTGTTCGGGTCTCCCGTGACCCGTTTCAAGTTTACAAGTATATAATAACTACGCTCTAGTTTTTTTTATCGGAACAAGGCTTCATGATATCCTCCACAACAGCTATGTAAACACTACCAAACTGATTTTGACCATTTTAGCCAAGTCTGAATGTCTCTAAAAAAATGAGTGTATAATTTGGTGTTTGGGTCTGGGGAGACCCAGCAGAATTGTTTTGGGTGACTCGAGGTCAATTTGGCCCAATCAAGATTCAGCTTTGACTTTAGACACCCCAGCCCCGCCCCCTTCATCCACTGTAACAAGAATTGTTGGCAACATGCACCTGGTCAACGCTTTTGAACACAAGGTTTCAATCCTTGGAACTTGAATCCTTCATGAAATGGAAAGATATGCAGCTTTGTCACAGCTTATCTTTAAAACAATCTTTTTAAAGGGAGTTACTGATTCCTGAGAACAGAGCAGACAAAAGGAGCTTAACCTGAGGCTTGGAATGCTTCTTTCCTGATAAAGCACTTGTTTTATTTCTACTCTGACATTCCACTTAATGGAGAACATCATTTTGCCGCATCAAACTACAAATAGCTCATCTTGTGACAAATATATCCAGAAGAAAATGTCCGGATGTGTATGCCCTCCGTATTTATTTATGTGAAAGTAGTTTTATAAATGGAGGAAGGACATTTCCCTACAAAGTGCACATCTCTGTATGTTGCTTAGATAGAAAGAAAACATGTATTTGAGAGTTGCAATGAGATTTCTGGCTGTAATGATCTCTGTGACATTTGATATAAAATCACTGAAAACAATGATATTATATAATAACATTATATAACAACATTCACATTAATATAATATTAAAACAAGGTTTTTTTTTCACAAATCATTAGATATATAATATTTCCAGGTGAAAATATTTTTCTGTCTGCATAAACCTGCAAACTAAGTTAACATGTGAGAGACTAAAGTTGTATATAATTGAAAAAGTAGCATGTTAATAAGAGACTGTACATATTTCCTGTAGAAGACTGAATGTAAAAAAAAAATGTTCGATGATTTTAATATGTTTATATTACTATGAATTTAAGAATGAATAAATATGGTGTACAATCTGCATCTTTGTTGGCATTTGGCTTTGTTTAACTTGTTATTGAAATTCATTCGAGCATAATTAAGGTACTTCTTTACGGTACTTGTTGAAGGTATTACACTACGTTACCTCACAGGGAGATTCAAAAGAGAGCTGAATTGAAACTCACTTCTTCCTAAAATATCAAAGAAAACCAATCCACTTCTTTCCATTGCTGCTTATTTTATTAGAACAATATCTTGGAAGAAGAAAAAACAAAGTGTCTGACAACATTCAAAGTAAAAAGATGTGCACAACAATATGGAAAGGGAAGTACTGCCATTGGTTATTACAACATACAACATGGTAAAAACACATTTACATGGATGTTAACATCATTCAGAAACACTTTGTACCTGCTGCTGTTTTTATTTACTGTGATTGGATGTTGATAAAAACTTTTATCGTGAGTTAAAGAGCTGAGAGAATAATCTGTACAAAGCTTCCACAAGACAAACATGATTGGTGTTCAAAAACAAGAGGAATGTAGAAGTGTGTTTTTTGTCTGGGTGGTAAACAGCACCCCACTCACAGTAGCATGGCTTCACTAAAGAACTTTATTAAAGCTGCTTTGTTATGTATCTTTGCATAATATCCAGAAGTACAGTTAAGTGGCGATAACATTTACTGAGCTCAACGTTTTTATATGTATATTAATAGACTAAGAAGAAAATGTTTCTAAGTTTGACTGATTGCAAAGATGCTGCGTTTCTACTGACATGTATTCTTTGATTAAAGGGACAGTACTCCAAATATGTCTGAAAATGAAGAATATGAAACATCTGGAGTGTTCTGTCTGTTTAAGAGTTAGTATAAATGTTATACAAGCATCATCATGGCAACATCGATACACATTCAGCAGGAAACAGAGGGGACTGTTTTGTTTATCACTGCCTATATCTTCATGTCAGTGGACTATCTTTTCCACCATCAAATAATATTCAATTACAAGCAAGGTAGTGGTTTTAGTGCTTAAACTGATGTGGTTTGCTTTATCCCCCATGTCCTTTAGCAAACAAAAACTCTCAAATGTGCTGATCTTCTATATTATTGTAAATTGAATATCTTTGGGTTTTGGACAGTTTGTAGAACAAAACCAACAATGGAAGACATCACGATGGGCTGTTCCAACTATTGATAGGCATTATTCATGATTTAATTTGACAATTTATAGGCTTAATCAAAAATAGCAAATAAAAAGTTTATAACAACTATTTGTACCCCCGACTGCTTAACCATAGAAATGTGATTTGACATTATGACTGTATTGCCATTGGAACAAAAATAAATCTAATATGCAACACTTTACTGCACGCATCTTATGTCACGGTTTAGTTTTCAAAAAAGGCAAACATGTAGTTATAGCTCATTTGAAAGAAAAGCAAGCAGGCTAGCAGATGTAACTAACCATGACGACAGATGTGTACACACAAAATTGAAAGCACTGATAGATCGATGTATGCGTTTACAAGGCATCATTATTAAAAACGGGGTTAGGCTAAAATATTGAGTAGAGGACAAAAAACTGTTGGATATTTTGGGGAAAATGTTTTTTTATCGTGAAGTTGGATGAAAATATCTACACCACTCTCAAACCTGCACAGTACATCTGAAGCTACTGCCAGCAGTCGGTTAGCTTAGCTTAGCATAGAGACTGGGAGCAGAGAGAAACAGCTAGCCTGGTTCTGTTCCAATGGTAAAAAGTCCTATGTTGTGGAAAGCTAATTTCTCTCAAACTTCTATTGTTTTTATCCGATGCAAAATGGACCCGGATAGGAGAGAACATTAGGAGAACTGTGACTGAAGTTCAAGTAACATCCCCGACAGCATCATTCTGTACATTTCACAGCTTCATAGAAGAAACACTGACCACTACGGAGCCTCCTGCCGTTAAGATCCACAAAGCAGCTGAATTATTAGTGGCATTTTTTCAACAGAACAGTCAAACCTCAATTGTGTTTTGTTGAGAAAGTGAATGGTTAAAACAATCACCAAACACACAAAGAATTAATGTAAAGAATCTAGAAAACCATGCAAAAAAAATGGTGGGTCATTGCTCGTCAAGAGTTACAAAAAGAGTATAAAAACCATCAGGAAGAGGAAATTATTAGAGCCGTTTTTGTTTCTCGCTGCTATACAGTGGTCATTCATTAAGTTCACGCCTCTCAGCAGACAACACAGACCTTCATTCATTCATTCATTCGCTTTAATTCATTTAATCAGATTCAAATGCTGTAGTACTTCAGGGCAAAGTGCATCAGTTCAATTCAAACCTTGTTGTCTCTCATGAAGAGTGTCAAACAAACCTAAAAACAATCACTATGGAAAAACATTCAGCATGACATAAAAGATGTTAATATTTACAATTCATTCAATGGTAAAAACTAACATCACACATGTAACACAGGCACATGTAGACACACTTACATATTATTATGTATGGAAACCCAAATGTGTTTTCGGCCCATTTGGCCTTCCATAGAGGTGTTTACATATCATTGATACATGTGTGCATCTGTGGTCACATTCACAAATACAACCAATTAAGATGGGGAAAAAACTTTTTTGATAATGGAGATGCAGTTGAGAGTCCCCGAGGAGGTAAGGCTGAGCCCAGGTGGCTGATGGGAGATGTAGTCAGGCAGAAGAGTGGAGACATCCAAAAATCCATCCAAAGTAAAACAAAATGGAGTTTTAAGGCAGAGTCTGACTGCAAATTGGTGCTCCTCCATGTTTAGTGTTGTTTAAGGTGGTCCAGTTCAACTTAAAATGAGCCATGGTTTTGTGAGCAAAGGTTTCCATCTGCTGGTGAAATGGGGGTAGTACAACCCAGGAAGTAAAGGATAGGAAAGATGGGAAAGAAAGAGTGGTAGAGAGGTCCTGTGTTCACCTGATCGGCGTGCTATCTGTCTAATGAGTAACTTAATGACGTTCAATGCACAAAATCATACTCATGCTGGACATCAAAATACACCGGGATGATGCAGCATTCAACACACCACTCACATCCATAGTTACACACACTCATATAGTTGCAGTTAAAGTCACACATGAAACGTGTGATCATGTTTGGGACACGTTAAGGACATGCGGCTGTATGAGGGTGAGGGCAGGCATGAGGAGCAGAGTGGCTCAGGCGGGCAGGCAGGCAAACATCACCAACAGCACAGATGATGACAACAGGGATGAGTGCAGGACTGACATTGTTAGTGTTAGCAAATACTGTAAGCATAACTGACCCTAACAAATGTGACAAACCCTGAGAGTCTGAGATTAGAATTCACCCTCTCTTGAGTAGCTGGACCAAAAGTAGTGGGGAACAGTTTGTCTATTCGGAGAATATAGTATGGAAATATAAGATTATTTTACAAATACATTTTAGAATAAATGGCAAGTGGGACTTTGAAAATTGCGTTATGAGACAGCTCAAAGCTACTTTGAGGTTAAGGGTCCATTCTTTGGAAATAGAACTTTGACCAAAGAAAGCTCATCACAAGGTTCACTTACTAGATGTTTCCGAAGCTTTCGGCCATATTTCATTCATTAAAGTTGCCGTGTTATTTTTTGTGATGAGAATCTCTTGTCAAAATGCTCTTTAATGATTTAAGGAGCCCATTAGTTTAAAAACAAGCACAATACGTGTTAATGGTCGCCCACAACAAAAGGCCCACAGAAAACGTCTCGTGGAAATGTTCCTCTTTGTCATTAAATTATAAATCCACAACCAATAAGAGCAAGTCCTGGTGCCATACTGTTCTCCATGAGCTCAATCTTTCAATTAGGCATTTTTACTGTACACAACATAACTAGTGAGGTCGTAGCAGCAGTTGGTTTCTATTTGCTGTCAAACAGTGTTTGAACCCTCAGAGCAGAACATCAGTATGTTTCCCCCCCCTGATGTGATGGAGGGTAGCCATCACAGCCTCTAGTAACCCAGAATGCTTTGCTGGTTATGGATATGTGAGCATGCAACATGTCTTTATTTCATCTCTTTCCCTCTCTACCTCTCTTTTCTTGTGTCACCCCCACCACCAATAATCAGCAATCAGCGTGAGCCCTCCACCAGCCAATCAAATCGCCCGGCCACCCTGCAGCCCTCAGGAACCTGCAGTCACATAGAGGAGAGAGGGAGTTACAACAACATCCGGTGCTGCAGTTCGCTCTCACGCACAAACGTAACCAAATACAAATAATAGAACTGATTCACAGTGCGAAATAAAGGAAGAACAAGGATTGTGTTTATACATTCGGCAGCCTCCCAATTAAACACATTTTACCAGTTCTTTTCCAACGTTGTTTGTACTGCACTGTGTTGACTGCATTCACTTAAATGTCATTACACTTCAGAACCATTTTCACTGCACAATTTTAAACTTTACAAGTACAGAGTTCAAGAATGCGGCTGGTGATAAATGTATTTTCTTCTTATAGCTTAACAAATGAGTTAAGCCTACTAAAAAGAGCCTACTGTATGTGTCTTTTATTACTCTGTGCTGCCAAAAATACATACTACTTACTATACAGGGCAAAACACAAGTATGACCTAATCATTTCAGTCAGTTAATGAGTGAATTATGTATTCATATAAAAAATGTATTTAAATAAAATGTCTAAATTATATTAAATGAATGCAAGATTGTTTCCCATATCATCATGGCGTGCCAGATTTAAACATTTTTTATCTTCCTTACATATTTTGGCACTGCAACTTGTAAAGGTGATCTGACAGCTGACTGTGTCTAATGCAGGTTTATTGCTTGCACTAAAATGTGCTGCTAGCAGCTGAAAATAGTCTGAGAAATGCACTATTTTTAATAAATGTCCACTGAGAACTACAGTGACTTGCTGTTACAGTGAGTGTTAAGGATTGTAAAGTAAATGGAACATACTATGTACTATTTGGGACCTGTTTTGTAAGATATAGATAACATTGTTGGTTTAGTTGTTTTGCATTAGATTTGTTGACAATAATGCTAGATCAGGCAAACCCCTGTCAAGGTAGGATACAACACTACCAAGGATGAAACCTGACAAACCTCTCTAAGCGTAACTTCAACTTTAGTGTCGTGGCACAGGAAAAACAAAAAAAACACACACACACACACACACACACACGAAATCCTCAAGTAATTTCCACACATGAATCCGAAGAGCTTCAAATCAGTTTTAAAATTCTCCATTTAAAAAAAGAAACATTAAAAATAATTAAAAAATAGATAATTTCTAATATATTACATACAACTTAAAAACTTTGATCGATAAGAAGAAGTGTGGCCTCAACACACACACACACACACACAGAAATGCCTCGTATACATTCACACACCATTTAAAAAGCGTTTTCCTATTTGTCTCTGTTCTCTTACACTCACCTCTGATACACCAGTCCCACAGATATGACAGGAGGACGAATGATTACAGTAAGTGGGATAGAGAGATGAGATGGAAATCAGAAAACAGATAACTGTCCATGCAGATGTGGAGATGCTGTCTTTGTTTCCTTGTTGTAGTGTTATTTTGAGAAAGAGAAAAAGGGGAGGATGGAGAGGACGACAGACAGGATGAGAACACGGTGTTAGACTCAGATGTAGGTGACAGCACCTTTGCTGTTTCTCTCCATGGTGATTTCTACGTAGGAGGTTGGGACGTAGCCCTCCTCGCCGCTCTGCTTCCTCGCCCTCGTCCAGCCGTCGCCTTTGTCCTCCTCGATGATGTACAACACCTGCAGCGGCAAAGATACGTCTCTTAAATGACTGGCCCACATTATTGGTTGGAAATAAATAAGGCTTACCCATTGAAGATTCATGTACACTATTGGATTTTTTGAGGATTCTTTTTGTCAGTTAGTATCACAATAGTGTATTTTTTTATAGTACCACTAAGAGTCGCCAAAGTCCAATACTTTGAAATGTTATACTCTGGCTTTAAAAAGCAAACTATAATGGTGAAAAATAACATGACTTAAACAGGAGGAAATGGTGATCGGTGGATTCATCTACATATGGTGCTCTAAAGACTTTACAGCAGCAGGACGGTGGTAGTGGCAATGATTCAAAATGAACTATAGTGTGTTTGTTCATTCAAGACAAAAATACTTGTCCATAGGAACAGTTAAATGCTGGTTTGGGATTGCCCACAAATATATTTATAACCATAAAAAAAAAGCATTACCTCATTGTCTGCCATCACCAGTGTCCCCTCGTTCTGACCTAAGAGTCAGACAAAACATAATCGCATTAAACACACTAAGGTTAGATAATAAAAGCTGAGTCACTTCCCTTTGAGAACAACACTGAGAACATTTGTAAAACTTTATGGTGTTTGTCATTACCATCGAAGGAGTAGAGCGCTTTGCAGTGTCCGATGACCGGCAGCGGGTCGTCATCGTCAAATTCGTCGTCAAACTCGTGCGGGTCGGGGTTGGGTTGCCCGGGCTTTGGAGGGGTCGTGCGCTTCTGAGGCGTCTGATGCTCCTGACTGGTGTCGTCTGTGTAACTGCCCTCAGGACTGAAGGGAGAAAGGCAGCCGAATGAGGTTGCGTTTGCATTCATTGAAATATATCACTGCTACTTGATTATATATAAACAGCAGACTCATTATTATTCGTATGAAGAAAATTCAATCTAAGCAGGAATATTAGAGATTGACCAGCGGGTCTAATGAGTCCATAACAAAAATAACAGAGCTCCTGCCTTCATATTGTTTGGGACATTGTTTATGTTTTAACAAGAATTATGATTTAAAAAAGGTCAAATTGATATTTTCAGATTTTTGTTTCTGATTATAATGGCCAAGGAATTTGTCAGCAATTAACTATCTAGTTTAGAACTAATTAAAGGAGATCATTTTTTATTTTAAACCCAAGTAACTATTTAATCCATTCTTCATTCATGTTTAATAGAAATGTTTAATTGCAGACAGTTCACATGTTAAGCTGACCCACTATGCTCTTAAGGTTAGATAAGCAGTACATTTCAGTTACTTAATTGGAGGAATACCAACTGGACCTTGCCTTTATTTCCCCTATTATCAGTACCAGATGACATTGTTCACTACTTCCGAGGAAATGATTCAAAAGTAAATAATGAACACAAACAGCTAACTACACAAGCAAACGTTAAAGGTGGGAAATAAAGACTACTTACTAAACTGAATGACTTTGAAATGAATGTTGTGAAAAAATACATCACTAACTCTATACTGATATTCTGAACAATCTGTGCTGTTGTATTTGCTGTAAAGTGTCTCTACTGTAGGCTATTTTTATTATATGTACAGCACTTTGGCTCGACCAAAAATCGTTTATAAATGTGCTATATAAATAAAACTTGATTTGATTTGATATACATGTCATTAATGAATACCAAATGCTTAATATTTGATCCTCTTGCTCCCTCTGTCTGTCAGTGTGTATATAGTGTGTGTATATAGTGTGTACCTCTCTCTGCCTTGAGGAGTGTGATGGTGGTTGTCGGCGCTGTGTCGTCTGTCTCCTCTGGAGCTCTGCTTCCCCTCCACCTCCGATAACCAAGTCTGTCAACAAAGAGAGTGAGAGAGAAGGTTTCAGTCAATATGACAAGTCTATTCTAATACCATCCTCATCTACATAGCATCACATTATGACCAACTGTAAGACCTGAACAAATACTCAGCTGAAACCTTTCACCTGTAATCTGTCTTTCTTTTTCTTGGGTTTTACAGTTGTGTATGTTTTGGCTCTATTTCAGGCTAAACCTTCCTTTCTTACCTCGTTTTTGTGGAGTTCTGAGCGCAGCTTCTCCATGTTACACATAGTCTCTGATATTTTGGGCTGCAGGCTGATGGGGTCTCCCATCTGTGGATTCTTCTCATACACATCCTTCATCTTGTTCAGGGCATCTCTGAAAGACAGACATGCTCCGGTGTTGGTGATGGACTAATGATAATAAGCAGGTCACAGGTCATGAGTAACAACGTAAGCAGAACCATGTTAAGGCCATTTTGGTCATATGTGGTGAGGATTTGGACTGGGCAAGGCATTCTGGGTGAAGGCCAACCTCTGATCTATCTCTTTCTGGAGCTCTTTTCCCAGTTCGTCGATCCTCTGCTGCAGCCTCTTCCTCCTCTGTTCGGGCGGTAAGTGGCTGTAATCCTCCAGAGATGGGGCCTGGGGATGAAAACAAAACAAAACTACCAACTCAGAGTTTACCCTGACTGGAGGAAAAATGTGTCAATTAACTTTCTCTGAGGTGTGAAGAGATCTGTTGGAAATGCTCGACTGAAAAAATTAATCTCCAATTTTGTTTTTTAAACTGACTGATGCAACACACATCTAAAGAGAAACTATGGTTGGTGATGTATGATACATCTTATTTTTAATCCATACCTTGGGCTAAATGATAACTAATATTTGAATATTTGTTTTTTCCCCATGGTTCTGCTTTAAAAAAAAAAATGTGATTCTGAATTGACTGAATATCCTATCTGTACTTACCATTTGTCAGTACTTACCATGTACAATATACAGTAGGAGGAGACAATACCAATACCAAGTAGACTTACAATGGGGAACTCTAGTTCTATTTTAGTGGGTGTGATGAAGCTTCAGTAAGTGCATTATAATATTATATGTCAGAAGGCAGTACATCTATTTTCACTAGGAGGAAAGTCCTACATGGTGAGGATACATTCTACTCTATATACACACTCACACACTTACCATCTTGACTGACCACTGACGCATTAACCGTTACAATAAAGAGAGACAAACATGGGATGCTGGTTAGTGGTCAGTATGTAAAGCAGCCACTATCAAGCCAGTGGGTCAGCATGAAAACCAGATGCTCAGATCACTACACAGTTTCAGAGATGGAACTTGCAACACATATCAGAAGTAAATCACTGCACACCAGGAGGTTAGTGTGAATATTTCACATAGCTCATGTATATTACACAGTTCATTTATATTAAATAAGAGTTTAATGCACATTAACTTTTGAATATTTATTCTACACAATTATTAATTTCTGATTTTATTTCCTGCATTTATTAAAAACCAGATTATCTTGTGAAGGGAGGCCGCATGTTTATATTTTTTCCACTTTAATGTGGTCCTTTATTTTGTTATGATTGATATACCTCAAGGGTATAGGTGTTACATTTTAATTGGAGAAAATGTATGTAACTTGTGTTTGTTTGCAATAAATCTTCACAGGTCATTTGTAACTGAATTCCTATAAAACCCATCAACATCCTCTACTTTTCTCCATCTGGAACACATCTCTCCAACTGGGATAATATTACAATGAGTGATGGATCACGTCAGTAGTCAAACAAACAGTAAGATTGGTTCTTCTGATGGCCATTTTATTTGACCATATGGAAGAGCTATCCACGATAGTCCTGACTGAAGAGGTTTGTCAACTGTTTGCTGTCTGCTTCAGAGCACACTGACACTGTAAGCGGAGCCACTCCAAAACACACAAACACACCACTGCAAACTGCCAGCATCAGAGCAACACACCTGATGTTGAAAACGCTTGTTTTCCCCACACAGCACTGCAACCAGAATGCCCAAATCCCTCCAATATACACATGCCTATTCCCAAACACCAGATCTACATCATACACAGATAAATAAAAGGAGCCAATAAGAAAGGAAAGGAGAGGAAGGAAGTGTCTGCCAGTTTCTTCAAGTTACAATTAAAGCCATTTTAAACCTTAAACCCAGTTTAAGGGTTAAAATGGCTTACATCTTAAACCAAGTTTAAGGTTAAATGATATCTTTAAAGCCAATGATTGCTTCTTTATGTTTGATTGAACACTATATATTTTCTAGAACCTGCCGACATCCTGCAGAAGACATTCAGAAAACATAAATCACTTCAACTTGTCAATCAAACACACTACCTCCTGTCTCACCCCTCGTCTCAGGCCTTTCAAATTCTGAGGCTTTCTGGGTGTAGTCTTTATCTCAGAGCGATAGTGGCTCACTAAGTCAGTGCTGAATCGGGAACGGGAGGACGAAGGTGGTGAAGGGGGAGAGGAGGAAGGAGACTGGTGGGGAGCAGGAGGAGAGAAAAAAAACCAGAGGTCAGGACGACACTCTTTATCATGAGAGCCTTTCGGTATATTATTCACAGGATTCACAACAAAACATGGATCCGTCATAAGCATGACTCGTGTGTGACTTTCTCTGATGAAGACTGACTCATCATCCAGGCCTGGGGGGGATCATGGGTTTGTGTGAAATTAAGAGCAGTGTGTTAAACAATTAAACTATACACAAACACAACACCCTATGCATGACACATGTTCCAGCTGATGACGCTAACATAGACCAACAGCACGGTTAATGATTAACCAACATGCTCTTTATGAGAGGGGCAAGGTTCAAGCAGTGTATCACAGAATATATTTGAATGGGTTACAAACTGGAAAGGTGACAATAACCTACGACTGGAGAGACATCTGAGGAGCAGAGAAAGTTACAACACATGGGTGTTGAGGACGTGACTGATAAAGAACAGGTTTTGCATGTTTGGAATGTTAACTGCAGATTATAATGAGTCTGCGAGGAAGACAAAATGGTGATCTTTAAAGTACACAACTGAAAAGTGAATTGACAACCAGCTGAATGAGAAAAAGTAAACTCACTCACTGTTAAATAAATATAAAATATTAATTCTTAAGGCACTATCTTTGACTTCTAGGTCTCTGTACATCATACACCAACAATGAGTTAGTGTCCATACTTTGAAGAACATATAATGTATGAGAACAGTTCAAGTTTGAACGTATTGCAAATAAAATATTTAAAATAAAGAAATGTTAATAGCTCCCCAGAAGAGGTTGCCCTTTCTTGTGTTTATATAAGCACAGTTGTAATAAATGGATGTTTTTTCATTTCTGTCTTATATCTTATGCTGAGAAAAGATTTCTAAAAACATTCAAACAAATAATTAGGCTACAAGAGAATAACTCCCACTTGCTTCCAAAGGGAATTTCCCCTGTTTCACGATCTGTTCTTTTGTCGTTGCATTTAGAAACAGTGGACTATGGTAAATTACGTCACTAGTATGGAGGTGTGCTCCTCAATTTGAAACATCTTAATAATAATAATACCTAATTATTCTTTAATTTTGGCTTCTTTTTATATGTGATATATGCTGAGACGCAACAATGACATAATGTGGTGGCCTTAATATTGAAGCATTAGTGTTTACTTTAAAGTCATTTTTATAATCTATTATTTAGCACTTGATTCATTACATTAAAAAGGCAACAACACATACACCCCTCACTCCTCATACCTTTGGTTTCTTCCCAAACAGCCACAGCTTGTTCTTGGTTTTGCTCATGGGGTGTTTAGGGTCGGACCGTGGCGCCGGGGCCTCTCGTTCTCTCTCTACTTTGGGTGTGCTGCTGATGGTCCCATCTGAGCCTGACCTGCTCAGATGCTGACTGAAGTCCTCGAAGGGGAAGTCGCCTGGAGGGTCGAAGCCTGATTTAAACGACTCCACCACAATTATTGAATCCTGGGAAGAGGAGAGGAAATAAATATATGAGTGGTGTGCAACGAAAAGGGAGGAAATACCAAGTAAAAATATGTTGGGGTTTACTGTTTTTCTCTTCCTTTCTAACATCCGTCGCTCTGCTACATACCTTTCGGCTATCGACAGCTTTGGCAGCAGAAACCATCCCTTCTATACATTTGGAGACGATGGGAATGACTCTGCGCTCCGCCTCGGCGAAGCTCCGGTACGTCTCACCGAGCTTTACCGTCCGACGTTCGTCCATGTCCTGCAGATTCTGTAACAAGAAGAGGAAATAGAATAAACACTATTACCAAAGTGCTCATAGAAACACTTCTACAGGCTTATTAGCCGTAAACATCCTCTCAGAGTTAGCAGATCCTTTTCCTGGGCACCATTCATACCTAGTCAGTATATTTGAAATGGCTTACATGAGACAAGCTGCTATGCTTAACATTTTACAATGTTTCATTCTGCTGGGGTTCTTTAGATAAATAAGATCATATCCAAGAAAGGCCAAACATATATATATTACATCACAATCCACTCTTAAAGACTATCTAAAAGATTATTACTCCAGTTGTTTAAGAGAAAAATCCCATACTGTTGAACAGCTACTTAATTTCATTCACTGAAATGAATTGAATTCTAAGTTTTAAAAAAAGTGGTTATTACTGTAATTCAAATCCTTACGAGAGCTTTACCTTGAAGATGTGTGGTATGGCATTGTTGAAATGTTTCCACTGCTCTCCGTTGAAGTTCTGTAGCTGAGCGGCGTACTCGTTCTTACTCTCGTCGGCCATGTGGGTGCGCAGGTAGAACTGGGCTTTGGCCTGAACCGTGACATTAAACATGAGAACCAAGTTAGCTGGAGCATCAACAACCCCTCGTTTGGTCAACATTACCAAGCTAGCAAATGACAGGCATAATAATAACATTTAGCATTTTCCCCTATTAAAGGATTGGGAGACATGTTTTCATAGCATGGTCACATGGTTTTAACGGAACAAAGCCAACATATTACCCCACTGTTAATATATTGTATTTCTTAAGCAAGGATAAAGCCACCTAAAGCTAATTTGTAATTGTCTAATTTGAAATTTGACTTGACATTTGAATCCATCATCCTTATTTCCAGAGTTATTCTGTAAGAAACTGTAATGAAACCGTACCTCATGTAGAAAATAAGGCTGACTGGGCTATGCTTTAACCTCTATTTGGAAAGGTTTATTTTCCTCCAAGCTTAAACTTAATCCACCTAGTCTAATTATACAGTAAGTGTGCAGGAAAAAGGGAGCTAGAGTATAATTTACTTTAAAAAGCATAAATTATACAATACTAACTTTGAGAAAAGCAAACTACTAGGTATAAAGGGTTGTAAAAAGGAGTCATTGGTCTTGAAATGTGGATTGTATTACTGAACTGCTCATCCAATAATGTACCGTCTTTGGCCTCGTGCCCGCTATAAACATGCTGGTGTTTCCAGTGATAATGAAGAGAGGAGAAGTTAGTTCTCAGTCGAACAAGTTATTTTGAGCTGTAGTGTTTCAGGCAGAGCTTCCTACCTTCTCCACCTCCGATTTAGTGGCGTTGATGTCATTATCTAACCGATCATAGGAAATCTGGGATTTCTCTGCTTCTTTACACTCCCTCTCAAACTTCCTTTTACTCTAAAAGAGAGAAACAAAAACAGAAAAGGAAAGTTCATACATCAAGAGACACATTTTCAAAGAGTCTTCAGTGAATAAAAAAAATAAAAATGTGAATGAGTGTTCAGAACAAAAGCCAAGAGGGAGATGAATCAGGCAGGGAGATAGTTTACTTCCTGCCAGCCCATCTGGGTCACATTAGTAGTGAAGGAAACAGAGAATAGCTGAGACATTACAGTCCAGTCACCAAGTAGTCACCATTGAAGTCATGCAGACCACACACTGAAAATGTGCCAGTGTGAAGTAACTCAGACCTATGAAATCGGAGTGGACATGCATTTCTCATACATGTAATAAGCAGGAATTGGATTTTTAGCACTCTAGGAATCGTGGAGGTTAATTATAAATGTCGTAATGAGCCGATTGTAATAAAACGTTTTTTGTAAACGCATTAAAATGACCTAAGAAGTGAACAAATGGAAAATCAGTTGCCTTTTCACGAGCCAAAAAGACTGTTGTCGAGGGCCAAATGTGACACATGGGCTGGTGTACACTGAGGTGTGTGTGTGTGTGTGTGTGTGTGTGTGTGTGTGTGTGTGTCTCCTTGTCCTGGCCCCTGTCCTGGGAGGATTGCCAGAAAGAAGAATAGGGCACTGCTGTCTTTTCTCAGCCAGAAGCGAATGTTTTCATATTTCTATTAAATGTGGGACTAACATTACAGGGGAGCCTATATTACTTATCTTGATATAAATGACATACAATTACCACACATGACGTGCTACTCTCTTCATTAAATAATGGCATGTGCGGAATTAAACGAGGAAAATGCAACCCCTACTTGTCCTAAAGTACACCTTTGTTTACATTTCTTGCATTCCTTGCGCAACAAGTATGAGTCCAGCTGGCTGTCCCTAACAGAGGATATTTACACTAAACACTTTTTCTCTGCATTCCCCCCTTCTTGAGCCCTCCCTCCCCACTCCCCACTCACATTGTCCATCTGTTTCCAGCAATGATCCAAATGCTGCTGGGCCTTCCTGCCCTCCTGTAGATGCTGCTCATATACACACACAAACACACACACAGAAACGAGACACATTTACACGGGAAAAAAACACATAAATAGAGCTCATAAAACACATTAATATGCACATACACAACATAACTGGACTTTTTATCACTGTTACGTACATAAATACAATCCTCAGGAAACAAAAAGGGCCAAGTTTACAAGAGTCCAGTGAGTAAAGCAGAGAAAGAACAAATTCAGACTTACCTGCAAATGAGTTACACATTACATCATTAAGACAATGTTCCATTCATCGTTAGAGCATAATGTTAGGACACTTCACATTTTATACCACATGTCTGATTCAAATATATTCATAATTTGGCAAAATCATCCCAGCTCAAGGTCTACTCATTAAGTTTTCCTGAGGGCAGATAGTTTTGCAGAGTAGCCATGGAGATGGATGTGTTGACATGCGCTGACGACGACCACATGATGAGGTAATGAGTTCAGAAGAGGCCTGTAGCGGACCTTGGCTTGGGACTGTTTTGTCAAACCAACAATTTGCTTCACTTATAGGCCAACACTGAGGAGAAATCTTTCAAGTGCTGAGGATGAAATCTACTGTGCGGTGCCGGTCAGTAGACCTAGAGTTGGGATGTTTTTAGAAACTATGGTTTTCAAGGTCAGATTTCTAAATGTGTATCATGACATACCAATATTTACCTTCTTTCTTATATTTCAATTCTGTATCATTTGTGTCTGTATACGTGTCATGGCCTCCACCACTAGTTTTGCTTAAAATCGCTGAATAGATGTTGTATATGTGGAGGGTTCGATAACCAAGCACATGTTGCTCATTTCTTCTTCACACTACCTCTTTTAAATCAGCACAGCTATCCACTTTGAATAAAGTATATAGTAATTATTTTTTCACTGTACTCATTTTCTCACGTAATTATATTTTGTGTAAATATTGTCTTGAATTTGTTAGAATAGTCTTAAAATAAAAAATGTAAATAGCTGTTGTAAAAGGAGTGTTTATATTGTACTTCTGTATCTTTGTATGCATGACTTATACCAAAGATAAATTGTCGTATGTGTAAACTTACTTGATAATACAAAACAATTCTGAAGAGATGTTACCTACTTAAAAAAAAATCTAACTCAAAACAATAAAAAAACAAAAATAAAAAAACAATGTAATATTTCTCTGTGTGTAGCAGATTTCTTGTTATGGGTAAAATCCTGACTCAGTTCCAATGACATTATTATACAAATATTAAATAAATGTGTTTCTGCAAATTGCCATTAACTAAAATGACACTGTCAGTAAATTATAAGACATCAATAATATAGAAAGTGCACTGTGCCTATAGTGTATCGATTTATCTGGTGCTGATCATCACTAAACAAGAAGGGGGCGCTGTTCTTCCTAAAACACATAGATGACAAATGTTTGGGGCCTATGGCCTTAGCAGATGGGGGAAGAAGTAAAAGACAGATGGTTAACATCACATCCAACATATGCATCCCCTTGAGTGAAGCCAAACAGAAAATAAGTGAATATGAGGCGACACACAGGATATAAAGGGCAAACAGCAACATCCGTTTCGTGACAGAAAGCAGCAGGTTCTCTGGGAAACGTGGTCTTGATTATGGATGGATACACTGAAAACCACTGAAAACCACTGAAAATAAACTGTTTTTTTGCAACTTTTTTGCGTGCAGTGACTATGGACTTGTTAGTGAACTTACATGCTTCCTCTCAGCTTTGAAGTCTTGGCTGTACCTCATCAGCTCTCCGTACACCTTGTGAGTCATCTCCTCGGCAACCACCTCCCTCTGCCCGGCGTAGTCGTTGAGTTCATTCAGTACGGAGTAGAAAGACAGACATGATGTGAACCTGCACAACAGACACACATCAAACAAGTGATTACCACTGCAAAAAAAAACAGGCTTCCTCTTTTTGAACTGTTCACAGAGACATCTGCATCTGCTGTCCATTAAGAGCTGAAGAGAACCCAGAGCCTAAATGATCATTACTTATCAATAGCATCTATGCTGATACGTGTAGTGTATGTATGCAGTTGTATGTAACCTATACATGTATCTATTTTATTTAGTTAGTTATTTAATTTACTAACTAGGACAGGGAGGGGGGGAAAGGGGAACAAAATATATATATATTGACTGTATAAATGTAAACTCATTGTGCCTGACTTAATAAAAATTTTTTTTAAAAAAGGACAGAGAGTGAATACACATACTACACAGAGATGCTGTATGAGAAACCAATGTGAGTTTGGAAAATTGCACAGTATAAATCTATTCTAGTATACCTCAACAATGGAATTATGATCAGTAGAAATGGCCATGACATGGGACCTTTAAGTGAATGAAATGGAGTATTGCATGGGAAATTGAAGGAATGGTTTGGCACTGAAGAAAGAGACTGTTTTCCTATTTATTTAATCGAGAATCATTCTGAATCATATCACTACCCTCATATCATTTGGGCGAGACCCTTGTAAGCTCAACTTTTGTGTTTTTCACCACAAATAAAAATATTGTGTAGGAGTACAATTGTTAATGTATCTAAATTTGACATTTCTACCAACAATGCTTAGTTCTTGCTGCATCCTCAACATTGGTTCTTTATTGTGGCTGCTTGAGGAATCACTTGAAGGTGTAAAACTATTTGGTAACACAAGAAAGGAAAACTAAGAGTGTGTGTCAAGAGTCACATGGCACAACTGTTTCAGAGTGATGGCAGGTAAGTGGATCTGCCACATTATATACATCATATGTTCAATACAGTAAAATAAAAAGGTGTTTTTGAATGATGAATAAAAGTAATACACATAACAAATTATCTAATTTTACTCACCTCGGCTCCTCTTCTTTAGAGCGTTTAGGACAGTATTTCTTCACCAAGTTCCTGATGGGAGAGAGAGAAGCAGACACAGGAAGTTACAAATACTGTCTGATATTTTATTAAAGATGAATCGAGAATTTGAGCATCAGAGCCTCAGCCTGTCCACTCCCCCAGGCTCTGACAGTACACCAGTCAGAAAGTGATTTAACTAGAGAGCAGAGGAATGTGTGTGTTTGTGTGTGTGAGCGTGTGTGTGTATTTTCAGCAACAAAGAACGGGGTCTTCCTGCAATACATGTTCTGTAAAAATGTGCACGTCCCCTCACACAGAGCTCCATCTTTGATCATACTTCAGACAAGCGGAGTGGAAGTGTGTGTGTGTGTGTGTGTGTGTGTGTGTGTGTGTGTGTGTGTGTGTGTGTGTGTGTGTGTGTGTGTGTGTGTGTGTGTGTATGTGTGTGATGTATTCTGAAGGGATTCCCCCCTCTTTGAAATCAACCACTGGGACTCCACTGGTTTTTAATGAGGATTACTTGGTTTGTGCTGGTTGAATTGTCTCATGAGACAGGATTAAGCTAAATAAAAGATATAACCAGACAACCTTACCTTTATTCTAACACTTGAAATATTTTGAAGAAATTCTTAAATCTTATAGTGTTATATGTACGCTGGATATAAAGACAGGCTGCACAAATCATGCTTGAACATTTCGAACACTTTTGCAGAGCTCAGACTTCAGGAAATTAGTGCATCTGTATTGTGTAGGGCTGTAATGATATACCGAATATAGCGGTAAATAAACGTCCCAATACCGTCGTGAGACTGACAAAATCTACCGCGATTTAAAAAAAAAAAATGTTTGTAGGTTACAACATGAACATAAAACAACAGAACACAAAAGGACATCGCTACATTTACACACCTAGAGACATAGACAAGTACCAACAGTATGTTTATATCTCACCCTGTCTATAAGCCTCACCTTCTTGGCAACAACTGTATTGTTTTTGAAGTGGTGGAGAGACAATGCACAGTTTGACCCACTGCTGTCACCCATGGCCAAAGCATATCTCTCCGTCCCACTGAGGTGGCGTTAGACTTTTTTGCTGTCCGTCATTTTGACAGACAGGATCGTAAAATGTCCGTCATAATCCCTTATTACCCGTTGGGTCGGAACTGTTCACAAGAGAGCACGCTCGTGAACTGTCAACGGGGGGGGGCGGTGTTATGCCGTGCATGATGCACCTCGCGGGAGCGCACACAGCATAAAGCAAAACCTCCCAGACATGTATTGATCTGTACGGCAAAGTACGGTTTGGAAACTATATCATTTCCTTTTGGAGGGCATGCATAACACGGCATAACACCAGAGCCTCGCTGCGGGGAAACGTTGGCGCTGTTCAGAGTTTGTTCTAATCTGTCAAAATGACTGCTTTCAGATTTTTCCGTCATTGTTAAAAGAAATATTCGGTTAACGCGACCACTGCTGTCCCAGCAACATCAGTACCAAGCGAGAGAGTTTTTTCCAGAGCAGGGGATATTGTAAATGCCCAAACATCCCAGTTTATAAATACCTGGAAATGTGGACATTCTCATATTCCTAAAAACCTGTCTGATGATGCCGAGTGAGTGACTAGTGAGTTTGAGTTGAGTTACTTGAAAAACTAAAGTGAAACTTGATTCATTTTATTGCAGGGTCTGATTATTAGATGTCCTTGTTTATTTGTGAGATGCAGTGGCACAAAGGAAAGGCCTACTTTGTTTGGTAGTACTATAGGTACAAAAACACTGGTTTTCTTGTTCCAGTCTGTTACTGTCACTTTGTTTTTGACAATACTGCTATCCTACTAAAATGCTGTACAAATCAGATGTATTATTTAATAAAGAAACATTTTCCGATTAAAAAACATTTTTATTGAAAAATTGAATTATTTTATTTTTAATTTATTATTCAATATCGCGATAAATACCGTACCGTGGACTTGTTATCGCGATATTATCGTACCGTGAGTTTTTGGTATCGTTATATCCCTAGTATTGTGTAACTGATGATGTATTTCAAATTCTTCAGGGCATCCTGACTAGAACACTAGCATGTCAGGGTCCAACATAGGGCTGAACGATTCATAGATTTTAAATCGAAATCGCGATTTTAAATGATGCGATTATCAAATCGCATCATCGCATCAAAGCCTGCGATTTTTTCAAAAAAAAATTCTCTTCTTGTGTGTCAGTCATCCACACCAATCAGAAGTGCTGTGCTCCACATGTACCAGCCATTGTTAACCAATCAGAAGTGGCCCATGATAGAAGGTGATAGACAGATTGATCCAATCAGCTGCCAAGTATTTTGAAATTGCCTGCCCTTTCCAAATGGCTTCCAATGGAGCTTTAGATGCTTTGGTGAAACCAAACATCTGAGTCAGGTCAGTAATGCTCCATCATATGTTTCTATGACAGGGTGAATCTTAAACTGAAGCTTGACTTTAAAGCAACCCAACGGAAGTTTCATGTAAGTTTAGTTCTTTCACTCGTAGCTCGGGCTGCGGGGGGTGCTAGAGACGGGAGCACGTTGATGCGACCTTCCTAGCCAGAGATATGGCCGCATTTTACAATAAACTTACGTTGGGTCGCTTAAAAACAAATATCGCAATTCGAATCGCAATCGCAATATCTGTCATAAAAATCGCAATTACATTTTTTCCCAAAATCGTGCAGCCCTAGTCCAACATATAGTCTGCCATGTTAAAAAGGGCCCTATTGTGCTTTTTGGGGTTTAACCTGTAGTTGCATTATATAGTGATATCAATATGTAACACTCGTGTTTCTATTGGCTAGCACTCCAACACATTGTATGTGATAGACTACGGGGTGGGACATCTCTGAGCAGTTGAGCGATCACAACATCTAACAATCAGAGCAGACTGGGCTCTGGTTTCAGACAGAGGGTGAAAAGAGGTGCTGCAGCACAGGCAGTATGAGAAACATAAAGAGCTTTTTGAACATTAAAGCATGTAAACATGTCAGAGGCACAAAATACACATTTGAACCTGAATATGAGCATATATGCATCGTACATAGGGATTGAAATGATACAATATTGAGATGGCTGATCACAGCACATCATAAATCCTTATAAACAATAATATCGACAGTTTTTTGTAAAAGTGTGATGCAGGCTATTTTGGGTAAATGCAAAGCTTATCTGCAATTACATTTTGGTTAAACAGAAAAGTATATGAAAATGTGAAGCAATAAAATATGAATATCAGACGGGATACTAGAGATCCTTGGATCTAAGAATGATTGCTTTTTTGTAGAAGACAATGAAAAATTGAGTTAGAGTCTATCTTAGCTGCACTATAAACGCTGTGTGCGTGTGCATGTGTGTGTGTGTGTGTGTGTGTGTGTGTGTGTACCTTAGCTGCTTGGCATAGGTCTGCTCTATGTCCAGCCTCTCCTTGACAAACTTTGCATAGCGTTCAATAAAGTCGATGCCCCACTGGGTGTGTTTGTCCAGATTATCAAACTGGTCCTGAAGAAGAAAGAAGGGAGGGAGGAGAAAGGGAGAGAAATGTACTTTTACAAAACAATTGACAACATTTTTAAAAAAAATGTCTGCAACCAAAACACACATTTGAGAAGAATCATTAGATAGTAATAAAACAATAAATACAAATAAGAAGCGAGTTGAAGGAGACACTTTCTTTTGTCCGACATTAGGGTTAACATTTGGGGTTACATGACTCAGCAGACTGGATGCTTGTATAAGCCTGTTCCTGTTTATACAAATAAAACACACATGTCCTGCTGCCAGTGACTCAGCAGTTAGTGTTCAATTTGTCAGGGAACCATATTACACACACACACACACGTCTCATACATCATACCAGATTAAAAGTGATCCAGAACAAATTATGATAGATCCATGTGCAGATTCAGTTCATGCTTTATAAACATTACAAAGAACCAACGCTATTATAAATATGAGGATTACAAATTGATAAAATGATCCAATCACAATATGGTGAATCAGTTATGTTCACGTGACGTCTACAAGACATTACTGCGTGTGTGTCTTCAGGATTGTTAGACTGGCAACATTGGCTCTGCTCAAGAGGAAAAAGACAATCATTTACAGCCCCTGAACACACACAGGGATTATAGCAACTTTGTTATCAGATGTCTATTTGAACACACAATAAACAATCTCCACCCTTTTTCCACCATGCAGCCTTGACCTTCATAATGCGAGAAATGACCAATTTAAGTCGAATAATTTTACAATATGTATATGTGCATGTTCTCTCAGTCCTAGGGAGGATTTGACAGCGCATGTTCAGTGCCTGGATGATGCTTTGTTCGAATGAATTCAGAGAAGCATCCACCACACACACAAATATATATATTTTTGTATCACTGCTCCGCACTCACTCACACCCAGCACAAACACTTATCTGTTTCCCATTGGGGTGTTTTGTGGGTCCTTCAAGTGCTTTGTTTAAGTGCACCACAATGGTGATAACAAGAAAGGCTTGGGTGGTTCTTATTGGCCTTTTAACCCTGAACTCTCCAGCCAAACTGGACATAAGAGTTTCCAGGTAAAGGTGCATGCATATACTGATCTAAATGTCACTAATGCACACAAAGAGACAACAACACTTTCAGAAACAATCAAGAAATGACAACACTAAAAACAATCCTAGTCAGCATTGTGTCACAAGTGGCTCTACTGTAACAACAATCTGTGTTAAGTGTGCTGCCCCACCTACCACTCTTTATACTTCTCTGCATCTTTCTGTTTTTGTGTCAACACAAACGAAGGCCCGGACAGGAGCAAATAAGGGTCGCCATAGGAAATAGGAGACAGCTGACCTCTTTGTCGGCTCAGTCATCATTTTCTTCAAATACAAAAAGACAGAAGGGCAGCCATGTTGCAATGTGTCTTTAGTAGGGCTGCTCAATTAATCGTATTTTAATCGCAATTACGATTTTGGCTTGCAACGATTATGAAAACAACATAATCAAAATAAAACATTTTTTTATTATTATTTATTAAAAAAAATATATATTATTTTTTGTATTGTTTTTTTTTCAATTGAATTATAATTAAAGTTCAGGGTAATCAACTGTTAAAAACATACTACACCTTTTTTTTTTTTTCAATAAATTGATGTTTTCAAAGTAAATCGATCATCTTTTTTAATAATTGTGATCTCAATGATTGATCCAAATAATCGAGATTATGATTTTTGCCATAATCGAGCAGCCCTAGTCTTTAGTCACTTGTGTTTTCGGAGTGTGTGTTGAGAAACTAACCTGTAACATTTGAAAGGTGCACAGACAAGACTCTTGGGACTTTTGGGTTTGATCCCATGTCTAGCATTTGCCCTGCTGAAGTGTCCTTGAGCAACACACTGACAGTTCAATTTGTTGGATCAATGTAAAATAATGTACCATATCATACACACCAATTGAACACGATAACCTTCTTCCAAATAGAATTAGAGCAACATGTCAGGCTGCATGAATGAAGCTGTCTCATGTTTCCTCTGTTTATGTAGCCAATGCTGAATGCACATTGAGGTCCAACAAAAGCCTGGGATAATATTTCCAATGTGATCTGGAGAACATTTTTCTGATTTAAAAACTGAAAGCAAGAGAACGCCTGCAGTCGAAAAGGAGCCATCAATCAAAGAAAAGGCTGACAAAATGAAGCCACTGAGAAGAACTAAAGGGCCCCAGCATGTTAAAACAAACCAGCGTCGGGGGTGAAACATGGACCGGCAGAGTAAAACAGCAGCCAATGGTCTCTCCTAGGCCTGACGCCAGTTTTTATCAGCAGGAAAGAAGTTGCAAAATATCTCAGTGGTGCAAACTAGAGCCAAGTGTTTAGCAGCCAATTTCAAGCATATTTTGCTGTTCGACCACAAATATTTAGCTCGTAAGGATGCCGCCAAGAACCAAGGAACGTATCTGGAAGCCTGTTTTTTGTTTGGTCTCTATCCTTTGCATCCTGCCAGTCTCGTTGCATCTGCAAAAATACCCAGCAGCCCTTCTGTTGCAAGTCTGGCCTGCAAACATGCCTGTCCAACTCCTTTCAGCCGGCTGTGTGTGTGGTTGCGTCAGCCTGTGTGACGCTGTCTATGAATAAGTAATAGAGTATGAGCTCATTGTGGCAAGCTGAGCACAAAGTGGCTCACTGGGGAAATGACAGCATCTTTGTGCTCCGGGTCTCTCAGCCCCCAGGAAAGGTAGGAGGAAGATGAAATGATGAGGATGGGTTTTGCTTAGCTGAAGGAAACAAAGAGTAGGAATACAGCCTGCACGGAGCACCTGCAATTTAACTAATCCTGTCCCTTTTTTTCTTTGGCATTCAGACCTCTCACTCCAGTTTAACATTATGTAGCTAGCAGTTGTTACTTCCTTATGGTACAATAGCTGTCCAATATCTCATTGCTATGTTGCTAAATTGTTCCTCAAAAAAAAGAAGAGTCAGAAATTAATCTTTCAGCATTTTCAAATAAGCCTGGTGCCAATATTTTTGATAGTTTGTGCAGTTGCCAATAACCAAATCTGTTTTACTACATTCAAATATTTTTGTCAATGTCATTTTTTTCTTTTAAATAAAATCAAGATTTGTATTGTGTCACATCCATTAAGGCAGAGGTTCCCAACCTTTATTGTGCCAAGGACCGGCAGATACATTTAAAGATATATCGCGGACCGGTTGTCAATATTACTCACCAGCAGGTAGCAACAGAGGCTAATTGTATGTAACAGCCTGAACAAATACTAGAACTATATGCATCCAAAACATATAACGTGTCGTTTTTTAGTTTTAAACCAAAACGGGAAAACAGATAAATCAACGTTTTGGTTTTGTTTGTATGATTTACGGATAATACAGTGAATGCTGGGAAAACGAGGAGATGGCGCATTATGAAGGAGATGTCTGGTTGCCAGGGTGTGTGTGTGTGTGTGTGTGTGTGTGTGTGTGTGTGTGTGTGTGTGTGGTTAACACGTAGCAGCCTGCAGTCACTCTTAGCTGTTCTGATGAAGGTAAACACAGTGAAGGCTGTGCGTAAAAAGGCACAGCTCTCTGCGCGCTGGTGCTGCACTTCTCAGAGGCGGAGTTACACGTCCCGCTGCCTCCTGATGCTGCAGTCATTTCATGAAGTGAAGGAGGTTTTCCTTCTATAAAACAGCTGCAGGAAGCAGATAATGTGAGAGTCCCGGACATGAATTCATAGATCAAGGCAGACTGGTTTACAGACTCTCCTGGTTTGCCAATCCGGTGCTTAAACAAATAGCTCTACAACCTTGACCGAGATGTCCTTAAAATGACATTACATTATTACATCACATTGCATTTAGCTGACGCTTTTATCCAAAGCGACTTTCAATAAGTGCATTCGACCAGGAACATACAAACTTGAAGAAAACAGAATCATAAAATGAAGTACGAGTTTGAAATATATCTCAAATAATGTATGCACTGCCATTTCCCCACATAAACATAACAGTCTGAAATGAAACGGTTGTCTCCTGTGCGCTCCTCTTCCTACTTGGTGCACTGGTAACTGTCTCGTGCGAGCGAGAGGCTGAGACCAGGCTGAGCCGTCGAAAAGCTATTGCATGATATTAATAAGTACTGCTGAAAAAACAACAGACTCATATCAGCTGATCCCAGCTAGCAACACAAAGGTGCACCAATAGCCATGTTATCAGTAACAACAATTATACATCCCGTCACATAATCACAGGAAGAGATGTCTCCACACACACACCCTCCACCGCAGTGCAGGGGGTTGATGTACAATGTGTACTGGACTGAGAGAAGCAGCATTCATCCTTATTGTTCCAGTCTTCAGATGGGGCAGCTATTCCGCATGCTCATCACAAAACTGTCCTCCAGGCAGATTATTTAAATATTTCTTCCATAAGAAAACATAAGAAGATTAGAGATGTCAGACGCAGAGAACTATATATATATATATATATATATATATATATGTTACTGCATCAGAGTTTCTTAGGGTAAAAAAAACTAAACTCACAACTTAAAATGAAAGTGTTTAGTTTATTTAATAAAAGAGCACATGTTCAATGTGAAAATTGACAGATTAGTTGCAATTTGGTGATATATATATATACACATGAGATGTCATTCTAGAAAATGTTGTAATAATTGTTTTCAAAATGGGTATAAGCATGTTATAAAGTACAACAATTAATTCTCACTTCCTTTTAAATAAATAAATGGCACAATTCTCTTCATGTTTTTTGTAGTAGCTAAATCCCCACTTTTCAATAACAGTTTGTATATAGATTTAGGAACTGCTATTTAAATTGGGACAGAGTGATGATTCAGCCAGCCTGGTGCATCGGTTAAACAGCTTATTGCATATTCGTATCTTTGTAAGAAAAATGGGACTATATGATGGATAATATATTGTCTAAGAAAAAGCTCTGGCCGGGTTATTTATTAACTGTTAAATGTCCGGCTTAGATCATAACTTTGACTCAAATGAAATAATTTGAGGGGTATATATAAAATGTTATTGTGTTTCGGTTGGGTTTTAATTTTGGATATGATAACTACACAATCCCATGTTGTTTTGCCTGATTGGACAAAAGTCACTGTGACCGGTGAACAATAATATTTCTTTCCTTCCTGGATTCAAACCCAAAAATTGGGTCACAGTTGTACTTCCGCTTCGAGTCTCACTGACAAAGCCGCTGCTCCGATTTAATGAGCTCCGAACTCAGGGTGAAAGAATAAATTAGTCATTTAGCTCCCAGAGGAGGAAAGCTCAAGACACCCTGTGTGTAGATCCCACAGTTGCCTGTACACCAATCAGGCCGCTAGACAGCCCTTTCCTGAGCCAATCGGAGACCTAGACAGCCTGTGTGTGCATTCCATGGGAGAAGCCAGGTTAATTAGCATAGAAAATGCTGCTAGAACAAAGGATGAATTACACAGCGGCATTCCAGAGCAGACACACACCCACACACAAACACAGACTCACACACCAGTGCACACATGGCTGAGACTGGGTGGGAAATGTCAACTTGTCTGAAACACTGGCATCACTCTGAAGACCCCCAGACTCTGTCTGCATTGTGTGTGTGTGTGTGTGTGTGTGTGTGTGTGTGTGTGTGTGTGTGTGTGTGTGTGTGTGTACACGTTGTTTATCTGTGTTCATCTCCCTCGAAAACAACCAGAAAAAGAAAGTCTCTTCCAGGGATGGGATGGGGGAGGAGGGTAGTGTGTGTGTGTGTGTGTGTGTGTGTGTGTGTGTGTGTGTGTGTGTGTGTGTGTGGGTGTGTGTGTGTGTGTGTGTGTGTGGGAGGGAGGGAGGTAGGAGAAGAGTGGCATTTAAAGAGGGGAGTAATAAAAACAAGAGAAAAGTAGTAGGAAATTGCTCAAGAGAACAGGTCTGCATGTTTGTCTGATAAACATTTTTTGGGGCCGAGTCTGGACATCACCAATCAAATTGGATTAAATAGCAATTCTGAAATAAGAGTGTATTAGTCATAAGTAGACATCTATGTTATAACAGGTTGTTAAAGATGCTACAGTAGACATTTTTGTTCGGGGTAACTGATATCAAGTTAAAAGTAGGTCATATGAATAAAAGGCTATGTCTCGAACCAACATTCTAAATATCATAATACATTTATTTATAGAGCGCTTTTAAAACATGTATAGTAAAAATTATAACATGTTGTTTTTTGGGAATGGTGTTGTTTGTTTCCGGTTTTCCAAAGATCTTTAAACATGACAGATCAAAGCACTGCTTATTGGTTTGCACCATTGCCTACAGTATACACACTAAGGGGAAACCTATTTGTTTTCAGTACTGTGTACATATATTGTAATGTTAACCCTGATAAACTATAAACCTTTCTTTACATTTTACACACCTCACTCATTTTTTAACATATACTATTTGGAGGGGTTTGGACTGTTGATTGGACAAAACTAGAGTTGACCTGCAACTGTTTGAACTGTGAGTGAGTGGAGGCCATAGTGCCAGGAGGTAAGCACACGTAGTTCATACCTGTTTTTATTACAAACACACATGCCTGGCTGTTTCCTTGTTGAGAGCATCGGGATTTGAATAGATTTGGATTTGTTGCTAAAAGGGGTTATTGTGTTGAAATGTCTCCAATATCCATCTATGGGCAAATCAGAGAGGAGCGCTGGCTCACTGTTGACTTCACCTCCGTCACTGCTCTGCAGGCAGGAGGAACAGCCAGCTTCTTAGACCGCTTTAAAAAAACTCTGTGATGAAAGTGGTTTTAGATTTAAGATTAGCCTTCTGTATTTTGATCCCAAAAGAGATTTCAAGAGAGAGCCCTCCTTCCGTCGAGACGCGTCGCCTCATGTCTCCTGCGTCTTGGCCATGTTTCGCACTGGAACACACCGCAAAGACTTCAGCCGACGGACAAGTTGCACGTACGAACTGCACATGCGTGAGTGGCAATAACTCTTCTTACCAGTAGGCGGCGGTTGTGTGTATTCGTCATTCAGAAGAGGCAACAACCGAAAGACAGACTGTGTGATAAACCGAAAGAAGAAGAACAGACTGCGTGATATAAACAACAACTAGCGTGTGTGTTTCACTCTACAGCGAGAAGCTCATGGGGCTTTTCCCGAACCTATGTCGAGAGCTGGAGTTAAATGAATATAAACTTAATAGTTTGTTTGGGTCCCTCACTTCCGTTTCGCTTCTCATGCACTGATTCGTTGAGCTGAACAGCAAATCAGAGTGATTTCTTTGGCCGACGGCCTTTAGCTGACAGCCTACCGATTCAACATGTCGAATCGGGGGCGAAAGACGCGACGGTGCAGTACACACCAATCTGAGTATGGCGACACAACGCTCATCGAAGGCCCGACATCTATCGACATCTTTCAACGCAGAAAATTGGCTTGGTGTGTAAGGAGCTTCATTCTGTGTTGGAAGATTGATGAATGATTTAACTGTATAAGCATTGGCAGCTCTCCACCTTCCTTCATTGTAGTTCTCTGGTGTAAAAACAACTAAATTGCATTTAAAATGTACAGATAGAGATTTAGACACATTTCTAACAATCTCTCTATATTTTATGGAGCTATTTCACATTAAAAGCCCTTAAACAGGGGTGTCAAACTCAATTTCATCGCGGGCTACATTCACATAAAGGTTGCACTCAAAGGGCCGGTTGTAACTATATAAATATACAATATATATATATATATATATATATATAATAATGTATTATATTACATTATTGTCTTTGCATTGGATTATTATCGGATAGGATAATAACTTCGTAATTAACTACGTCTGAAAGCAGATGTCCAGGGCAAATAATTGCAAGTCTCTTCAGTGCGCATGTCACAAAACGAGATGCATTGTGGGACATGTAGTTTATGGGCAACCTGCTTCTGTAAAGTGGCATGTAACGATCACAATTTCAGAAAAATTACAATATTGACAACGTAAAGGTAATAGAGTGGCGAAGTCCCTCCCCTTCCGGTGGACCTCCATGGGACCTTATTTCGGAAAAATTATGTATTGAAGTCAATGGCGAGAGAAACGTTATCTTTCGTTCCCGTTTGAATTGTGCCACGAATTACACATATGATGTTTGTCAATTTAAAAGATAATTTTGCAAGTAAAAAGAAAATGCCGTAAAACTGTGAAGTAAGACTTTTTTGTGTGAAAACGCTGAATGAACTACATCTCTGGTCTCGCACAACAACACACGTCACCAAGATGGCCGTCACTACTGTCTTGCCAAACAAGGGATTGACTACCCGCCCTATCGCCACAATGAAACATGTCCAGAAGAATGTCATGCAAAGCTGCCGGCCTGCCTGCCTGCCTTCGATTCTCCCTGAACTGCCTGATCTTTTTAATGTTCAATGTTAACCATTTGTGCAGATAGCATGAAGTAATAAAAGATCGCCGATGCTAATGTAGCGTTAGCATTAGGGGTGCAACAACTAATCGATTACCAAATGAGTTGCCAACTAATTCAGTCGTTGATTCGTTGGTGACGTCATCACATGTGTTTTACACGCCGTTAAGCTCCAACGTTATCGGTCTTTTTATCGGTACTAAAAAATATATGTCATGTATTATTGCTACAACAACATTATATCTCAGTCTTAGTGTCACCAACTCGTTTCTAATATGCAAAAAGACAAATAAATGCGTCTATGATGTATTTTTGATCAGACGAGATCTCTCTCCCCCGTCTGTGTGCGAGGGGGCGGGGCAGTTTACACACACGCAGCTGCTACATGCAGCAACACACGGAGGAGATGGCGGAGAGAACACGCTCCAAGGTGTGGTTAAACTTTACCCGTCTTGAGGTGGACAATGCTCGTTGCCAAAAGTGCAATAAGTGTTTAGCATGTAAGGGCGGTAACACGAGCAATTTGTCTAAACATTTAGCAAAAGTGCTCCACATTCAGACGGAGGAATGCACCGGGTTCGTCTGTCTTTCTAGTAGCTCTGGAGCCCCATCCACGAGGAACATTTCCACGTCAGGTGTTATGTATGCTAGCAGCAACACACGGAGTTAACTACATTGTACAAACATGGGTTAATGATTAGAGGTAACTGAGTTATTTAGTTTGTTAAAGTTTCAGCTATTTTGTTCACAGTTCCGTCATCACATTATTTAATACGATTTGTTTAAACACTGTTGTTTCTTTTCATGTGAAATATTATTTATTTAATTTAAATAAAAAGCAATGTTAATTTTGTTCAAAATGTGTTTAGTTAATTTAAAGGGCACCTATCATGCAAAATGCACCTTTGTACGTCTTTTATACATGATTATGTGTCCCCGGTGTTCCAGGGAACTCGCCAAGTGTCAGAAAACACAACCCTCTCTATTTTCCTCCTTCGCCAAATCTCTAAAAAAGGGGCTGCAACGGATCTGAAAAAAATGGATCCACATTCCGACACTTTTCTACGTCACAAAGACGTACTCCGCTTATTGGTCAACTCTCCACCTATCAGGGGAATGAGCCACGGCCACATGCATTGCCAAACCTCTCATTCGCATATAGGCTATCGGCAGGCTAAATCAACCCCAGTCACATCTGTGTTTCTGCCTGCTCTTGCTAGGATGTCTAAGCCAGTTAAACGTTGTGCTGTTGTTGGCTGCAAGACTCGGAACAGGGGACTGCATGCAATGCCATCAGTGCAAAAAGAGAATAATCTGTGGCTAGACTTCATTTTCAAGGGACATGTGCCAGAAGACCCCGGCAGATTTCTGTGTGTGTGTTCCAAACATTTTACCACGGACATGTTTATGAACTTCTCTCAAGTCCAACACGGATATGCCTCCAAACTAATGCTACACCCGGGATCAATACCAACCATCCGGGACCAGGCCAGTGAGGACACATCCAATTCTGAAGCTGTAAGTTTTTATTTAGCGGTGTTTTTCCTGATAAAGCTATCTCTAGCTTGTAGTATGTAGCATGTAGCATGTAGCTTCGCCGTATCAATGTCGCCTCAACCCCAACTAGTAATCGGTTAGGTGTTTATATGTTCTTGTAACATTTTATTTTGTACGCTCCGCAGTCTTTGCTTTGTCTTTTATTTTAATTATCAGGCATTTGCGAACATGTTCAGACTGCCGTAATGGCGATCTGTGTGAAGGCTGTAAAGCCACGCCTAGCCTAGCCGATAACACAAGTATTTATTCTCCTATGTATTAGTATTTTGTATCCTCTAAAAAATCATATTGAGTAAGTTATAATAACAAACGTAATCTTCTGGAGGTAAGTGCCGTTTTTTCCAGCGTTATGTAAAAGCTTTTGTGATTGTAGTCTGTAAGAACGATCATATATCATCGACCTGTAAGCTAAGCTACGCTACGCTAAGCTACGCTAACGAGACATGCCGTTTTTTGCAGCGTTATATGGAAAAGCTTTTGCATGTTTACTTGTTTGCGCACATGAATATAAATGGGGGTGTGTTAGGATACAACACTGTATGTATGTATGCGAGGGGACACACACCACGAGTAAAACGGAGCTAAAGCCCTGGTATGTTGTTGTTGACGACATGCATACTAATCTAAACCACTTTTTTTGTTGTGCTTTTTTTAACATTGCACAGGCTACGTGGCCAACTTGATGGACCTCATCTTCGACCAAGTCTTTGTGGACCCTGCACCATTATGAGCAACCTGACAGGGAGGAGGTCATCGCCGGGTATGCTACACGGTTCAATTTGGCTGCTGTCTGAACCTAACATAGACATTTCACGGATCAGAGGACAACGCAGGCCGGAATCACCACTCTGATCCTGATTCAAATAACCGTTGATTTTGACAATAAAGTTCCGAGTTGATATCAAATGTGTCGTGATTATTCATGTTTGGATGGGTAAAGAATATTCTGATTTCAAAAGCATAAGGTTGTGTGTGGACTTGTTGTCGTACACATGGGTGTGTTATGCCATTGCTGTGTAGTATATAATAGTACATGTACAATGACAGAATGAAAGATTGCATAAAGCCATATACACCAGTATTAATTTCCATGAACAATATTAGCATTCGTTTTACAATTTCAGTCAAAACCAAATCCAGGATGGTCCACCACACAGGTTACAGAGTCCTCATGTTCCTGCATCCGTCTTTACACCTAGTGTGATAAACATATATTGAATGACATGTGAAAAATGTATTCTCTAAACAGACAACTTAGTGAAGCTAATGTTACGTGTGGTATCTCCATGCAGCACATGCTCCGGTTCAGAAGGCATCGTGGCGCAAGTTGCACATGTACCCCTTTAGAAAGAAGTCAATAACTGAGCTTTTAAAACACATGAAACACATAATGCTGACAACTGAGGTGTTGGAGTTATACTTTTTATCACCCTAAGTTATTGAACTTTCCAACGGTTGTTGCACGATGTTGGAAGAAAAGGACTGTAAACTATTAAACGCAATGAGGCCATTGTATATATGCTGAAAATATGAATGTCTCCCTTTATAAATATATATATGTATCGCTGTGTTTGCGTTACAAACTCTAAGTTACAAACTGTACACATTGCATTCTTGCTAATTAGCCAAAATATGAATGGAATAAGTAGCAAGCATCGTAACAGAGTAAAAATAAATAGGGACAACAGCTTGTCAACTAACCATTCAGAAACGTCCTGCTGCAACCGAGATGTTTGCACCTCCACCAAAACCTCCGCTGCTTCAGTTTCTGGATCAAATTGATAATATGCTTGAACACATGCATTGCTCTGAGATGACATGTGTATTCCACACTCGTAATCACAGCAAGCATGGTAACGTGACTCTCGCCGGCTCTTCTGCTGGGGGCGTGGTCAGCTGCTGCTCAGAATTTTCATAGGCAGGTTTGGAATAAAGCGAAAATGAGCGAAACGAGGCATGGCTAAAAAATGATCTGTTTGGTATTTTGAAAAATAAAATGTATAAATATACCTTATATAGGTATGGTCATACACTATATCATTTAAATATAGCATGATAGGTCACCTTTAATAATATATGTATTTTTGAATCAAGTATTCATCTTTATTGTCTTCAATGTTAGTTTCCACATGACTAAAACAACCTCAAGCTAAATCTAAAAGTTGATGGCTAAATAAGAGCGTTTGAGAAATTGTGCAAGGCGTACAGTAATAGTCCGAATAGTCGATTAATCGTTTCATTAATCGATAGATTAATCGATTATCAAATTAGTCGTTTGTTAGCATGTCTCCCTCGGGGGCATCCGGGCTTAAAGGTGTATTATAGAATGATCACACCGGTGTGACAGTACTCTTCAAAGGGTTCACGAAATATGACTACTACTCTACTGTTTAACACTTTGGTTAACTTAATTATGTTACTTCATGTTAAGGCTAATAAAAATGACACGGCTAAGCCGGCTGTAATGCTAACTAACGTGCTTGCTACTAGCTAGGTAGCTAACTTGATCCAGCCAGCCACTCCTGGTCCTTTCATCAGACGGGAAGCGAAAGAACGAGTAAGACCCATTGCTGGTATGATCAGTGCTTGAATTGGGCCGGTACTCACCGGTACGCAGTACCGGGACTTCTGATTTTTACCCATCTGGTACCGTTACTTCTTAATGAGTACCGGCACGGTGCAGGTACGGCGGTATTCAGTACTCAGTAGATGCATCAAGAGGTGCCGCCGCCACTTTGCCCGCCTCGCCCCCGGACCTAATATACATTTTATTTATATTAGGTCTTAAAGTTTGTGCACACATTAGGGCGCGGTCACGTTGATTGACAGATACGTGCCTCACTGTCAGCTAACAGCAACTTGTCCACTCGGCTAGGCTACAACCATAGAGGCTACAACGTTAGTTAGTTGTAGTTACTGTACTTGACCCTTTAGCTGTGTTTGTGGTGATCGTGCCTGTTAGGGAATATTGTTACAAATACCAGATAATTAAAATGTCGTGCTGTGCGCTTGAATGTACTAACAGAACTTCCAAGAAGTCTACTTTCAGCTTTTTTCGGTGAGAAAAATGATAATATTATACATGTTAACGCCGTTAGCAGGTGTTTGTGTGCTTGTCAGCTTAGCTTGTTATGTAGCTTATTAGTCAGCTAAGGACGTAACCCTTTATACATATATACAGTTTAGTTTATGATTCAGCCTTGGATAAGACTTTTATACTATATGGCTATGACCCCCATAATGCTAAACGGGAGCAAATGTGAAAAGGGGACCCAATTATCCCAGTGGGGCCGCCGGAGTCCACGCCGCCGAAGCTAAAGGGGCTGCAGGGGGCTAGCTCGCTAGCGCGTCCCGGCCATAGGTCCCGGCCGCCGTAGCTAGCTAGCCCCCTGGGGCTCCGTTAGCTTCGGCCAGCGGCGGAGTCCGGCGTTATAACTAGAGATCAAGGAATGCATCGAAACGCGGACTTGGTTCGCCTGTAGCCCGCTGTAGTATTAGCTAAATAAATGATGTTGAGCAAGGTTTATTAAGCTGAACACCGCCACAATTATTCTGCTATGTATCGGTATTTATTTTATTTTATTAACGTGTGAATGACAAGCATTAAGAATAATACCAAATAGCTAATTATCTTGCAGATTGTCTCATTTGATTATGAATGTAACGTTTATATAGTGGAACTACACTGTTTTATCAAAAACCAAAGTGCCACGCAGTGACTTGGTATGCATGTATTTCAGCAGGAAATGTGCAGGAGGAGCGGTGACTGCAAGCTGGGTTGTTAGCATAGGTTGTTAGCTTAATACTGAGAGCATGTTAGCTTAGCTTCTTAGCCTGAGCTAGGTCTGGAACGTCACGCTCGTTGGCAGCAGGTCCCGCCTCGGCTCCGCCTCTTTGCCCTTATTTGGAGCAGGCTGGAGAAGGCGGGAGTTAGACTCTGACGTCACTGTTGAGCCGTTAGTAGCCGACTCCGCCTACTTAGGGCTTCACGGCAACTCTGCAGAATCCTATGGGTGACGTCACGGACCCTACGTCCATTTATATATACAGTCTATGGGTCTAACTCATGGTCTAACTAATCTTATTTAACAGAAAAGAAAATGGCAACAACAGGGCTTGGGAGCGCGAGTGATTGATAAATTGTGTACTCGACGGATAATAATGGATTATGACGGAAATGTTACGATCCTGTCCGTCAAAATGACTGACAACGAAAAAGTCTAAAGCCACCACTGCTTGGGAGAAAGAAACAATGTGATATTTGGGCCCATTTTCGCTACAATGAGGCAGACTCAAATAATTAGTTTTCTTTGACTAAAATAAGACTAAAATGCTCAGACTTTTAGTGGACTAAATCTTGACTAAAATGTTTATTGTTTTAGTCGACTAAAAGAAGACTAAATAAAAACAGGATGAAGGTGACTAAATATGACTAAAACTAAAAAGGAAATGTAACAAAGGACTAAGACTAAAACTAAATAAAAAAATAGCTGACGAAATTAACACTAGTTCAAACATATCTAACTCAGATGCCTTCACCACAATTGTACCAGAGTACAAGAAATAGAAAGATCTCTTAATTTTGCTCTCAAAGTGCACCAGATTGATGCATTTAACTTCAATATTATGGTAGATCCACTCCCCACTTATAAAAATAGCACTTTACCCCTGCACCCCCTCTAATCTCAGATGCACCCTGAGACATTTTGTTTAAGTACAGTGAGCCTTTCTAAAATATACAGTAAAGAGACAAACGCACCAGCATTATAGGATATACTATATGACTTAGAGCCACATTCTTGTTTTTGGGTTGTATAAATAAATTCACTTGAAATAGTTGCTGATTTAGAGTACTGGCACCTTTTTTTCCAATTCAAGCACTGGGTATGATTACAGCCTGGTACAAAGCACACAGGCATATTGTTCATAAGTTATCTTATATCTCTTATATTTAGTGGAGGAAAACAATTGTGACATCACTCTGGGATTTGTAGTCTTTCTAGTTGCGGATTTTTCATAGTCTTATATTTCAACAGTTTTAAGACAAACTTTGACTTTTTTGACATGGAAATTATTTTTTAAGATTGACAAACATATGTGTAACTCATGGCACAATTCAAACGGGATCGAAAGATACGTTTTCTCTCCCCATTGACTTCAATACATAATTTTTCCGAAATAAGGTCCCATGGGGCCGAAGTAGAAGGGCGGGACATGGCCTCTCTATTGGCAATATTAAGCTATTGTTTGAAAATGTTGCTACTGCAATTTAGACTTCGATAACTGAATGTCTATGTAGCTCAGTTAAATGTCTCATATTGCTTTAAGAAAAAAGAATCTTCTATAGTAGCTTTTAAATGTTGCTTTTTGGCCCTCAACTTAACATGACCTATCTTTGTAGCAGTGTTGGTAATTAAATTGATTCAGTTTTAAATTAGCTGTGTTATCGACACCCTAAACACACACACCTTTATCACTATTAGTTCTGTCTGGCTGGATCTATTTTCTCCTTTTCGTTCCTTTGCTGAGACAGAAACTACTGCATGTCAATAGAACAACACAAACACAGACCGAGCTGCCTATACACTCAAGCCATTGAGGAAACATGTGATTCATAGTAGTTGTAAGGGAATCTAATGGATCACACTCAACTACGAGTCACTGAGCTACTTCACTCCTGTGACTCCATGTTTGACTCAATCCCCATTGATCTGTGAATTTGTTTCATGAATCCCGGAGAATACTGATGGCATCAACTAGGTTTACTCTGTGTGTCAAATCAGGCGATATATTTGGTTACATCGGTTCAGGTGAATACGTGGGTGTTGCTTCCTCTTATGTAATAGATGAAGCTTTTGTTTCCCAGTCCGTTTTACACCTCGCTAACAGCTTGTGCACATGTTACAGAGGAAATACTTTGTATCAGCACAAAGACAACGTTCAGAAACTGTATCAGAACTGAACATCTTGTATTACAGTAATCTCTTTTGACAGACTCGCCACTGGAATGTGTGCTTTCAGTTTCTTAAATGGTTGGACCATGCAGTCAAACCCCCAGGAGGGGATTTAAAAGCAACCTGTGTTCAATGTGTGCCAGCACACGCAGCTGGGGGAAAAACATCAAAAAAGACCAGGTTTTTAAAAAACCCAAAAGGAACAGAAAGGGGGAAAATATTGCAGCTGCTAATAAATACCTTATATACAGACTTTTCAACACTGAAACTGATCGGCAACTGGAAATCTGTAACAGATGTTGGCTGAAAATGTCCACTATGGTCAAGTGCATGTTTCTACATTTGTAAGTGGACCGAAACAGAGACGGGAAACATGCTAGCAAGGTCCATCTTCTGGTCTGCAACTTTAGAAGAACACTGTGTGCCAATGACAAAACTAGTCAACTAATATACGAGTTGAATAAAATGATTTTATTTATAGTTGTACAGACGTATTTGAGCAAATATGTCAAACATTCTTCTTTCATGTTCTTGAAATTAAGGATTTGCTGCTGTTTCATACATTCAAAATGACTGAGAACTCCATATTTTTGGGTTTAAGTCTATTGGTCAAACATAAATAGGAATACAAGTATATAACCTTATGGTTTAAAAGTCTTTATCACTAAACAAACATTTTACAGACCAAACAATAAAAAAAAAAAAAGATTTGCAACCATCCAAGCAAACTTACCAGTTTCTTGGATGGCTCGTGTAACTAATTATTTCCGGCTATGGCGCACATTTTTCTAGCTAGTGGGCCCTCTTTGAATGAACACAGACAAAACCCATCAGGAGGTGTCTGTGTTTGAGTCAGAGGCGGGTCAGTCAAACATTAACCCAACCCTGCCACAGTGGGACTCTGTTCCGCAAAACAAGCACTACAGTGGGAAGATTATCTCTGCAAGAGGAGCCCAGCTAATGTTTCTCTGTGCCATTGGCGTACCTATAGCAAATAACACGGACGGTGCTGGTCAAGTCAACATGCAAGTGTAGAAGGAAACAATGCTCCTTAACAATGATCACAAATCAGTGACATGTACAAGTCAGACGTTGGTCAATTCAGCTTTTTGCTGACTGTATAGATAAAGGCACCTGGTTAACAAAAACAGAAAAGGGAGCATTGAGGGACGTGTGTGTCATGTGTTGATAATAAAAATGGATGACACCGACTCAATCATCTGACCTGCTTTACCACAACAAACAGGCTGTTGCTGCAGCACAGCCATGCATACCCACTGTCTCTCTCTGTCTGTCTTTCATACACAAAGAACAATAAGCAATTCTAAATATGTAGGCCAATGTGTTTCATAATGTTGAAAGACAACACTACTTGCTAATAATGTGTGAATAAGCAAAATAAAATGGTAATTGTGTTGGATTTCTAGCATTTCATAGCAATATTTAAGGTAAGTAAAGAATACAAAAATACATGACATAGGCAACACGTTGTTGTAGGTAACGGTCACATCCCCAATAAGAGACAACCTAGACAGACTTAGTTAATACATTTTTTAGAACTTTTTATATCCAAAGCAAATGTGTTTGTTGACACTGAATATGGCAATCCCAAGATAACAAAAAAAGGCCACCTCACATGTATTCCAATGGAGGATAATTGATCATTAAAAGAGCAAACATTTCCTGCAATGTGTTGTTCCCACAAGGCAAGATTTAATAGCGCTAAAGGCTTTATGGCCTCTAGTCGGGGTAATTGGGCATTAAAGTCATCTTTAATCTATTAAGGATTTCAATTGGTGTTGAAATCCTAATCCACTGTAACCTGTTCCCAAAACCAAGGGTTTGACCGAGGTCTACTCCCAATGTATTTACTACTTATCTGTTGAAAACACACACATACACACACCTGGACACTCCTCTCTGTGGCTAGCTAGTCAGGTTTCAACCTGATCCACACTCTTGTGTTGTGTTGTTCTGCTGCTGCTTCACACACACACACCCTGACAGACCGGTTAGACGAGAGAGAGAAAGACAGACACATGATTGGATATCTAGAAATAAATTAATCTAATCCAGCTATGATCATGCCCAAGGAAGCACAGGATGTTAGCCATTATCAACACGTTAACAATACATGCTCGCTCTGTGATGTATTTAACACCACACTTAGGCCTGTCACGATAATACATTTTGTTGGACGATACATTTTCCCGGAAATTATTGCGATAAACGATAATATTGTCGGCACCGTTGTAAGACCATTTTAGACTACTGACATAATGATAATATATAATAATAATTCAAGTACATCCTTTCAAACAGAACTTTTTATTGAACATCCAACATTGCAAATTAAATGTGAAATAATATTCAAATATATAAATTATATATAATAAATCAAATGAATTGAATTATAAAAAATTAAATCACACATAACCAAAACAATCAATTAAATAGACTAAGGCTGGAAAACAGAGATCTCTCTCTCTCTCATATATATATATATATATATATATATATATATACACAGTGGGACAAAAAAGTATTTAGTCAGCAACCAATTGTGCAAGTTCTCCCACTTAAAAAGATGAGAGGCCTGTAATTTTCAACCTAGGTATACCTCAACAATGAGAGACAAAATGAGAAAAAAAGATCCAGAAAATCACATTGTCTGATTTTTAAAGAATTTATTTGCAAATTATGGTGGAAAATAAGTATTTGGTCAATAACAAAAGTTCATCTCAATATTTTGTTATATACCCTTTGTTGGCAATGACAGAGGTCAAACGTTTTCTGTAAGTCTTCACAAGGTTTTCACACACTGTTGTTGGTATTTTGGCCCATTCCTCCATGCAGATCTCCTCTAGAGCAGTGATGTTTTGGGGCTGTCGCTGGGCAACACGGACTTTCAACTCCCTCCAAAGATTTTCTATGGGGTTGAGATCTGGAGACTGGCTAGGTGACTCCAGGACCTTGAAATGCTTCTTACGAAGCCACTCCTTCATTGCCCGGGCGGTGTGTTTGGGATCATTGTCATGCTGAAAGACCCAGCCACGTTTCATCTTCAATGCCCTTGCTGATGGAAGGAGGTTGTCACTCAAAATCTCACGATACATGGACCCATTCATTCTTTCCTTTACACGGAATAGTCGTCCTGGTCCCTTTGCAGAAAAACAGCCCCAAAGCATGATGTTTCCACCCCCGTGTTTCACAGTAGGCATGGTGTTCTTTGGATGCAACTCAGCATTCTTTCTCCTCCAAACACGTCTAGTTGACTTTTACCAAAAAGTTCTATTTTGGTTTCATCTGACCATATGAAATTCTCCCAATCCTCTTCTGGATCATCTAAATCAGCGGTTCCCAACCTGGGGGGCGCCAAAGATCGCAGGGGGGGGGCGCCAGGCCTCAGATGATTTGAGGCCAAATATCATATTTAGACTTTTTTTTTTTTAAACTTTTTTTTTTACAAACAATTGTAACTCAATACATGATTATCACTAAAAGCCTGGTCTCTTCATTACAATACAAAAAATAATTGATTAATTCATTTGAATAAAAATTCAAGTTAGTAGCTATTAAAGGCATAAAAATACAAAAATTTATAATTTTCTTTGATAGAAATGTTTCTTCTGCCCGTAAAGTGTCCAAACCAGGCTTTGCTGGATAAGCGCATTTTTAAAAACATAGTCATTGTCCATGCAGGTTTCAGTTGGATTATTTGTCACAGTTGCTCCAATCAGATCGGTCTCCTCCATTTAGATTATTTACAACTTTTGAATCCACATAAACACATCACCAAAATCCGGCTTACTTTGAGCATGTGTTTTAAACAGTTTAATCCCTTTGTGAATTGTTTCCACTTGAGCCGTCCTTTAATTTCTTCATACAGCGGGAATCCAAATGAATTAATCCCGAGTCCAATAACCATCAAAGTCACGTGCTCCTTAATTACGCTTACATCCTCCTTTAACAAAATACTTCACATTCATCCAGTTTGTGACAGTAGTTGTAGCATTTTTGAGACTTTTAAACTTGAATTACCGCTGTTGCCCGCCCCCCGTGAGAGTGTGTGTGTGTGTGTGTGTGTGTGTGTGTGTGTGTGTGTGTGTGTGTGTGTGTGTGTGTGTGTGTGTGTGTGTGTGAGTGGGGGGGGGGGGGGGGGGGCGGCCCTTCCAACAGGAGTCATTTGGGGGGGCTCTTGGGAAAAAAGGTTGGGAATCACTGATCTAAATTCTCTCTAGCAAACTTCAGATGGGCCTGGACATGTACTGGCTTAAGCAGGGGGACACGTCTGGCACTGCAGGATTTGAGTCCCTGGCGGTGTAGTGTGTTACTGATGGTAGCCTTTGTTACTTTGGTCCCAGCTCTCTGCAGGTCATTGACTAGGTCCCCCCGTGTGGTTCTGGGATTTTTGCTCACCGTTCTTGTGATCATTTTGACCCCACGGGGTGAGATCTTGTGTGGAGCCCGAGATCGAGGGAGATTATCAGTGGTCTTGTATGTCTTCCATTTAAAAAAAAAAAACTCCTTAAAATAGCAGTCAAGTGTACAGTCCACTGTCCATACAAAGACCCAGATGCCTCAACAGGCCATATCCAAATCTGTATTAATCAAAGATTTCAAGCAAGGAACACCAACATGTTTGCATTGTCGGGCAAATGCATCTTTGATTGTCGGGAAGGTGGGGGCTCTCCATCTCCAGCTGCCGTGTTAGCTCCCAGCTGGGAAACGGAATGGGGTGGTTGTGTTTCAGATGCAGTTTAAGGTTGGTCGTATTGCTAGCTTTTGTTGCTACCTTTTTAAAACAAATGCGACACACCGCCCGGCTCATTCAAGTCTGTAGGTTCGCCTCATTGATTTGGCTTCAATCCAAAATATTCCCACACCGGAGATGTGGTATTAGGTTTTGCAACCACTTCCATTTAACTTCAAATTCCCCTCGAGTAAGTCACACGTTGTCTCCTGCTTGTCTCTATATTATTAATGTGGCTGCTACACTGTTGCACGCGGAGTTTCCTGACTTGGCTGTGTGTGAGCCCCGCCCCTCACTGCGTGCCGGGCTCAATTCTGGTCACATCCTTACGTAAACAAACACGCATGTAAACGGCAATTTATCGAGCTCAGAAAAGTTATCGAGTCCATTTTTATTTATTGTACGATAAGTCAATTTATTGATTATCGCGACAGGCCTAACCACACTTCATCTCTTGGTCAATTTAAATCTCTTGGTTTACAGTAAGCGATTTGACACCACAGTGTATCTGTTTTTATTTCTCAAATAACCAAGCAATTTCTGTCTTTGTCAAAAGCTGAACTGCATATTTGAGTTCACATGGTGAAACTGTAAACACAGTGTCAAGGGTGAGCCTACATAAAAGTACAATCAACAAACTGTGAAAACGTCTTCTTGAACTAGGGCTCGGGAATAATATGGATTAAATTGAATATTACCAAGATAAAATGTCTTTATTGCTTTAGCACATGCTTAGGAATGTGTTTCAAATGTCTACATTTATCTTTACATTGTCAAATAAAAAGCTGAATACTCCCTTTCTCAGCTTTATTTGTAAATGTCAAACAGTGACTTTATACAGGGCCCCTCTTGAGCTGAGTCTGACACTCGTTGTCTGAACCCTGATCTTGACCGGGGTCAACCCTCTGACACTGAAGGTCGACTAGGGGATTTCCTGGGTCACTATCTGATCCAGAGTTTCCGTTACAACTCTATATTAAACAAACTAATTAAAGTAGATTAACTACATTATTCCAAATTGTACATTAACTTTGGATAATAACCAAGCGGCAAACTCTGGGGAACAGCCGGGACGCCAATACGGAAGTGCCACACACTGCAGTTCATACATGGGCCGCTAGGGACTGGCTGCAGAAAGGAGCAATTTCCATAGACCCCCATGTTAAAATGCCCAACTTTACAGCAGAAAAAAACATGTTTCTACCCATGGATGCAATAGATATTATTATCGATATAGTTAGATTCCACCTTCATGATTATGAATCTGTGAGTGAATCGTTTTCTAACACAACCCTTTTATTTATATTAGGTCTTAAAGTTGTTGCATAAATTAGGGCGTGGTCACTTTGATGGACACGTACATGCCTCACTGTCAGCTAACAGCAACTTGTCCACTCTGCTAGGCTACAACCATAGAGGCTACAACGTTAGTTAGTCATAGTACTGTACTTGACCCTTTAGCTTTAGCCGTGTACGTGGTGATTGTGCCTTTTAGGGAATATTGTTACAAATACCAGACAATTAAAATGTCGTGATGTGCGCTTCAATGAACTAACAGAACTTCCAAGAAGTCTAAAATGATTATATTATACATGTTAACCCCGTTCGCAGGTGTTTGTGTGCTTGGTAGCTTAGCTTGTTACTTATTAGCCAGCTAAGGACGTAACCCTTTATACATACATATACATTTTAGTTTATGATTCAGCCTTGTGTAAGACTTTTATAGTCTATGGCTATGACGCCCATAATGCTAAACGGGAGCAAATGTTAATAGGGGACCCAATTATCCCAGTGGTGGCCGCCGGAGCAAACGGAGCCGCAGTGGGCTAGCTCCAGCCGGCGTCCCGGAGCTAGCCCACTGCGGCTCCGTTAGGTCCGGGCGGTGGAGTCCGTCTTTTCTCAACGTGTGAATGACAAGCATTAAGAATAACAAAATATAGCTAATTCTCTTGCAGATTGTCTCATTTGATTATGAATGTAACATTTATATAGGGGAACTACACTGTTAGCAGTAACTTGGTATGCATGTATTTCATGTTAGCTTAGCTTCTTAGCCTGAGCTAGCTCTGTTTACTTCCAGTTCGGAGGCAGCAGTCCCGCCTCTTTGCCCTTATTTGGAGCAGGCGGGATTAGACTCTGACGTCACAGTCGAGCCGTTAGTGGCCGACTCCGCCTACTAAGGGCTTCACGGCAACTCTGCAGAATCCTATGGGTGACGTCACGGACACTACGTCCATTTATATATACAGTCTATGATAATAACACAGGAATAATAAACGGAGCCTCTCTTTCCCTCTCTCTCTCTCCCCTGACAGCCCGTCAGTATCTCATGCAGCTCGCTGATCCAGTAATGAGTGAACCGACAGTAAAGAATAAACATTTATAACTAGTTTAGCTTGTTCCAGAGGTAGATAAAATAGCTAAGTGTGTTAGGTCTAACTTGAAGTGTGTGTTTTGCTCCGCTCACCGGTCCGTCACAGCGGGCGGAGCTGTGATCATGCAGAGCTGCGTGTCTCCGTCAGCAGCAGCTGATCTGCTCTCTCTCTCTCTCTCACGTCCGGTTATACTTCACCCGCGTTTATGTCCATATCGATCAGATCTAGCTAGTTCTACCTAATTATATGACTACCTGCGTATCAAAGGACACCTATAAGCGTTGCTTGGCAACGGGGGTGTGGTGGCAAAAGTATAGCTCAGCATTATGCAGCATTAAGCATTTGTTTACATGAGGGGTCAAAATGTCCCCTTCAGGAGGATAAATCTCTTTCTCCACATTAAATGTCAGACATTAGAAAGGAAGTGACTGTGCATGTAGCGTATTGACTCTTCTTGTCTGTCACATAAGTGGCGCAACTGATGCGGTATTGCGCTAAGGGGAAATTATTTTGACCGGACATTTTGACCGGAGTGATTTAGATTTGCCGGTCTTCAGCATATTTTATCGGTCATAGTGCGGTAATTACCGGCTAACGGGAACTCTGATCTGAAAGGATGAAAGACAGGAAGCCCTGCTCTTTTGGACATCATCAGAGCTCTTTTTGTTAAATATTCTTTTTTTAAAAGGATTATTTCATGTTTAACAATGAAATATGTGACTTATCCCACATACAACGTTAAAAAGATAGTCTTTATACTAGCATTGTAAAATACACAACACAATCTAAAGTTTCATTATTCCATAGTATAATTTCTCTCATGCTTCATTATGGAGATTCACTCTAACAGACGCCCTAAGATTCTGCAGATGTCTTTCCTTTTTTTGTTTTGAGACATTATTGTTACCTCGGAACAAAAAATTGCCACAGCAGCCATGACATAACAGCAGTCGCACTTCGGCTCATAGCGGAGCAACAAGGCTATACAGTTACAGGAACATTTGCCACACTAAGTCAACATCAGCCATGACACAACTATTTGTCTGTGGTTTTATGTTTATTAAACAGAGGGCGGGCTGGGTCAGCTGTTGAACCCCTGGGTCCAGTGATGGATGTGTTATGGTAGCTAGAGGTTAGCTCAGGGCATCAGAAAGAGCTTCAGCCATAAAACAACAGAACAACATGCATACACCAGCAGGTTAGTTTGACTGGAGCATTTTGTTAACCCATAGGGGCTGCTCAAATGGGAAACGAGTGTTGCATAATTACAGAGATATATTAAGTTCTTATTAGAGTGGCTGAAATTATAAAAACCTGCCAACATCCATCCAGACTACAGACCAAAGCAAGAAGGTTGCAAGGTAGAATTATTTGAGTTTAAAGCCGGTTTTGAAACATTATATCGTAATCCTTCTAAATCCTTAATGAGATCTAATTGGCCTCAGCTTTCAGGCAACTGAAGCTATTAATAATTGCCTGTTGTTGGCCCTGAAGAATGTAGCGTTCTTACTTTTGAAGCTAACAAGGAACTAGATACCAACACTGAGGATATCTTCATAACCAGGCTAATATGTTCTAAAGAAGAGTTTGGTTTTCTTAAACTACATACGACATGTTTTCTAGGCTTGGTCGATCAGACGAATATATTGGCTTTCAGAAATTGGTTATTGGCAGGCCGATAGAGAGATACCACACATTTTCTGTTCTGATGAAACAAGAAAAGGTGATTGTTGTAACAGTGAAAAAGACCAAACCACAATATTTTTGTCGAGTTGTATTGTTTTGAGTTTGAATCAAGTTAACTATGTTGCAACACATCATGCAGCTGCATCTATAAGAGGTGGGGGGGATGTAATTTTAGCATAATCAGTTTCAGTGGTCGTCCACAGTATTAACCACAGCGTTTCCTGTGTGTGGGTCCAATATGAAAGAGCAGGATGTGATTACTGTATCAGTTCAGCAATCCAGTGAGCTGTGTCATCAGACCACACACACACACACACACACACACACACACACACACACCACACACCACACACACACACACACACACACACACACACAACACACACACACACAACACACACACACACACACACACACACACACACACACACACACACACACACACACACACACACACACACACACACACACACACACACACACACACACACACACACACACACACACACACACACACACACACACACACACACACACACACACACACACACACACACTACACACACACACACACACACACACACCACACACACACACACACACACACACACACACACACACACCACACACACACACACACACACACTCCCTGATTTATCTTACCGCTGACTCAAGGGCCCCAATCACAGTAGAGGTTTGGCATGAGGCTCCCAGCTGTGAATGAGTGTGTTGACCATGACAGCTCCTCACTGTGTTCATGAAGGTTAGTGCGGTTGCCTGTAGGCTATGACACTTGATTTGGGTGCTGACAGCTAGCACTATTTTTAGGCAATGAACACATCACATTAACTTTAGTCCTTTCAGCACAAACAATCAAAAATCTGTTGTTACGAATAAATAACTGCTTAACTTGTGACTAGCGCTGCAACAGTATTGGGAACAACAAATTAATTTAAATTATGCAAAGTGATATTGTACAACTTGCTCAGTACGGAAGGCACCAACTGGCTGAAAGAGTATTCCCTTCAATGTTTCCCTATATCCAGCAGAAATACCTTTTTAAAACTGCCTGCATTCTTTGGTAACATGTCTTCAGATAAGCCTTTGCCACGGCATAAATAAGCATGTAGATTCAGAGGAATGCCCTTTTACTTGCAGCGGGAAGTTACTGGGCATGGCTGACCTCATCATGTGACATGCTGACAGTGAATCTTACGCACAGTTTTACTTTTTCCCCTGTGGTCTGCATGTTTTAAGCAGAGAACAATACTGTTCAGCACAGTGTACTTTGCCATGAATAGGTGTCATGTAGATTAACCATTAGCTCCAGATCATATGACTAATATAAGATATGACCTCAGAACACTGGTGTAGTACAACTACTACTAATGCTGCTGAAATACTGTAGTTACTCAGTGTTTGAGTCAGCACTGTCTGGGAGTGGGTTACATGGGCCATTATGAACTTTCCTATAGCTAGTAGTGCTACCTTAAATGGCATTAATATCAGTTATTGATGCTTCCCCTGCTCTGCAGTGCGTCTTTGAAAAAACATTCCCTTAAGGCATGCCAGTGAGTTCTTTTTGAAAAGAATGACACAGATGGATGTAGACGTATGTATGGATGCTAAACCCCCAAGAAAGTTGCCTAAAAAATGGGCAATGAGGTGGATTGTCAGTGGAGAAGAGGCAGGCATGGTTGAGGCAGCAAAGCAGCATTTCTAAAACAGACAAATATCTTTCCTATAATTGTTTGTAAAAATAAAGACTGTACCTGACGTACTAATGTCTCGGGTGCCCGCGATAACCATGGACATGTTACCATGGTTACAAGAAAACCTCTTGCCTGTGTGAGAAGCAGTTTTATTGGGCTCTGAAACTTCATCGGCCGAATAAACAGCCTGAGAAAGCTCCTGTGGTGCTAGGATTAACATTGTTTCCTGGAATGCTAAAAGACTTGTCGGACAGGGAGGAAGACGGATAAAGGAAGGAGGGGGGGCTGTCCTAGTTACGCTTGTTCCCATGTACATATGCATCCATTTTGCACAGGGCACTATTTAGGGTATGTGCATTGTGGTAAATTCCTGCCTAAAGCCAGTGTTTCCCATACATAGACTAATGGACCACAGAAGCAGTAAAAATGCACAACAAATAGATCCAGCTGTCTGATAAGGCAGCATCTTAAATTGCTTTTTTACACAATGCTAACTGCTATATGAGCAAAAGGAGTTCTACAAGAACCCTTGAGATGATTCCTGGAAGTCTATAGTCAAAAGACGAATAGTGACCTTTTAGGTCACGACAACATGTGGGGTTGATGTGCAGCTGCATTCACAGGAGAGTTCTAGGTTTCATTCATGTTTCTGAAGTGAATTCAGGGTCACGCTGAGCACAAATACCATACATTATCTGGTTCTAGGATGTTCTGCTTTTATGATATTTAACCTTTGTTAAATAAACATGCTTCAAGTTTTTTCTTTTGTAAGAAGGTGATTGCCATTTTTTACATTTAGAGTAAATGCAAAAAATCTCAACTGCTAATGAGGACTCCAAGGTGTAAAAGAAAGGTTCAGAAAAAGTCTACTTCCAAGATTAACTTGTGGTGTCAGAATAATTGTGATCAAAGGTAGAAAAGGAAGAGACATTCACCATTTTAACAATTACAAGCTGAATCATATGTTTCTCACCACCATTACATCCAGTTTAACTCAAACAAAGACAACATAAGGATCCCGGTAGAACACTTTTTTCACAGAGCAGCTCCCCGTCACTAAAGTCTATTTCGAGACTGACATTAAACCAATTTAAAATACTTCTATCTTAGCCTGTGGGAAACTCTAATAAAAGTTTTTATGCAGGAGAATGATTCATCCCAAGGGAAAGGAGGAAGGGTTTGGGTAGGGGGGGGGGTCATGTTGAGTAGGGCCATGAAGAGTTTTGGTGTAAGAGGTATCAACTCTACAATGGGATAAGGAAGAGCTATTGGTTTTCTGTCACATAGGAAACATACAGTCGCTGGTCGTTCCTCACACCCACAAACGGGGAACAAAAAGGTTCTCCATTCATTCAAGCTTGATTTATTCTACACGCGCCAACATTGGTAGCTAAGGGAGGTAATGGTACTCTAGAAACCGAGAGCTAGATCACTAAACATGGAGCTGAACCAACAACCTGAAGAGACTGGGCTTTCTTCACAAAAGGTCTTCATGTTATATCTCTGCAATTCTTTGTCACAGTAATTTGGTATTGTGTCGTCCACAGAGCAGATAGCATCAGTGCAGCTGAGGTGAGCAGGTTTGACAGGCAACTGATGTGTTTAGTACACAGCAAACAAAGGACATCAGCTGGAGGACATCTCCCTTCTACATCACCAACTCAACAAGTTGTTCACCGCAGGGTCCATAGCCAGGACATAGATATCTACCAATGTAGTCAACAGAGGATAGCCTAGTGAGCGAAATTATCATTTAGGGCAGTGGTTCTCAACTGGTCAGGCCTCGGGACCCACTTTTTACTTACTGTGCATATATCCCTTATATCCCTTCACAGAACTAAAGTATGCTTTTAAAAAAGTTTAATGAGTTGATGGAATCAAAGCTAAACTGTATAAAAAAGGCACACATGCTGGAAACCCAACCCCAGAAGGGGGTCTGGAGGGATTCTCCCCAGGAGATTTTTAGAAATACTAACATAAACTACGCATTCTGGTACAATCTGAGAAGAAAATAAATAAATCTATCACTACCCGACATATTAATAATATTTTATGCCATTGTTTGTTTTTCACTTTGTTGCTCCTCACAGAGAGAAGAGCAAAGAGGAGATAGTCTGTGTGACTTACTTTAAATTGTGGGTTAGGGTAGATAACTCCCATTGTTCTGTGACCTGTCAAGCATCAAACCGAGGGTCATATTTCATTACGTGTTCATTTGTATCTGAAGTTGTACCCATGGATGTATAAAGAATAGTTCTACCGCAAAGTTATTCTCCGTGGGGACCTCCGGCAACAATCTGGATTCTGATTGGCCAGAAGACTCGAAAAAACATCAGCAAAGATGTTTTATTGAGAAGATGATCACTACGTGACAGACGTTTTCAAAGCCGTTTATGGTCTCCGGTACTTCCTGTCCAACGCCTACTGCATGCACAGCGTTAGAAAATCGGGCCTTCAAAATAAAAGTTTGACTTTTTTCCAAAAAAAAAAAAATTCCAATTTCTTTTTTCAATTTTTTTTCTTCACTTTTTCCGCGACCCACTCGAAACGGGTCCGCGACCCACCAGTTGAGAACCACTGATTTAGGGCATATTATACAGTAGGGAGATGGCAATTCGATGCCAAGTCATATTGGGCTACAGCTGATGATGTGAACAAACTATGTCTTAAAGCTCAATGTGAAGTCATTAAAATTGCTTGTTTTATCCAACAAACAGTCTAAAACCTAAGCATTCTTGGTAGATCACATAACACAATCAAGCAGCAAACACTCAGATGTAAAAATATGGAATTACCGAATAATTAGGGACATTATACTAATTGAGCATTTGTCTGCCTCAAGACACCATTAAATGGCTACAGTTACTATAAGATAAACCATTTTTAAATATTCTGACACTGCCCAACCCTCTTCAAATCATAATAAATATCTTTGAAACTACCAGATGTCACAGTTAATAAACAAGGACAACAAAATGGAATGCCATCAGTATTGAGTTACAGTCTGTGAGCATGCTTCACAAGCAGACTGACAGCAGACAGCGGAGGCTTAATGTAATAACTGGGTTGGAAATCTAGGGACATTTCGCAAGAAACATTCCCTACATCTTCCAATTTTCCATGTGTCCAAAATCCTGAATTTGTATCCGCTGGCTAATAAAGTAACTGACTAATAAACAGTTGACATACAAAGTGACTCCTGGAGGACATCAAACAGTGAATGCAGCTACAACTCTGACCAAAACCCTGCATCTACATAAGTCATGAAACCAAGACGTCTGGAAGCGCTTTCGTCTCTGGTGATTCAGATCTTACTTCCTGGAAAGCAATTATAATATACACAGATATTGCAAGAATAGATACAACAATTGTAGATGATGATAATAATAATTCATCTTTATGAGGAAATACAATGAACCAAAAAAGACATGCAACAGATATCTGGCACACTGTAACAATAGGCCATACTTTATTCACTTCCTTTCAAAGGCGGCTTCCACCGATGCTTTGTGTGTATGTTTCATGACACAAATTGACAAATTACCCTGCAGGTAAGCCCTGATTTTGAGGAAGGACCCTAAGCCAGGTCATAAAACACGTGTTGGCCCATTTACACTGACAGAGAACAGGGTTTATTCAGGGTCACTGCATTGGTCTGACAGGTGCACAGGTGTCTGAATCCAAGAAGCGCTTGTCTGCCAAACAGCTGGCTATGTGGATACAGCTGTGACTGCATCCAGAGGGAAGAGAGGGGGCGATGGGAGGATGAGAGGAAGGATGAGAGGAAGGAAGAGAGGGGGTGAGAGGAGCATTGGGGACAGATTCTGAAATAAAGCGAAGGAAAGCAGCAGCTCTGTGTTACAGAAAGTAATAGTTAGATTCAGAGGAATGTAGATTTGTTTTTCTATCATTCATTTCTTCCTTTTGGAAGTTAATTATCTCATTTGTCACTGCCTTCCTTTGTTTGTTCATTTGTCATCCCCTAAACTGCAGACACCATGAACAAATTCTGATTTAATTATTGATAATGTATGGATCTGTCCATACCTGGGATACAAGGTGCGCCAACATAATTATGTATTGATTACAACAATGGAAAAGTTGGCATGGCCGCCATCATTTAATCTATGAAAAGGAAAGACGAAAAACAGTGTCCACATAACATTGACTAGTAATAACAGATACGTTGTTGATCAGAATGAACTAATTTACATTACATTATTACATGTCAATTGTTAGACGCTTTTATCCAAAGCGACTAACAAGTACATTCAGTACTGTGGGCAATCCCCACAGGAGCAATTTGGGGTGAAGTGTCTAGCCCAGGGACACAACGACATGCTGACTGCAGTGGGATTCAAACTTGCTATCCCCTGATTCCAAGTCCAGCACACTACCCACTGAGCCACATTTACACTTCAATATAATTGATGGATGAATATTCAATAAAGAATATATATTAAAGCATTCCAAAAACAAAGAAAGGGCCAAATGGTAAGTAAGTAGAGTGGCTTTTGCTGCTGTTGTGCACCTATTGCTGCTGTGTAGATCGTTTTATATAATGTACACTAATTTTGCTCTAATCATTCGTACTTGATGTATCCTGTTAATATGGCCTGTTGCAGTATCCAATCCTCCTCCGCTACCATTAATGTTTCATCAAGTCCATTGAGTGTGTGTAAACTCTACTTGCCTTCATAAATTCACATCCTCCCACGATGTGAAAATATCTCCCTTCTCTCATGTCATTAAAAACATCCTCCCTCCCTTCCTCTTTATGGCCCTCTTACACCTTCTTCCACCATCATCTTCCTCCCTGTCTCCTGGACATGCGCGTTAGCACAATTTTGTTAATTAAAAAAGACATTTACCCTCCCACCAAGGGGATACACAAATCTAATGTGGGCTTCAAGAATTAGTCTCAAACATCCAGGCCTAAAAAACAACATGTTCTCTTACTCACACCTAAGAAAACCCCCCCCAGCCTCTACATAACACTCAATGTGTTGAAGAGCTTGGCCGGTTGGATGTAACAGCTTGTTATGTCCAGGCCAGTGCCCTCAGCTTCAACATGACTTCATTCACACCCGCTGTGGCCTGCGAAGATCCAGACCAGTGCCCAACTCAACAACAGGAACACCTGACAATCAGATACAAAAAATGGTGGATCAAGGTGGAAATTATTGAGCTGATTCGTTCATACTCTCAAGTCAAAGATATAAGGTATAGCAGGAATGATTCATAAACCCTCGAACAAGCATTTTGGCACTCCAGGGTTCCCTCGTCTCTGAGTCATTTACTTTTGAAATAAGATTTTGGTTAGACAGAAATTGGCTGTGGTTAAGGCAGGCTTACGAGATTTTTAGGTTTTGTTCAACAACAAAAAAGACATAAAAAACAAACCATTTGTGAATGTCTAAAGCTTTTATATGTCTATTAAAAGCCATCAAGACACACACAAATCCGCCATTAGCTTTTCATATTTCAGAGGCTGAAAACAGCATTTCAAAAGCATATTTTTCTGTCAATCGACAAACCCAAATGCATTTAGAAGACACTTTTAGATGTATTGCCTTATAGTATTGCCTCACTAATGCTGCTGAACGAACTTCCATGGTCATCGGTTAACTGTTTAGCATTTCAAAATTGCTTGTTTTGTCAGATCAGCTGTCCAAACGTGAAAAGAGAAATAGTTGTCAATGCATTTTCTAGTTGATAGATTGAATAATGAATTAAATGGTGCAAGTACTGCAAGGGTTGATTGTGAGACAACTAAAACTAGCCGAGTCACACGTGGAAAAAAGAACACCAAGATCACTTTGATATTAAGATGTTCTTTGTCTCACAAACAACAACTCTTCAAATGTCTCTTCAATATATTGCCCTTTCTGCAAATCTTACTAGATAGGGCCATAAAGGAAGACAACACAATGTGAAAGCCGCAGAGATGCTACCCTGTGGTCGGTAAGACCTTAATATACTGTAGGCTAGGCTTTCATATGCATCTATAAATATCACAAACAGGAGTGGGGATATTGCGCAGCGTTGTCTTAGACAGTGGCCACCTGATGCCAAGAATACAAACCACCTTCTTGCTTGAAGTATCAAATGATTGCACATAACCCCAGTACCCTGTTCTCCAACAACACCTCGCATGGAACACCTGAGGGAACACAGTAATAAGCCTCTTCAAAATCCACACACACCAGATAAAGGAAAGAAAGGCAAACTGTTGTGACCCCTTCATCCGCAAGAGGGTAAAACCTGCTCACTGCTCTGAATGAGAGTTTCCACAATTGGTGTTTAGTCTCCTCTCAGTTTAACAGCCGACAGACTCAAAGTATAATCAAGAGTCTAGCCAGCCGTTTAAAGCCTTTACCGTCTTCTACCTTTCCCTCCTCTATCCTCTTATCCTTGTCTTTGAGTTTGGCCGATCAGTGAGACGACTACCCGTCAACCTCTTGTCCTTCTGTCAGTCTTGGCTGCTCTGCTCTGCTGGCCTCCGGCTCACCTCAACCAGACAGACCAGAACACAGCATGGCAGCATCCCGGCACTGAGCGCACACCCCTAAAGCACACAGAGCTTTAATTCAGACCAACACTTCCTACTTTATGTGTGTGTCTGGGAGGGCAGGAAGCCAGCGCGGTAATAGGATGTTCCTCGCTTGCTTTGTGATCACTGATGTCTCAAAGACCTGGGTTAGAGCCAGAGGAAAAGCAAAGGCATCAAGCTTAATTTAACATAATAATACTGCCTTGAGTGCTAGACACTTTCTGTTCATATAATGCTTTAAACCATAAATGATTATTGCATTGGTTTCTAATCACAAAGGTTGGAATGTAGTTTGTGGCACCTTCAAAAACGGAGGGCTCATACGATGATCAAAAGGATAGGAATTAAGGAATAAAACATATTTCTGCTACTATGAGCTGTTACCTCTAATGGCGCATTTCCACTGCAGCACGTAGCACGGTTTAAGCATGCCGTGCCAAACCCGGCCCGTTTTTGGTTAAGTTTCCACTAGGGGTAGTTCCTGCTAGCGGGTACTGTTTCACAGTTTTTCTGGCTCTCCGAAATCCAGGTTCTTTCCGGGCCAACAACCGGGCTGAGTATGCTAAACTAGTGAGAGAATCGCTGGCAAGGGGGCTACAACTACAACAAAATGAACATATTTTACCGTGATTTAATTGTAACACACGTTTCAAAATGATGCCGAAGTAACAACATACTGATACCGGTTAGTAAAAACCATGAATTCATGCTTTGACAAGTCTGCAGACAGACGGCAGGCAAAAAACCCTTTTAAAATGCGTGTTTTCTAAATGGAGCTTGGCTAAGCTAACGTTATATATGCTCCGACCGTCCACACTCACAACAACGGCCTATACAGACATAAATAAACCAGCGAGTGTATCCTCCATGACACAGGCAGTCTGTGGTTTGTACTTGTTTAACTTTTGTCTAGTTTCTGAACAGATATGAAGAGCTGTGATCTCAGCTAACGGCTGATGTTGGTTTTGGCTGCATCTCAGGTCGATTAAATGGAATCCTTGCGTCCCTCACTTGCGTCGTTTCCCTGCGTCTAGTCCCTCCCACCAGGGAAGCATGGAGAGACGCAAGGAAACCACGAGAAGCAGGGAAATGAGTTTTAAGAGCAATGGGACGTCCTTTCCTCCGGAGCGTCACGTGAAGCTACGTCCGTTTGTGATGGCACCGCACAGCTGATGTCTGACAGCAGCTCTGTCCCCGTTGTTTTCACACACACCCCCGCCTCTGTTAGTATATACATTTGTATCATCTGTTGTAGACCCAAATAAATAAAATAAAATAAGAACTCATTCTCAAAAAAGATAAAACGCCATTCTTAAAATGAATAAACGAAAAAAGCGATCATGAAAATGTTTCCAATAAATGAATAAAATGATTTTTGACCACTTTGTTGTTCAGATATATCACATATTTGTAACTAAATGAAACATGAATTGAAACAAAACACGGTATAAACTGAGGAGTGACTCTCGTGAGTTTCATGTATTTTCGTCACTCCGCTGGGGTACTGCTCTCATGTCAAGAAGCATCAGATCAGTGCATCGTCCAATCAGTGAGTGATACACAGTAAGGGGGCGGAGCGAGTGCCTGAGGATTTCACCGGAGGATGTTCTGGTGGTTCCTCGGTTATCGCTCCTCAATTATCGCTCCTCCATTATCGCTCCTCGATCCTCCGGCAGAAATAAGCGCCATGGGACGCTACTCAACATGGCGCAGACAAAATAAACTTCCGGTGATGCAGAGGACCGACGAGCGAGGAAATGAAAATAACCGACCTGAGACGCAGACTTTGTGTTTCGCATTGAAGATGACGTCACGGCTCCGCCTACACTGCGTTACTATAGTTACTACCCCAGTTCCTAAACAGTAATGGAAACGCAGCATAAAGTGAGCCTGGCCTACCAAGGCCTAACTATACCGTACTAAGCCGTGTGAGGCCCTGCAGTGGAAATGCGCCATAACATGCCTCTCAAAATTGTTAAATAAAACACAGAAAGAATTGTTTTGCTATAAATTTGGTGTAATCATAATTTCATTTCAAGCTAAAATGTTGAAAATGTACTGGTTCTAGATTTTTTATTTAATATCACAGTTTATAAAAGTTTGCCAATCAGGTTCATTTGAGATCAGACAGCCAATCACCTACTACTTAAATTAGACAGACAATATAGTATAACATCTGACATTAGATAGTCAGTCATATGTTAAACACAGTAGTTTAACACCCCACTATGTGGACAATAATCCGTAATCTGACATCAGGCAGCCAATCATGTGTAATCTGACATCAGGCAGCCAATCATGTGTAATCTGACATCAGGCAACCAACTAGGGGTGCAAGAACTAATCGACTTAATCGATTAAAATCGATTACCACATTAGTTGCCAACTAATTCAGTCGTCGATTCGTTGGTGACGTCATCACATGTGTTTTACGCACTGTTAAACTCCAACGTTATTGGTCTTTTTATCGGTATTGGAGACATTTAAAAAATATATGTCATGTATTATTGCTACAAAAACATTATATCTCAGTCTTAGTGTCACCAACTCGTTTCTAATATGCAAAAAGACAAATAAATGCGTCTATGATGTATTTTTGATCAGACGAGATCTCTCTCCCCCGTCTGTGTGCGAGGGGGCGGGGCAGTTTACACACACGCAGCTGCTACATGCAGCAACACACTGCGGGGATGGCGGAGAGAACGCGCTCCGAGGTGTGGTTAAACTTTACCCGTCTCGATGTGGACAATGCTCGTTGCCTAAAGTGCAATAAGTGTTTAGCATGTAAGGGTAGTAACACGAGCAATTTGTCTAAACATTTAGCAAAAGTGCTCCACATCCAGACGGAGGAATGCACCGGACTGTCTTTCTAGCAGCTCTGTAGCCCCATCCACGAGTAACGTTTCCACGTCAGGTGTTATGTATGCTAGCAGCAACACACAGAGTTAACTACATTATACAAACATGGGTTAATGATTAGAAGTAACTGAGTTATTTATTTTGTTAAAGTTTCAGCTATTCTGTTTACAGTTCTGTCATCAGATTATTTAATACGATTAGTTAAAACATTGTTGTTTCTTTTGATGTGAAATATTATTTATTTAATTTAAAAGCTATGTTAATTTTGTTCCAAATGTGTTTAGTTAATTTAATAATATATGTATTTTTGAATCAAGTATTCATCTTTATTGTCTTCATTGCTAGTTTCCACATGACTAAAACAACCTCAAGCTAAATCTAAAAGTTGATGGCTAAATAAGAGCGTTTGAGAAATTGTGCGAATAGTCCGAATAGTCGATTAATCGTTTCATTAATCGATAGATTAATCGATTATCAAATTAGTCGTTTGTTGCAGCCCTACAACCAACACATTAATCTCATCATTGGATTGGGGGGGATTATGACGACCCGTCAGCAGGCGTTCCCCCACTCAACAGATCATGATTCGCCTTGCTGCAGCACTGACGGAAAAAATGCAGAGATGAAGTGAACATCATTTTAAACTTTAAAATGTAGTAACTTTTACTAAAGCTTTACTAAAACTATAAGGTTGTTTTTTTTGTCATATTGTTTCACACTGGGATTGTTCTCTTAGAGCTTATTTTAAAGAATTGTATGTGATATAGAGCTTTAGTAAATAAACAAAATATTGACATTCGAAAATATGATTGGTTAAATGCTTAAATACCCGTTATACCATTATTGCTACGGATACCTGTTCATGAACTAAATCAAATGGCCTAGAAACAGAAAACTATAAATTAATATTTTTCAGATAAACACATTGGCTGAAACTACATTACGCCTTTAGAAACAGTCTAAAAAATCCCAGAAAAAAGAGATTAAAAAAGGGATGGATAACATGAATGGAAGATAACAAACACTGAAATACTGACAAATCACATTTGTATTATGTATGCAATCCTTTGGAATCACAGACAAGCAAACAGTTATCTATTTGTCTGTAGCAGCATGGTCATGTTACATTTGAGGGCTGAGCAAGCAAAAAAATTGCTTATATTAAACTGAAGATAATAACCACTGAGGTCAGCTGGAGGAGTATCATCTAAAAAGGGGATTTACCCCCCCCCCCCCCCCCCCCTTTCTACATACACACACACACAGAGGATGCTGCTGGTTGCCTCTCTGGTTGCAACAGCTTGTGATGGCCAACACCCCAAAAAACACAGTATGTCATATGACTCTAATTTAAACAAATATTACATAAATTATCTCTATGCTGTAACACAAAATTAAACCAGATCATAATATCTAATTTGGCTCAAGGAACTAACTGAAAAAGACATGTTCACATACTCTGATATCTACTGTATATAGAAAAGAGCAGTAGCAACTCATGATTTAAGTAATACAAATGTGATGACGACTAATTTGTAAATTTCGCTACACGTTCAATTATAAAAGCCAGAAATACAGGGTAGACGTTGGGAAGTGAGTTGAATCGGCTGATTCATGAGCCACTTCTAATTACATGGAAGTTAAGACAAAAGATTGGATAAGTGGCAACTAAGGGCCATGTGATGCCCTTCAGATAAACCAGTAGCTTTGAAGGTAATGTTCATTTTAGGTAAGGTCTGTGTCGGGATTATGCTACCGGGAATCCCTGCCAGCTTCTCCTTGAAACAGGGTGTGACACTCAAATAAACCTCAACATACAACTTTGTAACTAGCCAATAAAACAAAAACATCAATTCAGCAGTTTTTATATAATTCAAGTTTATAAGTAACCAGGCGGAGAAAGCAGCGTGACCCCCGCCCCGGCTCCCGTGCCCGTGTGTCTGCAGCCTATTGTTCCGCCGCTGTCACAGCCGTTAAGGTGCACCGCAGATTAGCTTTAGCTTTAGCCTCGTCGGCTAACTGCACAGTTAGCGTCAATGTTAGCCACTCGCCTTTTCACACAAAGCTAAAAGGTAACACGGCACCTTTCTTCCACTCGGTTTCCCAACAGTCGGTGTGTTGACCGGACCAGGACAGACCGCAAACAAGGCAAACACTTAGTCACAAACACAGTTTAAAGAGTTTAAACATACCCAGAGTTCCGTTCCCCAACTCATCGCGGATCCCTCTTCTGAGTTATCCCGTATTGGACGCTGATTTCCCCGCTCAGACTCTCCTAAACTGCCGCTGGGACTCTGGTCCTGCGACTGTCTGCCCACAAACACACTCCTCCTTCTCCTCCTCCTCCTCCTTCTGCTGCAGCTCTATCCGCCTGAATCAGCAGGGCTGCACAAAACAGGAATCATGGATCACAGTGGCCCCAACAATATGATTCTTATATCGTTTTGATAAGACCAACAAAAACATGAATAAATGAGCTTGTGCAACAATTCACAGCATGTATTTGTATGTAATTCATAGTGTTGCATACTCAACATTATTTAATATTGATCAATTGATTCCATGTAGTGAAGAAGATATTTCAAATCAATACAAATCCACTGTCAAGGCATACGAATAAAATGCTTATTAGGTTTATTTAGTCTTTCTATGGTATCTTATAATATTGATAACAAGTGATTTTCGACCTTTAGCCATACAGTAATTTTCCAGGAGTTGTTATTTTTCATCATTGTAATTGTTTATTCGTTTTTTTTTACATTTTGTCATTGAATCTAGGCGATTTACATCAACGTGGGCTGGTCATTTTGCGTTGCTGTAGCCAAATATAGCTATTAATCTGAAATAATCTTGATAAAAAGTATACATTTTGAATTCATTGACATTTTCCAAATCATTCAAGCTAATTACACATCTTTTGGTATGTGTTCAAAAAAACAAATAGGTGAAATGGATACAGCGTGCACATGGCTTTTTGATGAGCTTATTCTCAGTGAAAATGTAGTTTTAATGTATAGACCTACCGCAGATGTTATAATTGTTGCTTTGGTTTGGGATTGTCTTTTGGCATGAAATTCATTTCATGAGTTTAAATGAAAGACCACATTTGGAATTTCTGTTCACAATTAATGTTACACATTGCTTCACACATACATTTACTTTATACGTAGACTATTATACATTATTGACTTTTCCCATTTAACTTTTCCAACAAAAAACTAGGTTTGGAAGCCTTAATTAAATCTTTTCGCTGACTTATTTCCTTTTGCAGACTTGCAATAAAGTTGTGGTGTCCCATAAAAACTGTAAAAAAAAAAAAGAAGCATAAAATCACTCATTTTGAGAATAGATGCTTTATTTTAGGGAGTGACCATCAGATATAATGAATGAAGTGACTAAGTGACTCTATTAGCTGTAGCTTATTACTATAGAAATTGGCTTTCCCTAAAATATTTGTACTGTGTTGTGTAGCAGTTTGTGTGTTATGATGATGTTATGTTGTAAATGTTTCTTTAGAATGCGCAAATAAATGTTTACTTTTTAAAAGAAACGCTAGGCTTGAATGAGTGATTATACAGTTCCCTCTAGCGGCCTATATGTGTGACTACAGCTGTAGTGAGAGCCCTCCAAATGTTTTATTAAATCTCAATCTCTACATACATGGAAGCCATTCCTTTCCAGTGTCTCTTGAATTCCAACACAAATACATGTTGTCAGTAGTTTATAAAATATTTAGTTTTCATTTTACTCAAACACATACAATATTTCTTTTTATTTGTCTTCTTTTTATGTTCCAACAAGAACCCTTAGATCCTCCAGTGCCCTGCTTTTGGAAATTCCAAGGGTATCACTCAAGAGATCTGGGGAGGCTGCGTTCTGTTTTTACGGCCCTAAACTATGGAACAGCCTCCCCGTGGATCTTGGAACAGCAAACATACTTGAAATGTTTAAAAGCTCATTAAAAACCTATGTTTTTAACAATACTTTCGTACTTTTACTAAAGTAAGATTTTGAATGCAGGACTTGTACTTGTAATTAAGTATTTTGACAATAATGATTTGTTAGCATTACAAAATATGATGCAATATGTCATACATTCAACTATTTTATGAAATACTCCAATATGCAGTAAAATGCTACTTACAGATTAATTCGACAAATGCACCATTTTACCTAAGTAACATTTTGGATAGAGGATGTTATATATTATGTTTACAGTGTTATTCCTACTATTAATGCGACTTCATAATAACTATTACCTCAGACAGTTGCTACTAAAAAATATTGAACCCAGTAGGCTGGAAAGTGGAAACAAAAGTATGAAAGTTATAATTTAGCATGTTAAATATGAGGTCAACGCCGACAATGCACACGTTCATTTTCTCACTGTCTATTCAAACCATAGACTGTATAAAGATTCAAACACATACATCGAAACATATGTATCAGTATAGCATGCATTTAACGCAAGACAAGTATTAAGCTAACTGCATACAACTGCATACAAAGACCTATGTTTTTAATGTGGCTTTTAATTTGGGTTAACTTTCAATTTTCACCTGTATCATTGTCCATGTTTTATTGCATTTGTTTCTGTTTTGCTTTTATTTTACATTTTTGATTTCCTTTTTCTTTCTATCTTTTTCTTTTTTTAAAACATATTATCACTGTAGATGTTGTATCTTGTTCTGTATTAATTGTAATATTGTTGTTGTGTTTTCTGTAAAGCACTTTGGGCTGCGTTGTGCATGAAAGGTGCTATACAAATAAAGTGTATTATTATTATTATAAAAACTAAAACCAGAGAAACTGATAATGCTGCAGGGGCCTATAGATAGATAGATAGATAGATAGATAGATAGATAGATAGATAGATAGATAGATAGATAGATATATAGATAGATAGATAGATAGATAGATAGATAGATAGATAGATAGATAGATAGATAGATAGATAGATAGATAGATAGACAGACAGACAAATAGACAGACAGATAGACAGATAGATAGATAGATAGATAGATAGATAAATAGATAGATAGATAGACAGACAGATAGACAGACAGATAGACAGATAGATAGATAGATAGATAGATATATAGATAGATAGATAGATAGATAGATAGATAGATAGATAGACAGACAGATAGACAGACAGATAGACAGATAGATAGATAGATAGATAGATATATAGATAGATAGATAGATAGATGGATAGATAGATAGATAGATAGATAGATAGATAGATAGATAGATAGACAGACAGACAGATAGATAGATAGATAGATAGATAGATAGACAGACAGATAGATAGATAGATAGATAGATAGATAGATAGATAGATAGATAGATAGATAGATAGATAGATGAACCTGATTTTTTCTCCTGTAGGTGGCGATAATGTGTACCACAGGTGCAACAGCTACCAACAAGCACAATACGGAGGAAGAGGAGACATCGAGCTCTGTTTTGGTTGAATGTTTAGCTATTAAAGAGCATATTTTGCTGTATTGCAGCAGGCATACTGACATGTACCGCTGCATAGTAAGGTAAGACTCTGTACATTTAGCAATTTAAAAAACACATTTATTTCTCACCTTATAGTGAAGTCAGGGGTCCTTACGACCTTTGGCATAGTTTTATTTTGTGTGCAGTTAGCTTACTACTTGTCTTGCGTTAAATGCATGCTATACTGATACATATGTTTCGATGTATGCGTTTCAATCTTTATACAGTCTATGGTTTGAATAGACAGTGAGAAAAATGAACGTGTGCATTGTCGGCGTTGACATCATATTTAACATGCTAAATTATAACTTTCATACTTTTGTTTCCACTTTCCAGCCTACTGGGTTCAATATGTTTTAGTAGCAACTGTCTGAGGTAATAGTTATTATGAAGTCGCATTAATAGTAGGAATAACACTGTAAACATAATATATAGCATCCTCTATCCAAAATGTTACTTAGGTAAAATGGTGCATTTGTCGAATTAATCTGTAAGTAGCATTTTACTGCATCATATTGGAGTATTTCATAAATAGTTGAATGTATGACATATTGCATCATATTTTGTAATGCTAACAAATCATTATTGTCAAAATACTTAATTACAAGTACAAGTCCTGCATTCAAAATCTTACTTTAGTAAAAGTACGAAAGTATTATCAGCTAAATGTACTTAAAGTATAACCAGTAAAAGTAATCAATGTGCAGAAAAATTGCCTTTATGTGTTTATATAATTACATTTATAGATGTGACATTTCTAGGTTATATTGTTGCATCAATACACATTTTACTGTTGAAGACAAACAACGTTCTGATTTACTTTTTGTAAAATATGTTTATAAAAATAGACTCTTTTGTGACTTAAAGAGTTCCTCCACTAGTTTAATTTTTACGGATTCAAGGCTAAAGCTGTTTAATAAATGTAGTGGAGTAAAATTACATTATTTCCCTTTTAAATGTAGAAGAGAAGAAGTATAATATATATATATATTATATATATATATATATATTATATTATATATATATATATATATATATATATATATATATATTATATATATATATTATAGTACTTAATATATATTATAGTAAATACTCAAGTAAAGTACAAGTACCTCAAATGTAATTAATTATTTTAAGAATCCACAATGCAAAATACACAAATAGTCAGAATAAATATGAACCTGTCACTTGCCCTAAGCTATTGTACCTACTCCTGTTTGTTCTCTGTTTCTAAAAGAAGTGTGTGTAGCGGAGGAAAAGTGTGTCCAGGCTTGCCTCCGCACACTCTCTCACCCTCATGGATGTTGAGAAACACCACAGAGGAAAGATATCACAGGTAATTCATTAACTAAGAATTATAGGAAAACATTATATTTTTCTGACCATTATTGTGAATAAACTTGTGAATATTTTATGATATCAATATACCAACTATAATTGCACGTTTATCTTGGTTCTTCCTAATAAATCATTTAAAATATAGTTTTTCTCTGTTAAACTCCTCCAAGGTTAGCTAATGAAAATAAGTGAAATTGACTACTTTAGCATACATTTATAGGATATTATTACATTAGTGTTATACATGACTATAACTCAATATTTGGTCATTATGATGCTGTAAAGTTGGTTATTTATGGTAAATATATCTGATAAACTGCCATTAAGTCATGCCTGTTTCTAATAAATCCCAGAATTCATGTCAAATAGCCACATCTGAGTAAATATGCTGGTTAGAATTGTCATTGTAACTTGCAGTATGGCTAACACAATAATTGTTCAATATTCTTCTGTGTTTGCACACCTTTCTACCCTATTGTCATGTTGTAAACAGGCCATAAAGGTAGTACACTTTACCCTACTGTATTTCTGACTAAAGGTGAACCCTTCCTTTCAGTGATAACAAAGTTAGTTTATGAATCTTGTGTTTCAGGCTAGCTGAGCAGCGTTGGCAGTGTTCAGTCCGCTGTATGAGCTCTGCAGCCAAGAGGAAAAGGTCTCTGCACAGTGCCTTCCCTGTGCTGGAACAGCCCCTCCAGCCCATCCAACAACATGTGTATGAAGCAAACCTACAAAACAGCAACGCCTGCCACAAAAAGTCAGTTCTACTCTCATTAGCCCTGATCCATTTGGTCGATTTCCCCCACTACATTATTAACTAAAATGTCTATAAATGCGTGAGCTTTCTCTCTCTGTAAGGTACATTGAGTTAACTGACAAGGCAATGAAGGGTGGAGGGGAAAAAGCCATCGCCAGACACACTCAGAGAAACAGGAAGTTGCTGGTCAGGGATCGACTGCGCCTCCTTCTGGATGATGAGGATTTCCTGGAGCTGTCACTATTGGCTGGTCTGGGTCTGCCATACGGTGACATCCCTGCAGCTGGATGCCTGACTGGTGAGAAACCACTTACTGTAAATAATGTATCTTTCTATTCTCTTGCTAAATGGCTCTGATGAAATCATTTTCCTCTTCTACCTTCTTTTATTTCAAACTGTGAGCAATTTATTTTGATGCACATGTCACTGAGTTGTTCTGTGTGTTTGTATGTGTAACCCTCCAGGCATCGGCAGGATCAATGGCCTGTGGTGTGTGTTCATTGCCATGGATGCCACAGTGAAGGGCGGCACAGCGTATCCAATCACTGTAAAGAAACAGCTACGAGCACAGGAAGTTGCAATTCAGAACCGCCTGCCTTGTGTTTACCTTGTGGACTCTGGAGGAGCTTTTCTACCACTGCAGGTAAACACACACACACACACACACACACACACACACACACACACACACACACATAGACAGAGCCTCCCCAGCCATAATAAGAGGTTAGCATCATTACAGTATTTTTAAATGTGATAGATGGTTGAATTACATGACTGCAGTTTGTAGTTCTAACCTGTGTGTGTGTGTGTGTGTGTGGTGTGTGTGTGTGTGTGTGTGGTGTGTGTGTGTGTGTGTGTGTGTGTGTGTGGTGTGTGTGTGTGTGTGTGTGTGTGGTGTGTGTGTGTGTGTGTGTGTGTGTGTGTGTGTGTGTGTGTGTGTGTGTGTGTGTGTGTGTGTGTGTGTGTGTGTGTGTGTGATGTGTGTGTGTGTGTGTGTGTGTGTGTGTGTGTGTGTGTGTGTGTGTGTGTGTGTGTGTGTGTGTGTGTGTGTGTGTGTGTGTGTGTGTGTGTGTGTGTGTGTGTGTGTGTGTGTGTGTGTGTGTGTGTGTGTGTGTGTGTGTGTGTGTGTGTGTGTGTGTGTGTGTCAGTCAGAGATCTTTCCTGATAAGAACCAGGGAGGAAGGACGTTTTATAACGAAGCCATCATGTCTGCGATGAAGATCCCACAGGTAAGGAAATTAAAAGTTGTTGTAATAAACATAAACACATGGCACATCTGACCTTACCTTTCCAGTGCCCTGTACTACGAAGCAGGATTTTCGGTTAGTGAGGTAATTTCAGGGTTAACTCTGGGTTTCCGGTTCTACGACGCTGGTTCACTTCTTACCGGGATAGATCTCCATGGTAACTTATGCTGAATGGCAAACCTGCTCCGGAGCAGCTGCGCATGCGCACCCCCCGCCAAAGAAGGAGCACCGGATCATTTGAAAAAAGGCGCATTTGCGCACCAAGAGAGAGCGAGATGAGAGAGAGAAAAGAGAGAAGAGAGAGATATTTGCAAGTTGCATAAGAACTGGTAAGATAGCAGGGTTTCCCACACATAGACTTTACTTGGGCGGGCCGCCCAGGTATATTAACGGCCGTCAAAGTATAATTCGCGAGCCATTTAGGTTTAATTTTTTTAATCCGTCCGCGTGCACGACGGCATCTGCTATCCTTCGCTCTACCCCTCGCTATCGCATGAAGGGTCTGCTTTATGCGCTCCACACAGTAACTCTGTCCGGCGAACAGTTCATGAGCGTGCTCACTAGCGCACCTCCCCCCCCCCCCCCCCCTGCTCATAAAGTCAAGTACCCCTCAAAGGTCCGGTTTATTTCATTTTAAGGATGCGCACCAAGCAACATCTCCAGGTGCTCCTTTGAGAACCAGGGCAAAAAAGTTATGTGCACCCCTGTTCATATCCCTCTATTTCACTTCCTGTTTCAAAATTGATGATTTGGGATATAAACCTTTAAAAAAATAAAAATGGATTAACAAAAAGAAAGGAGGGGGCTGAGCTCATGCGGGAGATTCTACCGGCAGATTCTGCGGTGATGAAACGCCATATCATGGATTATCAAGGATTATTTCTGAAACAGTATGGAGCTCAAAGGCTTTGTATGCTAATGTGTACATGCACCGACCATATTACGTCCAAAACAGTCGGGCATTGTTTCTGATAGCAACGTTTCTGATAGGGCCGTGGGTGTAAAGCCAGCCTACATTTCCCATATTAGGCCTACGTCATAGCGGACGCAAATCTGGATCAGCTCCGTTGTAGCCCCGTTTTTAGAGATTTGGGTACGGAGGAAAAGAGAGAGGGTTTTATTTTCTGATGCTGCGTGAGTTCCCTGACACACCGGGAAGACATTTATCTATAAAAGACATAAAAAAGTGCATTTTGCATGATAGGTCCCCTTTAACTATCTGCCACAACATAAATTACCGGATCAAAGTAACATTACAGTCCGCGACACTGTGAGTGCAGACGTGTCCCATTATCATTCATATCACATCATATCACATCATAATATATCATATATTTCCTTAACTCGATAATAATACATTTTATTTTTAGGTGCCTTTCATGACACCCAAGGACACCGTACAATTTGAAAAAAAACAAAAAACGCTAATAGGCAACAGAACATGATAAAAACACAAACGGGAAATCATGGAGAAGACAGTCAAGTGGGAGCACTACAGTGAGTAGGCAGATTTGAACAGGTGGGTTTTTAATTGGGATTTGAATATGGTGATTGTGTCTGACTGTCGGATGTGCGGGGGGAGGGAGTTCCTGAGTCTGGGAGCAGTGCAGCTAAAAGCCTGAGCACCCATGGTGACGAGGCATGGGGTGGGGACGGTTAGCAGACCAGCAGAGGAGGAGCAGAGGGAGCGAGAGGGGGTGTACTCCTGAAGAAGGTCAGCCAGATAGCGGGGGGAGGGGCAGGTTATGGAGGGCTTTCTAAGTGGTTTTTGAAGTTGATACAGGATTGAACAGGGAGCCAATGGAGTTGGATGAGGATGGGGGTGATGTGTTCTGAGGCCTTGGTGCCGGTGATGATCCGGGCTGCATAGTTCTGTATGATTTGTAGTTTATTGATGAGCTTGGTGGGAATGCCTGAGAGGATGGCGTTACAGTAGTCGATGCGGGACGTGACAAATGCATTGACCAGGACTTCAGTGTTTGATTGAGAAAGAGATGGGCGGAGTCTGGAGATGTTGCGTATGTGGAAGAAGGCAGTCCGGGTGATGTTATTTAAGTGAGGTGAAAATGAGAGGGAGCTGTCCAGGATGACACCAAGGCTCTTAACTTGGCCAGAGAAGGGGATGGAGTAGCCATCAATTATGAGGTTGGAGGCAGGGGAGGATGAGGTTTTGGAGAGGGTGGTTTTGGTGCCAACCAGCAGGGCTTCGGTTTCGCTGCCGTTGAGTTTTAGGAAGTTCCTGCTCATCCAGCTCCTGATGTCCTGGAGGCAGTTGGTGAGAGAGGTTGGGGGGAGGGCAGTGTTGGGTTTGCTGGAAATGTAGACTTGGGTATCATCGGCGTAACAGTGGAAATGGACATTATGATGACGGAGGATAGTGCCAAGAGGGAGTAGGTAGATAATGAACAGGAGTGGACCCAATACTGACCCCTGAGGAACACCATGTGAGACAGTGGAGCAGCTTGACCAGTGGGTGCTGAGACGGACATATTGTTTTCTGTCTGTGAGGTAGGATGAAAACCATGAGAGTGCAGTACCAGTGATCCCAATGTCTGCCAGACGTTTGATAAGCAGTGGGTGCGAGATGGTGTCAAAGGCAGCTGTGAGGTCAAGGAGGATTAGGATTGTGAGCAGTCCAGAGTCAGCTGCACGGAGGAGGTCGTTGGTGATTTTTACCAGCACTGTTTCGGTGCTGTGCTTTGAGCGGAAACCCGATTGGAAGGGTTCATGAAGGTTGTTTTTGTCCAGGTGTTGTTGAAGTTGGTCAGCAACCACTCTTTCAAGTACAGGGCACTGGGGACCTTTCTTATTTCTCTAATTTCCCCTCCTGGACTCCTCGGTCTTCCAGTAATGACCCGGAAATGAGTTTCAGCGCGCCATGTTGAAGGACATCTAATTTCTCCAAATGCACTTCGAGGATCGAGCGTCGAGGAGGCTCTCTGGAGGAGCTATACCCGAGGATACACTGATGGGTCCTCCACGGCTCCTCCGCGGATGCATTTCCGGCAACAGTGATGTTTCAAAGAGTCGTGGCGCACGGCCGGACTTATCTCAGCCTATGGCAGCTCTGCATGCATCCCCTGGATATTATTTTATTAACTGCTTTCATCGCGACGCAATGTTTCCAATGAGAACAGCTGTGAGGTCTGTGCAGAAAGCAGAGCAGTGTGTATAATATATATCACTCAGTGTAACAGGCCTACATTACTTTCCTCATTGTAGCGACCAGAGGGGGGGAGGGGGGATATATCCAGTCTCTGATAGTGTTACGTTATTATGAGAGTGCTCTCATACTTGTTTGATTCTGAAATTGTATATATATGTATATGCATTTATATAAATATATATACCTATATGTGTGTGTATATGTCCGCATCTGTAGCCTGTTATTGTCTCATTATACCGCACTGTGAATTAATTAAAAGTAAATATATAAGTCGTCATGAACACATCTGTCCATCAGACAGAGGGCTGCTGTGCCTCCTGTCATCATTAATGGACGTCTCTTCAAAATGACCGCTCAGAGGAGAGGAGTTCTCATTTCTCTAACCGCCTGCTGCTTCCCCTCCTCTCTCCTCGGCTCCTCCGCTCGCATCTCCTGTGGGCGGGACTAAAACACGAGGATAGGAGTCGAGGATGGGAGTCGAGGAGGGGAATTAGAGAAATGAGAAAGGGCCAAGGTCTATGCCCAACAATAACATTGTGAAATAATATTTCATTTGTTCTCAATATAGTTTTTTTAACCGGACATAGATAAGACTTTACGCACTGCAGGAATGTGGTCGAAATGTTGTGTCCGTCTTGAAAGTCCTGAGAGAAAAGACACAAATCCACATAAGAATTGGATAAAATCTCAGCTACTTCAGTTTTAAAATGTGCACTCTCTGAAAAACATATTTGCAAATGAAAACGACTAACAATCCAAAAGGTGTCGGTGGTGTGCGGGTCATGCACGGCGGGTGGAGCTTACATCCCCACCATGGCAGAAGAGACAGTGATGGTGCACCGGATAGGAACCATATTTCTGGGCGGGCCACCGCTTGTTAAGGCCGCCACGGGAGAGGAAGTCACACCAGAAGACCTGGGAGGAGCCACGCTTCACGCAGAGTACGTCACTAAACACATTGTTATTATCATTAAAGAAATAAGAATAAATTCACATTATCATGCCTGTTGATTTCTCTTCAGGGTGAGTGGCTGTGTGGACCATTTTTCCTGGGATGAAAAGGAGGCTTATGAGTGTACCAGAAACATTGTGTCCACCCTCAACTTCCTACTGCCCGAGGAAGAGGAGGAGGATGAGGAGAGGACGAGGAAGAAGAAAGCTGAGGAAGAGCCGCTGTATAGTTCAGAGGAGCTTCTGGGGCTCGCTCCTAAGAGTTATAACTACAGTCTGGATGTTAAAATGGTACAGTATGCACACACACACACACAAGCAGTAACTGAAGCTGACAGTGAACACTATAAATGTCACTTTCTTGTAAATGGTCACTTCACACTTGGTTGTGATTTTTGGAAATGTCCTTTTCCTATAATGGCGCTCATTTTGCTGTCTCAGTGATGCAGTATGTATGAAAGCTGTTTGTTGTTTCTGTGTGTCTGTCCAGGTGGTCAGTCGGCTGACAGACGGTAGCCGCTTCCAGGAGTTTAAAGCTCGCTATGGAACCACGCTCATCACTGGCTTTGCAAAGATTCATGGGTAAAAGATACAATCGCACACACAGGGATTAAGATGTAGGTTAAGATAGCAAGGGCAATAACAGGAACAATTTTCAGCCAACAAACGGTCTCTAAGTATGTTAGAATAATAGATTTGTTGACCAAAATGCACGGTGCTTGTTAACCTGCCAACCCCTCTCTCAATCCCTGTTTGTCTTTGTCTCAGATCTATAATATTTTCTAAAACAAAAAGAGTCCTTCGTAGGACACTTGGATAGTCGCTGGTGGTTTAATGAAACTCTTATTAATTCTGTCATTGCTTCCTTAGACATTTGCATAATTGAAGGCTTACCTTCAGAAACACAGTGACCCCTCACAGGATTAGCTGCTGCCCTCAGTAACATCTTAATCAGATCAGCAGACGTCAACAGAAAAAAAGACCAAAGCAAATTTAAATCTCTGTCCCTCCACCAATGACCAACTGTCACATAGCGCTTACTGTTGTTGGAGAGCAGTGTGACTGACTCATCAGCAGGATAGTTTCATGCTCTAGTTGTGGTATTGCTTGTTCTTGAGTATATGTGAGCACCTTTTTACATCTGTGTATGTGTTCTGTGTTAGCAACTTAGTGGGAATAGTAGCCAACAATGGAGAGCTGTCATACCAAGCGGCACTGAAAGGAAGTCAATTTGTTCAGTTATGTGACCAAAGAGACATCCCACTCCTCTTCCTCCAGAACACAGTGCCCACCGCAGCGCCTACACTCACCACCACTCAGGTACACATCCCCAGTGACACACACAGGCCTGCTGAAATACAACATACATAAAACATAAAACTCAAAAGTAGAATTGATAAAACTAATATTTTGTCTTTTTTTAATTTATATCTGATTAAAGTTATTATTATTGTTTAAATCAATGTTGTACTATTCACATCTTATACTGCACTGTAACTTTTATTCATGTACCTGTGTTATTCATGTTTTATTATCTTTGCTTTTAATGTTTATAATGTGTTTTATGCTCTTAAAGGGGACCTATTATGCAAAATGCACTTTTATACATAAATATGTGTCCTCTCTGTGTAAAGAGATTCTGAAAGTTTCCGGAAAAAAGATTCCCTCTCTTTTTGTCCTGATCCATTTATATAAAAACCTGTCTGAAAATGAGCTGATCAGATTTTGGCCACTTTATGATGTCATAACGATTTTTTTGCCTTGTGTAATTAGCCAATAACCAACCAAGGTAACCCCCCCCACACCTTATCACCTGCATCTCTTCCTAGAGTTCCATTATTTTTAACCAATATCTTGCAGACAGGCAAGGGGAGTGGCTCCTTATTTTCTGGATTATGGGATGCTACAATGCATAATCTGTTTGGTATTTCGAGACAAACAGACCTATAATATATTGTCTTTCATTTTTGTAAAGCACTTTGAATTGCCTTGTGTTGTGCTATATGAATAAACTTGCCTTGCCTTGATATTTTGGGACTTTGGGGAAATAATACAATTGTGGAAATCATGAAACATTTTGAAATTTCACATCTGTTTTTTTTTTCTCTGTGTTTTTTTCTTTCTCTTCCAGGCAGAGATGAACACCAACCGCCTGAAGGCTCAGGGTTCGATGATGTCAGCAGTAGCGTGTGCCTCCGTCCCAAAAATCACTGTGGTAATTGGTGGTTGCCATGGTGCAGACAGCTACGCCATGGTGAGATTCTCATCATCTTTTCCGTACTTTTCATCATCATACTTTACGCTCATGTAGAATCTAGAATAACTGCACAATAATTTGAATCCCGTTTTTTTTCTTCTAGTGTGGGCGGGCTTTTGACCCTAATTTCCTGTTCCTGTGGCCCAATGCCAGAGTGTCGATGACGGCTCCGGGTCATGCTGCCTCTCTGCCTTGCCCTGACAGTGAGGCAGAAGAGGAGGAGGAGAAGAAGAAGAAGCAGGAGGACAGGCTAAATAAGAGACTGGATGAGGAGAGCTCAGCATTCTTCTCTTCTGGCAGACTCTGGGACGATGGAGTCATTCTGCCTCAGGACACCAGAAAGGTATAAAGCATTACCAATACAATTTCCCGCCTCCATTTTGACATCTTTTAATACTAATGTGTACATGTCTGAAGGTTCTCAGAGACTGCCTTGACATCATCAAACAGCAGCAGTATCAACTCACCACAGAGAGAGTCCGGTCAGCACTTCTGCGTGTATAAAGGCTGCCATCTTCCTTCTCCTCACTACCTCTGGACTCTACAAGCATCCGTCCACTGAGCTGCTGTTTTTAATTTAATCTGGTTGCTATAGCCCATTAGTGACATTTACCAAAATGTGCCAAAAGAATCAAAGCCAGCCCTGGCCTTTATTCAGTATGACTGGTCATTGAGGGTGATCATCATCCTAAAAGAGAAACATGGGGAAATCGCAGCATTTAAAATAATCTACATACCTTTAAAAACACAAATGTGTTAATACATTACCGCAACATCTTGTCAGATAACTTTCTAAAAGGTTCAAGAGTCCTCAAGTATTGAATTTGTTTTTAGGTTTGGACCTAATACATTTTTCTGTCTGCTGTAAACACAGGTGATGATTTAAAGTTTCATTTTTGGTATAATATTTCTCAAAGTTATGTTAGTTTATTGAATTTAAACACTGAAAAAAGTCCCGGTTAAGTGCCTCATCATGTCTTGAGTACATAAAGAAACGCTATTGAAATTCAATCAATGCTACAAGAAGTGTGAAGTATTGTGATTAATATATGACTGTTACATTTCTTTTGTTAGCACAAGTACTGTGTTTGAGCCTCAACCGAGTTGTGTTTTTTTCCACGGATAATCATGTGCCACTTTTTATTAATTTGTTATTCAAAAGCCCCACATACTGCACTGATATTTTTTTCTAGTAACAATTTATTCAACAGTCATGTCTGTCCAAAATGAACACATTGTAAGATTTCATGCTCTGTAATTAAGAATGTAAATTAATAATAGTAATGTAGTTTTATTTCATTTGTATTCTAAAATGAACAAAAATGTAAATACAGTTTTCAATTGAAAACTAGTGTGTTTTTTCTTCATTTTTTTAATAAGGGGGATATTCCAAAATTGAATGTCCCAGTTTACTTATAAGTTAAAACATTTCCCGTTACATTTGGGATGAGTTTGCTGTAACAAAGGTATTGTTATGTTGAAGTGAGTACCACTGCTTACATCCAAATGTGAAATTAATTCAAAGGAAATTGAAATAACATGAACAAAAAAAAATCTTAAACTCTTGACAAGATCATATAATAGTCAGTGAAGTATGGTAGACGAAATGCACTCTATGGTGACCTTTCAGTGGAGAAAAAGGATGATCTACTACCATTGAATACCAGCTGGGGGCAGCCATGATGAAAAGTTCAATACATTCTTGGTCAAAATGTGGAACCCCTTTTTTTATATTTAAGCATCACAAATAATGTGCTTTATTGCATAAGTTGAATTAAACCTTCTGTAAATGGAAACATTTACCTAAATAAGAGAAAGAAACTTTTCAGATGTTCTTTTACCTCTAGAGTTTGTAGAGGGTGCAAGTGAGTAATTCATATACAGTTTAAGTAACACATTTATAAGTATTCTTAATGGGGGGGGGAAATCTGCTTTTCCTTGTATGTTGATGAGTAGTTAACTTCCACCACTGCTCATTTGAATCCTACTCTCAAAAGGTGTGGGTGTCAGCTTCCAGAAGTCCTCATCTCTTAAAAATTTAAATGCTTTGGATGTTTGAGCTTCCCTGTGCAGACCGAGGAATCTGCAGAGTTTAAAATTAGAAGCATGTTTTCACATTTATTTGCTGAAGAGACTTTTTCTCTGCACTGTGCACAATAAATCTGACGTTAGGACGCATCAGCAGGAGCATCAGGTTGGGACATCTTGATATCCTGGTCCAACATGCAACTTGTGCAAGTGTTTTGGAAAACTCAAAGCCTCCATTTCTAAGTGTCCAACAACTTAGCTTTTGAAATTACTAGTATGTGCATATTCATGGGTTCAATAGGACTGATTACAGTAGATGAAGTAGGAATTTACCTTTTTTTGTGAAAAGGGCAGATTTTTAATCAAAGGAGAGTGATTGAATCCCTTAAAAAGTGTTCAGATGTAATCTTCCAAACAGACATCTGGGTCTATCTTTTAGTGTAGCCTACTGTTTCCAAACATTAGCATAACTAAAGCAGTGGCTTAATCAAGCCCATCCTCCCCAGTTGCAATGTCTCTCACCTCCACTGTCTTTCTGTTTGACCCCCACCATACTATCATTCTGCCTTTAACTGAACAGCATGATCCCCACAAAAGGCCATTTAAAGTATGCTAATGTAAATTGTGTGCGTGTGTATGTGTGTGTGTGTGCGTGTGTGTGTGAGCCAGTGAACACAAAAGGGTTGATTATTGCTGATGGCAGCTCAATGGCTTCTTGGATCACAGCAAACTATGTGGAAGTCAATATGAATGCCAATGTATTCACACATTTTTGTGAAATATAGCATGTTTTAAGGCGTACATTTACTCTTAATAGTAAAGTAATAGTTCCATATTGGAACTCAACTCATGTATGCTAGGCAATATATTTATTTGCTTTCTTTTTACAAATTGACTTATATACCTACCTATGTATGGCTTTAAATAATTGCATTGCTTAACGGTTATAAAATAAAGTGAAGAGGTTGTCTCAACGGAAAAACGACATATTCTGAACTAATTTGGTTTGAAACAGCTAAACGTGCTGTCTTCATGGTCGCACTGTTTTCTTACTGTACTCCACCCAACCTCTATTCTTCGAGCCTGATCACGTGACGCGTTGGTCGTCCAATCGCGTTGCAGAATCACACGGCTCGTAATTTTGAACAGACGACTAGCAGCCAGGCAGAGCTGGGTATTATCAATGCTGCCATTCACACAATCCCGCAGCAAAACATCGGCTAAATCCTCCCTGAGTAATGGATATTTTGACCTCTTGTCATATCGTTTAGTGGAAACACGTTCTGTGTTTTTGAGATAAAAATGAATTCTCATGTTATCACCCCAGGACCGTACCGGGCCACCAAACTCGTAAGTTACCATTTGTTGATAAGTGCTTTAGCTTCCTAACGTTAGAGGCTGCTAACTGCTAATTCATGAGACACATTTCCGTCTACCGCAACGCTATAATGTTAGCTGGTTAATGTGACTTTACTCCTTATCGTAAATAACAATTTGTTGGTTACCTTTTGTGTTTTCATAGAGTTAATATCGTCTTTTGTGAGTTCCTTACCCTAGCATAATTTAAATGAATCCTGCTCACTTGTTAACTTGTCCAATACGTAGCTTTTTCTCAACGTCTTTTCTCCACATTACCAGGAATGCGTCAAGTATTCTTGTGTATCTGTTAATAATGTTTTAAGCTGACATAACATAACAGTTTCCGTTCAATTATTGACTAGAACATATTCAATATTGAGAAGGTTTAATCAGATGATTTGCATGCAATAGTATTCTTAAATGTCAATTGTTACCAACTTTAAGCTAAATAGATACTGAGCATCAGAATTATGCGAACTGTTGGAGGGTTTATTAGACAGTTTTGGATCAGATATGTGTTAATTATACCCCTCCATTTAAAAACATTTTGATTGTGGACTTATTTTACAAATATATATATTTTGTTTTCCTTTGAGGGAGGCTTTAAGTCTTTAAAATATCAGAAGAACGTGGAAAATGACTCTCGTAAATTCTAGGTTTGAAAACAAGGAGATGTCTTGAACTCTGACTGCAACTCAAACATATTCAACTCTCCCTATTGACAAGGTGCCAGAGGTGGGAAATATTCTTAAATGGTACAAATTCCAACAAGTCAGCAACACGTGTAGTACAAAGCCAAACCTTACACCTAACTCTACAACCCTTTGACCTTTGGCCCACTGGGTGTCCCAGAAATACTACAAGTGTTTTTGGCTTTTAGGACCATGAGCCATACATCTTTTTAGGACTTCTTGGTTGTCTGCATTGTTTTGTCTCGACTTTGTCTCAGATCAATGCTTTACCGATGCAACATTTGTTCTGTTTCTTTGAAAGAAATGTTTGCAAACCTTTATTCAAACTACACAAGTGCATCCCTTCTGTCCAGTCGTCCTCAGGTCAATGCATTCAAGAACGTCCCACAGGACACGGTCTTGAAATAAAAGAAGAAATGAACATAAGTTAATTTACTAAACTCCACCCTCTCTGTTTCAGTGGAATGAGGTGACTCGCTTGTTTCGGTCTGGAATGCCCCTCAGGAAACATCGCCAGAACTTCCGGCACTACGCCTCCTGCTTCGCCGCCTCGGCCGCTGTGGAGTGGATGCACCAGCTGCTACGTAACAACAGCAATTTTGGCCCTGATGTCACCAGGCAGCAGACAGTGCAGCTCCTGAAGAAGTTCCTGAAGAACCACGTGATCGAAGACATGAAGGGTCGTTGGGGCACAGAGGATCTGGAGGACAACAACACTCTGTACAGGTTGGCATCTTTCTTTATAAACATACACAATCGATGTAGATTACACTCCCCCACACAAAATAATGCAATCGATGTCCTCTCTTTTCTCCCCAGATTCCCCACCACTTCCCCTCTGAAGCCAATTCCCTGTCCAGCTTCAGGCTCGGCTCCTGGTTCTGTTAAGAAAAGACCTTCATTCAGGGACAGGGAGGGTTTCTTCAAGTTTAGGGGTATCAAGAAGGAACATGAGAAGGGGACGCAGGTAAGCTAGACAGGGCAATGTTTCTATTTTATGTACAACTTTATCACAAGACCCAGGTTTGACATACGGTCCGTATTTGAAAAATAATCATTTTTGTGATTCTCTGTTTGTGCCTTCCAGGAAAATATCGATCCTGCCCTCCAAGCAGGAGGAGAGAATCAGCCAATAGGAGAGCAGCAGGTGCCGAGGCGAGAGCTGACAGTTGAGGATGAACAGGAGATCTGGAAAGACATCACCACGACACAGTATAAACCCCAAAGATATCACATTTCACAATCAACATCTTTTTGATACATCTAAACTAAGCCTTGAAATCAGAAAGTGAAGGAGATTTGTTGTGAGTGGCTGAAGCTTGTGTGTTGTGTTTCAGCCTGCAGAGGATTCTGGGCGTTGCATCTCTTGATGAGGTTTTAGACCAGCGTTATGTGAACCCACAGAACATCGTCCATAATATGACCAATGTCAACAAGCATGGAGTGGTCACTCTGGATGACAAAACGAGTAGGTTTATACATCTACAAAAAACAGTTACATCACAGTATGAAAAGTATAAAAAATCCTCATATGCTATAAGGATTCTCTTTTTGAATGAATACACAATATAATCTTTTAACTTTGAAACAGTTTTTATCAAAAATCTGAGCATTGACACGTGAGATATTTGAGATGTTATTTCAAGGTTATACAACACACTAACGGTTCAATGTACTGCAACTAGCAACCAGTGTAACCCGTTTATCGTCTCTCTAGATGACCTCCCACACTGGGTTCTGTCTGCCATGAAGAGCCTGGCCAACTGTGAGTAACAACAAGCTGCTTTTACACCTCTGCATGAACATTGCTAAGAGCTGATCATGGGGAAAAAATAATAACCTAATGCGAGACAATACAAGTGAAACACTGTTTTTGCACTGTTCAATTTCAAGAGTTCCGGCTAGTTTGTATTCATAACAGGACATTCTTTCAGACTAGTGCAAAGATAACATCCGAAAATACACATTAAGATGTTAATCCTTCTTTGTTTATTCACGTCTATAGCTTTCTCTTAAATGCACACACATGACATTATGTTTCCTTTGCATATCTAAACAAAATATATATGAGAACTTGTAATACAGAAAATAATTAGCTAATTTTCAATGTTTAATTGTGCCATATTGCGTCATTAAACACATTATTTCTTTAACTTATTACTTATACTTAACAAAATCATTGCCTTGGATCAACTTTCAGGAAACTGAACTCTGAATTATTAAGAATCCAATAGAAAGTTACAAAATGAACCTTGTACATAAGGCTTTGTTTTGGGACCTCTCAAATATCCTTCCATTTCATGGTAGAGGCATTAACATGATTTTTATTTCCAGGGCCGAAGTACGACAGCGAACAGCCGTCCTATCCCGGCTTCGAGAGAGACGTCTTTAAAACGGTGTCAGATTACTTCTACAGCCTTCCGCAGCCAGTACTCACATATGAGCTGTATGAACTATTTATCAACGTCTTGGGTATGTACTCTGGACTCATTTCACAAGTTATTTTTTCTAAATATGAAACAGGAAGTATGCAGCATCTTGTTTCTCCGTCTAATTGACATGCTGTTTCCCTAACAGTGGACTGCTAACATGAGGATCTTGGTTGTTGTCACTTGTGTTTGTGAAGTCAGTGATATGAGCAGCTCTGTGTCTGTTATGTGTCGTGTCTGGTTCTGTATGTTACGTAAAGGTTTAAACTAACTTAACCCTGTTCCTCCCCTCCTCTGTCTGCTTTCATTGACACTGCCTGCCCCGCTTGGCCCCCTCTTCTCTTTGCATCCGCTTTCAGTGTTTTGCGGGTACGTCGCAGCGCCCAACACGATAAACCAACATGGGAAACGCAAGAAGCTCGACCTCCCCTCGGCCCCGCCTCCAGCCAAGACTTCCTTCCGCTCCACAGAGTGTCTCCTCCTGTCACTGCTCAGACAGGGGGGGTGTGACGAGACGGAGTCCCCGATGACAGAGGTGCTCGGTGGGAAGCTTCAGTCGCGGCTGGCGGCGCTGAAAGGAGGCGAGGGTCAGTTAGGAGGCAGCTGCACCAGTCTGAGTACAGTTTCCTTTTCGAGGCCTCGAACCAGGAGTTGCTCACTCGAAACTGTCCTAGATGACTCTGCCCCTCTCACCAGGCAACAGCTGTTTCTGTCCAATGAAAGCCTGGCCTCCTGCACCCATAGCAACATGAGCCAGGATGACAGTATAGCAAACACAAGTCATACAGACTTTACCTCTGTTTCCAAATCAAACCCTTTGACAGCAGGTGCCAGAATCAGAAATAGACTGTCAATTGCACAGAGGTCACGCTTCCTGCGACCCCGCAGCTTGGGCAGCTGTTTAGACATCGTCGTAGAAACCAAGGAGGAAGACGTCATGGAGTCCAAGTTGCAGGATCGCGCGACCAGCTGCCTCAACGTGAACACTCCCGCCGAACAGCATCACTCCTCCTCAGCCTCACGCCCTCCTTCGTTGTCCTCCTATCCATCTGCCTTTCCCTCCTATACTCTTTTCTCTACCTTTTCTTCACTTGCTTCGGCCAGAGAACAAGGGTCCCGTGCTTCTTCAGGACCCAGCGGGCCCAGACCTGCCTCCAGCACCTCTAATCTTCGGATGCTCTCTGCACCCGCTGTTGTCCGCCGCTGCCTCAGCTCTCTGGATGTGTCGAAGCTGCATCGCCCTGTTTCACTGTTCAAAGCGCCTGTTTGTGTGCCCACCCAACCCAAAGCTGAGCACAGTAAGACCTTCTCATCTCTGTGTGTCTGCATGCCTATAGATGTCTAATCACACTAACTCAATCTAACATCTAACATCTGCCGGTACATTTAGAAATACTTGTGTTGAAAAAGTGAGGTCTAGATGCAGAAAGTGTTTTATAAAATGTTTTCAAGCTTCCAGCAAACCTTGACAGAACAAAGGAAGGAAGGAGAGCCCTGGATCAAGGTGCACCGAGCTCATGTGCAACCTGTTATGTTTGAGATTAGGTAGTTGAATTATGCAGCACACTAAATTGTGCTTGCTTATGGCATGCTTTGTTAGCTATGCTGCTTTGATTGGATGCAATGCATTTTGTTGCTGTCACAGTCCTGCATTCATATTGCCTTAAACTACGACATATTTAGACAGATCCACAAAGAACAACGTGTGACAGGAAGACCATTGAGATACAAACTCGATGGAAGAATCGTGCTATTCTTTTCATTCATTAAAGATAATACAAACTATGTAAAATCAAAGACTTTCTCACACTAATAATAAATATGTTCTTCTCATACCGTAGCTGTAGTTGATTAATCCCATCATCCATTCATCCATCCATTTCTCTGATTTAGTGAACGAAGCAGTGATGGATGAATGTGGCCAAAGAGTGATTCTACTGCAGTTTGTTTCTGTACCGTTTGCACTCCGGACTCCATTATTATCAGTGTGTGACCGTATGTGTGTGTATGTGTACAGGCGTTCTCCAGCCTCAGAGTGAGCGCGTGGCCATCGAGGCCCTGCAGCTCTGCACCCTCCTCCTCCCCCCATCCTCCCGCAGGAAGTTGCAGCTCCTCATGAGGATGATGTCACGCATCAGCCAGAACGTTGACATGCCCCGCCTCCACCCCGCTATAGGCACCCGCACACTGGTGAGACGACAAAATGATGCCTCACAAGACCTACATTTGTTTCCCGCCTATAACACACTTCTTTTTGGGGATGTCCCAAGAACCAATGATTTTTAACCAAGTCATGTGGAACTAGGCATGGGGAGAGCTCTTTAGTGTTAGCTGTTAGCTCTAAGTTAGCACCCAAGTCACTGAGTAACATAATGGTGCATTCGTGTTATCATGATCTGTTCAAATGTATTTTGTAAAAAGTATTTTTTGGGTATAAATTTAAATAAATACAGTTTCAAGAAAATGTTATCACAGCATTATAACTTTTATATTAGAGAGGAAATGTTGACTGCAAACGATATTAAATGAGTGCTTTTTGTTTTTATTGGACATTTAGAATTGTTGAAATTCACTGGTATTTGTATTGACTAGTACATTTCTAGTACTGTTACATGCCTTCGTATTGTCTTAGCTAGGGATCAGTTACATTTGATCTTGTTTCAACCATGTTGTTATGATTGTCATTCCAGATGGTTCACACGTTTTCCGGCTGTGTCCTGGGCAGCGCTGAGGAGTGTGATTTGGACGAGCTGTTGGCTACCAGACTGGTGTCATTTCTAATGGACCATCAAGAAAGCATCCTGTCAGTCCCAGAGTACCTGCGTAGTGCTATCAGTGACCACATCCAGTACCTGCGTGCCGTACAGGTACACGCAGAAACTCTTACACTATATGTGTCCTGCAGTATTTTATGTAGGGCCTGCACCCTTCCCAAACCCCAATGCAAACAACTGAAAAAAGAAAGCAAATCCATTTTTATTTGATTCTTATTTCGATTTTTTTGCCTCATTTACTGCTAAATGTATTATGATTGCATGCTCGTCAATAACAATTCAGTGTATGTCACTTTCTTTCAGATCAAATTGACAGAATTACTTTGTCAAAAAGCGTTTTCATAAAAAGCGGATCAATAATTTGTTTAGGTATCAATAAATAGTTGAATACAGTGACTGTAAGTTCCTCTTCCCTGACCCAGGTCCCGATGGATGGTGTTACTAATGTCGAAGCCTCCGATGAGGTTTGCGCTCCGATGCCCATCTACGCCTTCTGCCGGCAGATCAGCGGCGCGGAGTTTGAACAGCAGAAGCTGGAATCTTCCCAGAAGGCCATGGAGGAGTTGCTAGAGATGCTGCTGACCAACCAAAACATGAGCGAGAAGGACAGACGCAAGAAACTGAAGCAGGTAACAAAAAGAGGTCCCATTGTATAACAAACACTCCTTATCAAGTCTACCTGCAACTGAGCTTTACTTCAAACATTTCCTTCAGTTTCAGAAGCAGTACCCAGACATCTACAGGCGCCGGTGCCCCTCCTCAGACAAGAAAAGTAAGAACAACACCAAACCGAAGATTAAACCTCCACTCCTCACCATCAAGAAGACCAAAGCTTTCAGCATCAGGAACTAACCGTACAGGTTGGCAGCATCATAGAAGCCACAGCCCTGTTCACTGCAATATAACCGCACTGATACTAAGAGATCTGGAGAATCCTCTTCTCTTTGCAGCCATTAACCTTTTCCGTGTTACGTTGGACATACTTGGTTTGTAGTAATGTTAGAGTTAATGCAGGCTGGAAGACTTCTACAATAGTTCATGTGTTTATTTGCCTGTGTGTGTGATTGTATTGATAGCTGAGTAAAATGAAGGCGGATAGACAGAGGGTTGCTTCTTTGAGAAGTTCAAATATAGGAGGGGTTTTTTTGTTGTTAAAATGTTCCCTTTGTTTATCTGTTTTCTATCCGCTCACCTGTCTTATCGATTGCTAGCTTGTGCGTGTGTGTGTGCGGACAAACTGCAGATTGCATTTTGGGAGATATACATATGCAATTCTAAGGTCCCTGGTCCATATGGGAATAATTAGATTATAGATTTTTTAATTTATATAAATTATGACATTGGGAGCAGTGAAATGTCTTAACTGTTTTTATAGATATCACTAAAAATGTTATATCATAGAATCTCAAGTTTTATTTGAAATGTGTTTTTATTCTTATGTTTTTCTCTTTTTTGGCTCTTTCTCTTCGTTCTGCTTTTAAAGCAATTTAACGGAACCATTTAAGGTTGTTTCGTAGAGATCTTGGAAAAAGGGATCTCAGGTTTTTCATTTACAACTCTAGTTAGATTAAACTTCTTTCACAGTTTAGATTTGTATTACTGACATGTGTGTTTCACCTTGATCCCATCCCTGCATAGTTGATTTGATAAAGACATGTGTTGCACTGGATTAAGGCATTGCAAATCATCAGAATAGCTAATGCATACATATTGAATGCATTTAGACTCCCTTACGAAGGTTCCACCAAATACCTGTAATCGTTTGGGTAAACTGTTGCTACTGCTTCTTTCAACAACCTTGGAAGTGTTTTCTGAACTCCTACAGCATTTTATGTCAAAAGTGAAGTGGCTATTAGTTACTACTCTCTAAGGAGAGAAACTGGTCATCTATTCATTGATGAATGAGAACTTGTGGTAAACAGAAGTGCTTATTAGAACTCTTATGTCAGTTATCTGAGGATGTGTAACTCTACATTTCAAGCTATTCCTTTTTAATTTATGTTATATGAAGTATTAGTTCTACCATGATATGTTTAGTTTCTTTACCTCAGATCGAAGTGTGTGTGTGTGTGTGTGTGTGTGTGTGTGTGTGTGTGTGTGTGTGTGTGTGTTCATCAGCAGTGTTTTATATTGTACACTTACACAGTTTTACCCTTTTTTTACTTTATATTGTTTACTATGCAAACTCCTGGGAAATAAATGTTCAGCTGTTCTATGTATATGCCATAGTCCTGTTTCTATTTGCCACTGTGTGTGAAAGCATGTGTTCGATGTAGGGCTGCAAAGTTAAACAACATTTTATGGAAATGTAGTGATATGCAAAATCCTAATCGCAGTAAGCTCTATTTTTGTTTAAATGATAATGTAAAAAAAGATGTGAAAATATCCATTCTAAATACAGGTTACTGGTGCTGAAGAGAAGTCTGGCCCAACAAACAGTAAAGATTAGATTTAGATCCTCTGAAAAAGCACACTCTTATCATTTTTAATTATTTTCCATTGATAAAGTGATCAATGGTTAATTCTCTTTATTTTATAAAGAAATCATTTCCAAATTTCAGTCATAACTGCAATAACCTCATTTTTCTCGTACGATGTGACATAAATCCTGAAACATCAAGTATATTTGACCGGGCACTACACATGTGACTGGCTTTTGTTATTTCTACGTGTTGTTTACCAGCTTCATTGTTTAGGTTTGAGAGTCATTGGCAGCTCAAACCGAAACCAGGCAGGTTTAAGTAGATTCAGTTTAATCTAATTATCATGAACAAAGTCACAGCAGGCAGGTGGCGCACTAGGCCTAACACGCATAGGCCTCAACAAAATACTACCTTTCACAGCGGCTGAATTCAAGACCCTTGTCAGGATTCAAATACTGTGCCCTTTTTGAAATTGTGCAGATTATTTGGAGTAAACAAGTCATGATTTCTGGAAAATGGCATTTAATGTTGATCTTGAACATAGTGCGAAAGTGTTACGGATGAATCCTCAGGGGACCATGAATGTCTGTACAAAGGATAATGGCAAGCCAACCAGTAGTTATTATATTTGTTTAGCTGTCACACACACTAGATGATCGATTGCTGCTCATTTTAACTTCCTATTAATGCAACCACACCATTTAAGTTACCCCTTTAGTCTTCCATTCAACTTTCATTTATCAACATGACTGAGAACCAAAGAAACAGACAGGGTTAATCATTCACTCTCCCTGCCAGAGAAAACTGTTGCTCTTTCTCCCCCCTCAGAGCGAGCCAATTCAAATAGTTTGAGGGGTTTGTCCAGGCGGTCTGGAACTTATTAGACAGGATTCCTTCTACTTGCACAAACAATACCAGCACACTCTGCCTTTAAAAGCTGACTTTATTGGTTGGACCCTCATCATCGGCCTGTTTGTCAGTGTTTGTGCCCCCAGGTTGAGAAATACTTTGTTTCAAGGCCAAAAGAACATTCTGCATGGAGCCGATGGCCATGCGCCTGAAAGGAGCTGAGACAAAGCTGGCTTGTTTTGCTCCGGGTAAGACCAGAGGAGGAAGAGGGTACAAAAAAGGGGGAGCAAAAGGCATGAAAGGAAACATGAAGGAGAGGAAGATGCAGAGGAAAAGAGGAGGGATTGGGGGAGGCAAGGTAGAATAGTAAAAGGGAGGAGGGGACCTCGTTTCCATCTCTCACCACAGGAAATGTGTGAGTGGTTTAAATGCAAGTCAGAGTCTGGTTTTGCAGGATACTTCTGAGTAACTGGTGAGGAACATTCAGCAGCATGGCCAGCCGGTGAGTGGAACTTTCTGTGTTTTTGTCCAATGTGTGAAGATTTAAACTGAAAGACAAAACTTTTAGAAATACCTTTCATGGTCTAAATATATTGGTTCTTGGAAATGCAGTAAGAGAAACCAGATTGTCAGTTACTCTTGTTGTTTTCCCTGGTGAGTCTACTATGTCAAATGTTCCACTGGATTTGTTTTCCATTGAAAAAGTTGTTGCTGCAGCAGTGAGACACTTTCATTTGTTGCAGTCCAAACAGTGTAAGATTTTCCTTGCAGCTAAAGTCCTTTAATATTAAATGTATGGATTCAAGGAACATTGTTGAGATATGCAGTTGTATTCCGTTTACGCTAAACAAGACAAGAACGGGGGGAAAAAAACATTTATTTTACAATTGCCTTTTACATTGTTCTGAATTTACATCAGGAGAAATATAAAGAGCACCAACAAAAAATACCAGGGAATTTTCTAAACATAATATGGCCAGTATTTTTGACATAAAATATCGACATGAGAGAAACATTATCCATCTTTTATGAGATTATAGCATTAAGCAACTGTGATGTAAACACAGAGTATGCCTCCTCTCCTTCCACCAGAGCCTGCCCTCGTCAAGAGCAAACACCACTGTCTCCAAACACTGTTTGCTTTGCCTGTTTATCACCCCTGTGGTGTAAATCCCTTAACAGAGATGTTTAGCATTTCACACATAGCTAATTAAAATAGTAAAAGAAAAGAGAAAAAAACATGATTGAAAACAGACACAGGTATCGAGGTGAATGATGGATAAATGAGTGGTAACAACCAAACAAAGGAACCTGTAAAATGGGCAGCACAGAAACAAGGTATCAACAGTTGGCAGGACAATCTCACCACAGTATGCATTTCATTAGAAGCTTATAACACCACCAGAGTTAATGATTCAACATTTCTGCAACTACATGTGTAATATGACTAGATTTATATGCTATACATTTTGTTTTTTCACTAATTTACTTTTACTAGTAATTTTTTTTCAAATCAATATCTTTGTTTTCCTCTCCAGAGTGGAGCATCCTGCTGCAGGCTACAAGAAGATCTTTGAGACGGTGGAGGAGCTGAACGAACCTATTGCTGCAGAGATCAAGGGTAAGGAAGAGAGTGGGTTACCTACTTTTCTTTGGCATTTCTGTCTTAAGGGAAAGTCTAGAAAGAAAGACTCCAAGACATGTTAGGGAGGCGTGTGGCGCAGTGGAAGGAGCCTTGGTGTTGGGATCAGGGGGTCACAGGTTCAAACCCCACTGCAGTCAGCTTGTCGTTGTGTCCCTGGGCAAGACACTTCACCCCAAATTGCTCCTGTGGGGATTGCCCACAGTATTAAGTATGGAAGTCGCTTTGGATAAAAGCGTCTAACAAGTGACATGTAATGTAATGTTCCAGAATAGCTTCCAAAAGGCCTGATTGATTTATATTTAAGGAATAGTTATAGTTATTTATCATTTTTAATTTTTATCTTAGATTTTAACCTTAATTGTATTAATCTGTGTGAATCTGTGCTGTCCTGTTTTTCAATCTTACCCTGTTGATGTTAAACTGAATGTCCCCAGGGGGATTAATAAAGGTCCATCTTATCTTAGTTCAACCTTTTGGCACATGTTGATTAAATGGTCTGTCCTATTCTGTGTTGTCCAAATCATATTGTAAGAAATATGACAAAAAGCAATTAAAAAAAAGTTCACAACTGTAGCTTTACCCGTTATATCTTGCTTGTTCAATCTGTACGAAAACACAATCTATTTGTAAGGGTATTTATGTACTGGATTCACGTGTCAATTGTGTGCATGTGTCTGTGTGTCTGTTCACAGGTGTCATTCCGTCATGGCTGGGCGGCAGTCTTCTCCGGATGGGTCCAGGTCTTTTTGAGGTGGGAGATGAGCCTTTCCACCATCTGTTTGATGGACAGGCTATGATTCACAAGTTTGACCTGAAGGACGGTCAGGTGACCTACTACAGGAAGTAAGAACACTTCTCATTACCTTTCCAAATCAGGGAAAAAAGCACATCTTTTAACATACTTGTTTGTTCACCAATACGTTCTTTCTCTACATAAAAAATATATATAAATCTGAAATCCCAACCTGAAGAAAGCTCTCTGTTGCTACATTTGGGTTATAGCCATCTGATTAAAGGCTTTCTAACTTTTTGCCAGACCTTTCTTTTAAATTGTTTTGTTCCTGAGAGAAAAACCCTTTCAATGTACTTGTTTGTACTTCCCTCTGGACCTTTATTTTATAGATCTAAATCCAGAGCAGATCTGTTATGGCATCTGATTTCTGTTCATGCAGTTTTGTGCAGCCAAATAAAAAAAGCTGACAGTAAATTCCTCCAAACAGGAATGTTGCAAGGGAGGAGACAACACCAATACTCAGCTGCAGACCACAAGCCTTTATCCAACTCCAATAGTTGTGTCTACCTAGCAGAATCAGTAATGTGCTTTGTGAAATTCCAAAACGACATTGACAGTTTGATTAATAGACCAGAAATGTCTCGTGAGGTATGATATGTGCATGATATGTGTTTCTCTTCTCAGGTTTATCAAGACAGATGCGTATGTTCGTGCCATGACAGAGAACAGAATAGTCATCACTGAGTTTGGCACAGCAGCCTACCCAGACCCCTGCAAAAACATCTTCTCCAGGTAACCCCGAAACCACATACTGTAGGTGCTCTGCCTAATGTATGAAGCCAAGTGTGTTAAAGGAACACAGGTGACCTTTTGGGTGATATGCTCACTTGCTGCATTGATTGAGAGTTAGATTTATTTTTATTAGTCATATTATTGAACATGTTAGAAACAAAACAAACAATAATAATTATTATTATAACAAAGAGAAAAGAATAAAAAGAAAACGTTCAAGGTATAAAATAATAGATAAATAATAGTTTCAGTTTAGATAAAGTTGCACAGTATTTCAGCTCATCAGATGATGATGTTAACTACTTTAATATTTGTCAACAGCTAGTTGTCTTAACATTTGATGGTACATTCTTGTTAGTAAAATTGTTTATGAACATTTCACATTTCTTCCTTGTTTAACCCATAGTACCTTAAATGTTCTCAATGAATTTTTAGCCCAAATTCTAGCTCCTATAATGTTAATATGTGGTTGTATTCTAAGTTTATCAAGATATAAGCTGAGCATTTAGTTTTTTTGATCTCTTGGTTGGACAACAAAGCAGTTTAAAAATGGCAAACTGGTGTCATGGTAGTAGTAATGCTAATTTATTTGTACTAATTCCTGATCTTTTATGGCCCAACAAAAAATCTATACTGTATTATGATAAAACATCCAATGGCTCAAAAATACTGATTTAATATTTTAACAAAATATTGCCTTGTTTCTGTTTAGATTCTTCACTTATTTCAGAGGCATTGAGGTGACTGATAACTGCATGGTGAACATCTATCCAGTCGGTGAGGACTTCTACGCCGTCACGGAGACAAATTTCATCACTAAGGTTGATCCTGATTCGCTGGAGACTTTGAAGAGGGTGAGAGCTGATTGGTTTACATCTTGCTTTATCAGAAACAGATAACACTAAAGAAACAACACAACTAGTACCAAGTCTTACTTCAGTAAATCTTTTCAATTGAAATGTTTTGGTGCTACAGAATTTTTTTATTTGAGTAATTATGTGTTTATATAATTGTTGATAGACTTATAAATGATGACGTCATGCTTTATAAAATGACTCTTCAATGATGTCCTGTCTTGTGTACATATTTGTATTAGGTTGACTTATGTAAGTACCTCTCAGTGAATGGGTTGACGGCCCATCCCCATATTGAAGCAGATGGTACAGTCTATAACATCGGCAACTGCTTTGGAAAGAACTTGAGTCTGGCTTATAACATCGTCAAGATCCCACCGGCTCAGAAAGGTGACTTTTGTACCACATTGAAACTGTCATCCGATTGATTGTGAGTGATTTTAAATGGACTTTCTTCTTTATGAGCTGGAGTCAAATTGTAGTTCATCATATGCACCCACTCACTACAGAATGATAACATCACACACTGCAACTGTGTGTTTTCAGATGGGTCGGATCCCCTGGAGAAATCCCAGGTTGTTGTTCAACTACCCAGCAGTGAGAGGTTAAAACCCTCCTACGTACACAGGTACCGACTTAATTCATCAAGATCAATACACAATACATCATAATCTGAGCTTTGCATCTGTACTTGTTTTGCACTAACCAAACACATTAACTCAGTTTTGTTTCTATGAACCCTGTGGAAGTTGAAAACGGCTGCTTATGGATTTGTTTTGTCTATCTCTCTGTAGCTTTGGTATGACAGACAACCACTTTGTGTTTGTGGAGCAGCCGGTAAAAATCAACCTGCTCAAGTTCCTGTCGGCTTGGAGCGTCAGAGGGGCCACATACATGGACTGCTTTGAATCCAACGAAAGCATGGGGGTAAGCAAGGGGCGGCGCAAGAAGCTTGTGAACCATGAATGGATTACAGACTCAGGGGCCTTTGGATGAGACCGTCAGCATGAAGTGTTAACATTTGTTGGTGGTCAAACACAACCACAAAGATGAGAACAAAAAACAGCTACTGGGAGATGCAGAACAACTACAAAGTGACCCAAAATTATAAGACTGATAATTAAGGACTGAAAAGAAGAGCAAAATGACAGAAAAGGCAAAAAACAAACTATACGCAATGCAAAATGACCAAAAACAGACAGACTAGCACAAAGGGAAATCAAACTACCACAAAAATCCAAAATGAACACAAATTGTAGCAAAATGACCATAAAGATACACATAACTACCACAACAAGTTGTCGCTATGCAGTAGGAGTGATGGAGCAACTGTTACATGTCTGTGTTCAGGAACCCATTGTCTTATAATCATTCAAGGGATGTTGTATATTTTGACATTTGGAGGTAGGAAGGGAAGTGTGTATAGTTACATGGGACTGTGCCTGTGCATCTTGTTCATACAGTATGTTGACGTATGTGTCTCTTCATGTATTTGTGTTTGTGTGCTATAGACATGGCTTCACTTGGCCACTAAGGACCCAGCTGAATATTTGAGCAGCCACAAGTTCAGAACATCAGCTTTCAACATCTTTCACCATATCAACGCCTACGAGGATGAGGGCTTCATCGTGGTTGACCTCTGCACGTGGAAAGGGTGAGTGTGAGCGTGTCTGTATAAGTTTATACCAAACGTATAATTAATTGTGTCATAATGAAATATCTCTGTTTTTTTGCAGTCATGACTTTGTGTACGACTACCTGTACCTGGCCAACATAAAGCAGGAGTGGGAGGAAGTGAAGAAAGCTGCGATGAGAGCTCCTCAGCCTGAGGTCCGGCGATATGTACTGCCACTGGATATACACAAGGTGAGTAATGGTAATGTTAATGAACTTGAATTTGTGTGGAGGTGTTCTTTTAAAAGATTGGTGTTTAAAATCTTTTATCAAAGCTAATAAATTATTTTGAACTCACTTCATGAAAATATAATTGTAATTTCCTACAGTAAATGCAAACATTTTGAATGTATTAATGTCCTAAACATAGAATAAAAATAAAATTCTATTAAAATAGCTCCATATGAGAGGCAAATATTTAATCTGAAGTATAGTTGTGTTGCTTCGTACCAATTTAACTGATAATAGTATCGATAAAGAGAAAAATGTACACTATACACACATTTCAACCAAACAGAATAATGATAAGGTGAACAGAAGACATTACAAAAATTGAAAGCCTGAGGTTAGCACAGCTAGCTAGGTTAGCAGTAAGCTAAACATAGAAAAAAGTAATTCTCCTAAATCAAAAACCACAAAACAGCTGTAACAATAACAACACTTACAGCCCTGACAGATATTGCTCCAAATTGGCATTTAAGGAGTAGATAACAAGATGGCTGGTAATATAGGCCTACCCAGACAAAGATCTGACAAAAATAGTGGATGTCGTTGTCAGTCAGCTGTTGCTACTAGCAACTAACTGCTGAGCTAGCTTTGTTAGCAACTTTTTCTGGATAAGTGTTTTACCCAGTTAGACTTTTCACATAAAGCACACAGTTCTCACACTATACTGTATAAAATACCCCCTCAGAGTAGACTGTGTGTGTGTGTGTGTGTGTGTGTGTGTGTGTGTGTGTGTGTGTGTGTGTGTGTGTGTGTGTGTGTGTGTGTGTATGTGTGTACATCCATTTGTGTTTGCTTTCATGTGTGTTCAGGAGGAGCAGGGAAAGAATCTGGTGTCTCTTCCCTACACCACAGCGACTGCTGTTCTTAACAGCGATGGCACCATTTGGCTCGAGCCTGAAGTCCTCTTCTCTGGACCAAGACAGGGTAACACATACAGACAAATTAAGCATTTCACACCAGTAAAAGGGTTTGAAATGTATCTTCAGAGATCATTCTTGCTCTTAAAATCATGACAAAACAAAATTGAGATCCAACTAACTTTTTTCAGATGCTGCTAACCACCTTCTTTTTGTCATGTTCTCAGCCTTTGAGTTTCCCCAGATAAACTACTCTCTGTGTAGTGGGAAGAAATATTCATTTGCGTACGGTCTGGGACTCAACCACTTTATCCCTGACAGGGTAAGGAGTGCTTTCATAATTTACAGAATGAATTTTGATGATGATAATGATTTTTTTTGGTGATCAAAATTTCGGGTGTTTATTGTTGTCTTGCTGTAGATAGTCAAGCTGAATGTACAGACCAAAGAGACCTTGGTGTGGCAGGAGGAGGACTGTTACCCATCCGAGCCGCTGTTTGTACCAACACCTGGAGCCACAGAGGAAGACGATGGTACAACACACACATAATTATACTGACAAGTAATCTGAAGGAAACAAAAGTTGTTCTCTTAAAATCAATTATTTTGATATCTCTACCAGTGAACCCTTTCATATCTCAAAAATCTGCCTGATCAAAAATGTAATTTATACTGTATTCAAACCTCATCCCTAGATTTATTTAATCCTGACCATGTCTGAAATTGGAAACTCAAATATTTTACCATGTGTTCCAGGTGTGCTGCTGAGCATCGTGGTGAAGCCGGGTGCAGAGAGACCGGGCTTCCTGCTGGTGCTGGATGCCGTGAAACTCACAGAGCTGGCACGGGCCGAGGTCAACATCATCATACCCGTGACCCTCCACGGCCTGTACAAACCGTGACTCCAACATTCGACCTATAAAAGTCAAGACACGTCCTTATGTACAGCACAACGCCTTCACTTTCCTGCCAGCACACTACATTTGTAACTAGACATGGATCCACAAAGTAGCTTTTTTTTGCATTGGATTAAAACATAATTTGTGTAACCATGCCATTGGGACCTGATAAAACAAATTACATTTACGATGTTGTTAAATAGAATGGAATTAATGTTTTTTCCACCCTTTGGTGCAAACTGGCTCATAATTGAACAGTATATTTTAGCTGGTGGAGTGACTGTGTACAGAGAGTTTACTTCAAAAATAATTACTGCATGTTGTGTATGAGTTTATGTAAAGCAGGTGTCATGTACAAACACAATATTTAAAACATTTATTTAAAAATCTTGTTGCATAATTTGCTTCTTTATAGTATACAAATAAAAACACAATACAACTTTTTTTTATTTCATAGAGCAGATTTATATAATTTAGAGAGGTAACTTCTGGGATAAGATAGATTGATAGAAAGATGGATCTACTTTAGTCATCCCAAATTGGGAAATATTTTGTTACAGCAACAATAATGTGTTCAGACATTAAAATTAAAAGGTGGACAAAAAGTATTAAAATAATAAAATAAAAACAATAAACAGCAGGTATATACATATCTACAGTAGAATGGACATGAACCACACATAATACTCAATATATAATGTTCAAGTTAAGTTAGACTGTTCTATAAAATACTATACTACAGCAACAGTAAGATAGACTTACGTATACTTGTGATAATACATTTGCATAGAAGAATATATATTTTTCTGTATATCCTACTAAATTATCCAGAAAAAAACGTAGTAAGGACATGCGTAATGAGTAATACAGCTCCTATGTAACTGTTGTTACAATTGTTGTGTTTACAGGTTCTTGTGCTGCCCCCAAGTGGCTAATTCAATTAATGCATGTTAAAGGAGATCATCTCTTGCTAATTTTAAAAGTTTCTACCAGCTGTATAAAAAGGGTTTGGCTCATTGGGGTGGGCAATGAAATTATTTGTGTATCCACTGTACACTGTCCATGTGGACATCTTTGTATTCAGAATGTGCAATGAATGATTGTCAATTTGTGTTCAAAGTATACAATTAAATATTTTACTGCTCTGATTTCAATTATAGGACATGTGTAATCAACACATAATACCATTATATAACTAGGGAATTATGGAAATGAAAAAAATACCCTAAAAGGGAGTTTAGAGAAAAAAATACAGTAAAACAATATAAATCGTAAAATAGAATAAAAGTAAAGTGTGTAGTTAAAGGTCCCATGTCATGCTTTTCTGGTTATTACCCGTCCCCTTGTGTGTTATGTAGCTTTTTCTGCATGTAAACGGTCTGCAGAGTCACAAACCCTCAAAGTACACCCTGTAGCGAGTAAAACTCTAACACAGAAAATACCTGTCTATGCTGCCCCAGAACGCCTCGTTGGGGATTTCTCTTTTCCCATTGTTTACTTCTTGGGAATAGTGACGTATTTTGGGTATAGTGACGTTACGTCCACGGAGCCGTTACGTTTTGACCAATCCGTGGACTTCCTCACACACACACCCAAACACACACACGGCGGCAGGGACGTGCACAGAAATGTTGGGGGGCAGGAGCTCAAGTGAGAAAGAGGGCACTTCCAATAATCAATTATAAAAAAATGTATTAAAACTAAAAGTTAAATATAGTTGCACATCTCTGACTTAATTTATTTTAATACACTCACACTCACACAATTGTTTAATACTCAACAGAATTCTACAAAATAATCAGCTGATGCAGAGACAATAGTCTTCTTTAGTATTCACTACGCACAAGAGCAGACAACAAACTAGTAAAATAATACTTATTAAATGAGCAGCCAACAATCAAAATTATGAAGTTACTGTTTAAGGACATTACAGGCAAAAATATCTTTATGTCTGAATTCATCTATAGATAAAGCTAATCTGCATTTAAACATAACATTTCAGGGGAAAATACTGACTTGACGCAAGTAACTATGGGGAAGTTGTGGTGATGTGTTTTTAAAAAAATACATTTTAGTTTGATCCTTTTCACCTTGGTAACTGCATGCAAATTAGCGCATTTTAATCAGGCCTAGTTAACGCCTAATTTGCATATCAATGTGGTGATTGTGATGACGTTATTTGATACACATTTTACTGTATTCACCTTTAGTGTCTCCCCTTAAGTTCAGTACATTAGCCTCTATGCCCATGATAAAATGCCTTAGCTAAACCTTGAGCTAACTTATCCATTAGCTAGTAGCCTACCATTAACTATATTTGTTTTTGTCTTTTAGCTAATTAGCTGTAAACTCGAAGCACTGGCAGTTTAGTCATTTGTTGTTGCGAGCGACTAAATTGATCCTACCGATATCAATCATGCGAGTTGCAGTCACGAGTTGGGCGCTGGGCTCGCACGGACTATCTGACGTAATGATATCCGAATATTTTCTGTGCTTTTGCCGGTCGTTTTCCCAGTTTTTGTGTGTTTCGCAGGTTTATCGCTGCTGTTCAATAGAGTCGCCAGCCGACCTCTGGTCTCAGACCCTAATAAAGCACCCCATAAAAAGCGCACTTTCTCTGGAGGAAAAGGGCAGGGGCACAAGCCCATTTATGTGTGCACGTGCCTGCTCGGCGGGACGTTGCGAGGCTCACTGCTGCAAGGAGCGGGACACTAATGATGGGAATTATGGCTCTTTGAAGGGAGCCGGATCTGACTCCGTTCCTTTGCGAGAGCCGTTCAAAAGAGCCGTTTTTTTAAAGAGGGCGGGGTTATGGGGGTTATTCCCTATCTTTATTCAAGAGCGTGGTATTTAAATTTGAGAGCATACTTTATGTATTTATTTCCCTCAAACCCTGTCTTCGCACTCAAATAGTGCCTGCTTGCACTTAGATTTGCTCTGCTTCTGCTCAAACTGTACGCTTGCACTCAGATATATTGCTGCTCACAGATTTGTTCTGCTCTCAGATTTATTCTGTGCACGCTCGAAACTTTTGTGCAACAATCCTGTCAAAATCCCTCAACCAATAGGAGGAAAGGCGTCTCTATATGGCGCTGTTCAGAGACAGTACATTATTTCAAAAATAAAAGCGTTTTGTGTAGCAGTAACACTAATGACGTAATTTTGGGTGACTGACATTTATTATGAATTTTTTTATTTTGTATTACCATTTCAGTGTTATATTAAGGTATGTAATGTTATGTAAATATGAATGAGATTTCTTTATTGAAAAAAATATATTTTAAATGAAAACTATTGGCTCTGTGCACAAGATGGCGTCTATCAACTTCCGGCGGCTGGGTGTGCGGTTGTAAACTTCCGGTCTACGGTGTGGAGTGGTTGAGCGGGTAGATAGCGATAGATAGCATACAGATAGCGATATAGTTAGCGATAGATAGCATCGATGATGAGAGGTAAAGCATGGGCAAGCCTGGGCAGCAATGATTAAAAGATGTCTTGCTCCCAAACCAATTGTGTATTTCATTGTGGTCATTGCAAAAAGCAGTTATACCATACTATGTTTAGGTACTAATGAATTATAACCTCAAAACAAATGCACACAAAAAAACATAGGACAATACATAATATAATAAATCCACAATATGATAACATTTTACAGATTCATTTAATAAACTTTTACAAAACATAGGTTGATGTTATATCGGGGAAAACAAATACATATTTAAACATTTCAATTAGTCTCTGCATATTTAAGTAATGCTAGTGTATGTAACAGATGAACAGATCAATGCAAGATAAGTTAGTTAGCATCCACAACTTTTGTTAATGAATAACGTCATATGACATTAAATGTCTGCCAATAAACACCCCTTTCTTCCTCTCATAGGTCCTTTGAGTAAAGGATCTTTTTGACTTATAGAACACACTTGGTTCTGGTTTTAGCAATTGAAAGAACTATATACAGTAAAATATTCATGTTAGATCAGTAATGTAGTATGATGTAGAGTGGTACACTAATGTAGTGTAGAGCATATCAGTCCATGTACAAATAAAAATAAAAATAATCTCCCTTCTCCCTAATGGTTTTAGCCACCTCGTAGTCTCTGCAGATACGCTGTATAAGGATATCCTCCTCCGCAAAAATGACGAAATCGCACCACTCCATCCCTGTGAGTAGGAGGCCTACTGCTGGCCTTGCACCTGCCAATAATAGCTATGAGACTGCTTCAGTTTTAACGTGCCACTTTGCATTTTTAAGTAGCTACAGTCCACATAACTTTTCACATTTGGGCATTTTATTTCTACAAGTCCAAAAGGTGGGCTCTCAGTTGGGTCAAACACCAGACCGTCAGGAGATGACCCTAACCAGGGGGCATCTGGGTGAATGACAAACCCACACGGCCAGTAATTGGTGTTTTTAATCCGGCAGTATTCCTGGATGGCAACCGGTTCCAGTGCCAGTCCCCTCTTCATTGACGCTGTTTGCGCCACTCCCTTCCGAATCCGTTATGCCAAGTTTTCAGCCGAACTCTGACCTCGAACATGGCATACTTCCCTGAAACGGGAAGAAGTTATTCTTGGCCACGTTATTCTAACATGGTGCCATTCCACACTGTCGCTCTGCTCCCTTGTGGCCACCTCGATTTTCCTTGCCATGAGCAATGTTGTCGCAAGTGACAGTAGATGGAGGTGCTGTTGGTGACTGCACACAATCTCACAGGTGGTAGGCTCCAGCCTATAGCCATCCACAGGTAGAGGTGGTGGTGGAGGGGCATCTGGGTGACGCAATATAACCCGGCTAAGAGGAAGTGGATGCTGGTATGAGATGGGGCTACCTTCCTGAACTTTTCCAAAGGTGCAGTTAACCAGTGGCACGTCCACACTTATAGCCATGGTGGTGATCAGTGGTGCGATGTCTGCTGAGAAGTCCTTGTATGCCTCGCAGACTTTGAGGACATCTGGGTCTGGCAGCTCCACCCGTACGGCCTTGTAACGTGTACTCCTTTGAACATGTTTATATGATAATTAGGACTTTAAGAACAATTTTACACTCAAACAACAATCACAAAGTTGTAGCAGGCTACATACAATTACTTAGGACAATAGATATTACCTTACACCGTCAGCAACTGTAAACTGCTTTGGCTTAGTGGAAGTGAACACCATGTCACTCACTCTGCCTGGTTTCACACCCTATTAATTACAAAAAAGAATTGTCAAATTAATTGAAAAGGTTGTTGATGCAACATAAATATATCAGCTCTTGGCACAAAGGAAATACTCATTAAACCGTGGATTGGTTGTGAACACATACTGTACTTACCATGGTCCTTGGCTTGTGCCATCGCTGCTCTGTTTCAGTGCAGCTGAGGACAGGGGGGACAGCAGCCAGGTTGAGTGTGGAGTAGTGTGCGGTCTGGAACAGCAGTGCAACATTGTGGTTGCAGAGTGCTGTTCCAGCTACACAGGAACACTTTGCCACTGCAATCTCCACAGGTGAGCAGTTCTCAAAGACAATCTACACAGTAAAACAAAATGTCAGTCATTTTAGCTACATCAAAACCCCAGAACATGAACCTGATTGAGGCTTTGAACCGATGAACACTTTTTATTTTTCTCCCTACTCTGAGATCGTGAGGCTTTTCATGCTTTCTCAGGGACTTGTAACAGCTAGCCCTGATGCTCACTCTCCCTGAAGGTAGGTCTTTGTTTGAAACTGTGGGGAATTGGACATCATTCATGTTATCCAAAAAAACGTAATAGTACATCATTAAAACACTTTACACTGTATCAAGACTGTCAAGTTGTCGAAGTTAGCCAGTAACTACAGCTTTGTTTGTCACTTACCTTCATAATTGTCGATGTAACTGGATATGTACATCTTGAACCCCTTTTCTCTTTTGCTCCTCGGGGCTGAGCTTGACGCTTTTACCAGCCGATGTACATCACTGATGTTAACCTTCGGTAGGTATTGGAGACATCGAGTGTAAAATAGTGCCATCACGTTAACGTTAGCCTTCTCACTTTGCTCTACCGCTATCTGTATGCGATATGTATGCTATATATCTATATATCTATCTATCTATCTATCTATCTATCTATCTATTTATCTCTCTATGCTATATATCGCTATATGTATGCTCTCTCTATCTATCTTCCCGCTCAACCACTCCACACCGTAGACCGGAAGTTTACAACCGCACACCCAGCCGCCGGAAGTTGATAGACGCCATCTTGTGCACAGAGCCAATAGGCTCCACTTCCATGTATGATCAAAGACAATCTCTATTTATTCAACATAATGAATGTGAGTATTAGGTCAACGTCATGTATTTTGGTGTCTGCAAAAGTAAGTGACAGTACTTCCACCTTTTCTGTAGAATGACCCTGTTACGGTTGTTACGCATTTCCCAAAAGGTATAGTTTGGATGTAAGAGTACAACTATTCAACTTATCCAAAGTAGGTTTATAAATATTGCAGTTATCTTGACCCTTTGAATTGGAAATCAACACGTTTTGGAGCTACATTAATAACGTTAACGGTAGAGGTGTCATTGCTAATTTCTGCTATTAAGGAGATAGGAGACGGCCGTGACCTAACTAACCATACGATCACTGCTAGATCTTCGACTGGCCAGGTGGCACTTCTGGTGGTGACAGGCTGTACTACTACTCTCATATAAAAGTGAACATTTCGTTCTTTCAGAATTCTGAGCCACTTAATTTTATATTATTATTTTATTTGCATCAAACACGTTTAGTTATATTTTGAATGAGACCTAACCGAAATAAGAAATCGTGGAAATAAAGTGCACATTTGAAGATCGTATTAATTTGCAGATCCCTTACTCAAGTCAAATGAAGGACCGTCATCTGGTTCAGAGGCTCCCTCGGAAGGGGAGGGACTTCGCCATACATTACATCATTATACTGACGGTATATCCAGACTTGTTAACATCTTAAATCTTAGTTTTGGTTCTAAGCATTACTTTCAGTGCAACGGGAAATTAATAGCATAAGTGAGAGCATATATTAGCCTTTGGCTTTAGTTAACTCGAACTAAATAACATTAGAGTGAGATATCTTCGTTTATTGTATTTGGAAATGTGAGCGTGGCCTGGGCAGTTACAAAATGTAGCTGATATCTGATTGGCCAATAGCTTTGTATTCATATGGATTCGAACTATCCTCTTTACCCATTGGACAATAGGTAGCCATTCCTCGCGTATCATTGGCGGATTTACACAACGCCGAATTTCAAACCGTCAGTCAGCGTATTTTGGTTGGAAGGAAGGGTGATTTAACGTTTGCTAGTCAACATTAGTGTCAGCTCACATGCAAAAACGTAAAACTAACTGCGTTTGTAGCTAGACATTAGCTACTGTATCTCATCTGAGATGGCTGAAACGGAGAATTCAGCAAGGAAAGGATTTCTGGACTCCAGTCCGGTAAAGCGAGCCGACGCTAACAAGGAGAACGATGTTCCAATTTTGGTTTTAACCCTATTTTCAAAGGCTCCTTTTGTGACATTTGGAAATGTAAAGTTGGGCACCTCAAAGTCGGCTGTTCTGCGTATTGAGAACCCAATAGCGGATTCAGAAGCGGAGGTTACAATTGAAAAGATCCCTGCAAGTAAAGGATTTTCTGTGGAATACAGGACTTTCACGATTCAGGTAAGTTATGTTCTCAGTTAACGTTAGCTTTTCTCTACACGAATAGATTCAACTCCCATGTCTCAATAGTTGTATGCTCTGGAGCTTCGTTGTGCCAAGTTAACATATTGTATCTCTGCTATCCATCGTTAACGTTTTCCCAGTAGGATACATCGATCGATATAGACTAAATGTTGTTTCATTGAATGTGCTTTGTGTTTGCAGCCCGAGGACTCATTCAATTTGAACGTAACATGGACTCCATCAGAAGAAGGCGGAATAAGGGAGCTCATCGTTTTCAATGCCAATGGGGTCCTCAAACAACAGGCTGTACTGCTGGGGAGAGCAGAAGCACCGAGAAAGAAAAAGGTAAATGTAGAGCTGTATCGATGATTACAAATGTATAATATTGTAGTTTCTGAAGTGGGAAAATATACAGATTGTTTGTATTATCATAGTAGTAAGTTACATTTTTTTTTTTTTAATGTTTGACACAATTATTGATGGCCTGGCCTCATATTTAGCTCAAGGAAATTGTGATTCATATTTTAATAAATGTTCTGATGTTATATACAAGATGATTAATTGTCAATATATTTGGCAGATTTACAAATCACAATAACGTTGGTCGGTTACATTTCTAAATTCAAGATCTATGTCTTAATATACAACATTTCTAGTGAAACAGTAGTTTGCAATTACTTATTTGTTTTTGGGGTTCTTCCAATGATGCTCATGCAATAATGTAGGGCTGTCCCGAATACCACTTTTCTCTTGCGTGGATATTGGAGTTTTCAATAAATTCAATTTGGCAGCCGCAGTGCCAAAAAAACCGAATATCCGTATAACGAAATTGAAACCCGAATAGTACGTCCAACGAACGGATAATCGGGTACAGCCCTACATGTTTAAATAGAAATGCATGCAAGTCAACAGTCCTGATTTTCCTAGTTGGTCATTTTGTTAAACAGTGAACAACTTCTTGAAACGGTTTCATCACGTAGTTTTCATTCTGACATGATCAATAAAAAATGTTGGTTGTTTTTTTGTGTTTCAGAAAAGCTTATGGGACACAATCAAAAACAAAAGGGAGGGTGAAAATGTAAGCGTACCCAGGAGAAACAAAACGGATCAGCCACTGAAGATGGCAGCCAACAAAACCTTCCAAGTGTCCCGAAAGTCACTGTACAAGCGGGAAAAGCGACGTAGCCCTCTTGCTGCTTTCAATAAGGGCGAAGCTGTCAGAGAGCGGTCCCTCTCCAAGCCTACTCCAATGGACGAATACTTTCAGAAATCAGAGGAGCAGAAGGCCTATAATTTCTCTGACCAGGAGAATATCGATTTTCTTCAGAAGGACTCTCCTCTTGTCCTACTCGTCCCAGCCGGGAAGCTGGTGGACTCTGGCAACATGTCTGCTAGTCCACATCTGCAGGTGGGCAAACCCGAATATAGAGATCTAACCAAGATGCTCAACAAGACACTGTCACCTATCGGGAAACCGGAGATGTTTAAGAAGTTTATGCCACGTATTCAGTCCGACAGCCCACTTTCTGCTGACAGTGGGTTAACTGGAACCCCAGTTCCCTCTTTGAAAGACGCACTTGCCCTCATTGACTCAGATCTGACCAGAATGAACACCAGTCCTAGAGACACAAGTTCAAGCTGTGGATTTTCAGATTCATTGGACTCCAAGAGTGGGACTCGTGGCTGTGGACCTGACAAAAATGTCCTTCCAGTGTTACCTGATAGCCCACATGGGTCGGACTCCAACGAGCCGAGGCTGACCTTCTTTGTCAGCAAAAAGGTTGTTGTGAGCGAGGTGGTTTTAGAGGCTGATAAGGCTACGGAATGGGTCAAAAATACCTCTTTTACTTCTGCCACGGTGATCAAGAACAAAGCACCAGTGGAGGCAATTATTTTGAGTGGAAGGAAGGTAAAGAAGTCAAGACGAAGGCTCTTAGAGAAAACCCTGGAGCTGTCTGATGGAAGCAGTCTGTGTGATTCTGCACCAGGCACACCTATCCTTCCTATCATAAAGCTAGAAACGGAAACCAAAGGATTGCAAAACTCTGCAAACTCCCCGTGTGATGACAGCTATCCAGCCCAGGGGTTAACCTCCTCCAGCCTGACTCCACGCCTTGATGGCTCCCCTACACCCATCACCTTCCCCGTCACCTCCCCTCCGTCTTTGGCCCCGGCTCGCTTCTCTTTCTCAGCCACTTCCACGCTCCCAGCAGCCCACTCTCCGTTTGTTTTTACTGTCAGCTCTCCGCCGCCCCTGTGCTCATCTTCTCCTCTTCACCATCACCTGACACCACACACGTCTCCAAATCTGTCTGTATCTCAGTCCGTGCAGGAAGAATCATTTCCCATTTACATGGCTGTGAATAGCAAGAAGAGAAAGAGTGAGGAGTATTTCAAAAGTGATGTGAAGATTGAGGATGCTGGGAAAGCGGAGCCTGTCAAAAGGAGCAAGGTGGTACCTGGGAAAAAGGAGCCCCTAAGATCCGTCCAGGAGAGGAGGAGTGCAACACAGAGGCCCAGAACAACAGGTGTGCAAAACATTCATTGATGTTAGGATATGTGTTATAATACATTGTGATTTTAAAGACCTGTATATTAAATTCAGTGTGAAGTGAATTTCCACTTTTGTATCCTAACACAAAAGCCTTTTAAAGTTATAGCCATGATAAATGTAATATTCACATAATTTTTTTGTTGTTGACCTAAATAAATAAATACATTTGTTCCTTATTTCTAAAAATCTAACTTCTGTTGAAGGTTTGCATGGTTTCTGGACTCTCTTCATTTACTGTTTTGATTATTATTATTTTTTCTAGGCTCAGTGAGATCTATGACAACATCATCTCTGAAGATGACGAGGTCTGTGGTTCCTGCCCAGGCCAAGCAACCAAGCTCCAAACTCACCTCATCACGAGGTATGAAGTTATGCATTATTGCCTTTTTAAGAAGGGGAATACATCTTGTATAAGAGTAAACATTTATGTTTTTTCTTTTGACAGGTGTCCACTCTCTGAGGTCATCTCGTATTTCCTCCATGAAGACGTCAAAGATTGTTGCTGTAGCGCAGTCAAAGCTGACCTTCATCAAGCCGGCGGCTCAAACAGGTATTTTGATGGAAGAACATTCTACATTGCACATTTTTGATGTGTGTAAAGTTATTTAGCTTGTCTGTTCATCTAAAAAATGTTAATGAGTGTTCTACAATTTCTCTTTTTCTTCCAGCCATACCGAGACATCCGATGCCGTTTGCCGCAAAGAACATGTTCTACGATGAAAGGTGGATCGAGAAGCAGGAGAGGGGATTCACATGGTGGATCAACTATGTCCTCACCCCTGATGACTTTAAAGTCAACACTGAAGTCGCTAAAGGTAGCATTCAGCGGGCTGTCACTGCTTAAACATGCTTGGGAAAACTTTAAGTGTGTAGTGTTTTGTTCCAATACAGTTTAATCACTTAAAACAGGGGTGTCCAAACTTTTTTCACCGAGGGCCACATACAGAAAAATATACGAGGGCTGGGCCGCTCACTAGAGGTGAGGTAGTGCCTTATAAGTTCAGTTATAAGTTAGCATAATTAATCAAGTGTAGCTAAATTATGCTTGATAATGCCTTAAGAAAAAAACAGGTTATACCACAGCTCCCCAGAGGGTTTCAATTATTTTGTTGGTAGCTCGTTCCCTAAAACAGGAGCCTCAGTTTTCTTATAATAAGGGGAATATGAAGGGTATATGTGACCTGCTCTATCGAAATCAGTCGCATTGACCCGAAGACACATTTTGAGTTGTATACACTGTTGGAAAGAGGATATTCCTAGCTTTCTAATGATATCAGGATTGTTTTTGTACTCCAAATATTAAGCGAAATATGTCAAATTATATAATGACGTCACCGAGTCATCATTTTGAGAAAAAGGCCTTTAAAGTTTCCTCTTCTCTGGGATCCATCTATCTCATTGATTATTAGTGGAGCAAATGATTAAAATACTATGGAGGGAAGATATTTTCGTTGGAGGGGAAGCTCGCGAGTGTGTGTGTGTGTATACGTTTGTGTAATTTTGCGTTTGTGTGTATTGTGTTTGTTTCCCGGGGAAAACACTCACGAGAAACACCGGCTGTTGTTATGCCTGCTGTGACGTAAAGTTACTCCGTTCTCCTCTTGTAATTATGCCGAAGCTTCAAAGTTGTATTTATCATCTGAATTTGCCGAAACAAGTTTAATATTCTGAAAGCCAAGACTTTGTCTATTTGAAATCAGATGAAAACAAACTGTAACGGACCCTGCCGTGTTATCTATGATTACTATACTCTTACATTCATAATTTCAGCCTGAGGGAGGGGTGCGGAAGAGCAGATTGCGAGTGAGAGCTGCCTGTCTTAGTCCCTTTACAAGCTTCAAAAATGTATTTATCGTGTGATTTTGGAAATAAAAGTTTCACATTCTGAAAGCCAATACTTTGTTTGTTTAAAATCAAACAAAACACCCGAACCCCAAAAAAATAGTTTTTTACGTAAATCCACGTTTATTTTTAAATGAGCTGTTGCGACTTCCGACTGATTTCGATAGAGCGGGTCACATATTTCAAGCTTGTTAGGTAAATAAGTTATTGGGCTTTTTTACTTATAAACTAAGATTTGTTAGAACATTTTCCCAACTTTAATTGACTGAATTTATTAGAAAAGTGGGCTTATTAACACATGAATACTACTGTGTAATATATTTTTACATATATATTTAAGATGTACAATATAAGACTAGCCCACGTTTCATTTGTGGGCCGTATACGGCACAAAATGGGCCACATTTGGCCCCCAGGTCGTAGCTTGGACACCCCTGACATAACAACTTAAGTGCAGTTATCGTCGCAGTGGAATATTTCTATATAGGACTATCTCAGCCCAAGACGATTGCACATGGTGATTACTAAACGCTTTTATATTTGTTTCCTCTGTAGTTAATGCTGTGTCCATTGCCATTGGCAGCGATCATAAGTACAGCGTTCCCAAAGCTCCCACCAACGAGGAGATGTCTTTCAGCACCTACACGGCCCGGCGGAAGCTGAACCGCCTCCGTCGCTCCGCCTGTCAGCTGTTCACTTCTGAGGCCATGGTCAAGGCCATTCAGAAGCTGGAAATTGAGGTGGAGGCCAAGAGGCTGCTGGTCCGGAAAGACCGCCATCTTTGGAAGGACATAGGTACCTGAGCGTTATTTACTGAGGGGGCTTATCAGTCAAGTTTTAGTTCCCTTTTCTCACACAAGTGGAAGACGTTTTTGCTATAACATTAGCAAAGAAATATCTGCTGAAGTTTTGCTCTGTGAAACCTCCGAATTTGTAACTATATTTCCTTGTTTTTGCCATATTTCAGGTGAACGGCGAAAAGTGCTCAACTGGCTTATTTCATACAATCCGCTGTGGTTACGGATTGGGCTCGAGGTATTCTGATACAAATATTTTCCCTCTGCTTTTTCCCCCCAAGACAATCTTGCAAGTTTCTTCACTACCCATGCAACAGTTGCTTAACACAAATGTTTCTCCCACAGACGATCTTCGGGGAGCTGATCTCCCTGGAGAGCAACAGCGACGCGTTGGGTCTGGCCATGTTCATCCTCCAACGGCTGCTCTGGAACCCAGACATCGCTGCGCAGTTCAGACACGCCAAAGTACCAAACCTTTACAAAGATGGTAAGTTAAGAACATTGAACTGGAGACTGTTGCGTGTTACTGTCATAAAAATGCTCAAGACTGAGTTGGAGACTTTCTTCCATGTGCTACATTTGAATCCAAATGAGTAAAAGGCTATTTTTTGCGTTACAATCAGAAAACCTATTTTGCCATAGCATAAGCAGACAGAAATCTGATGAAGAAAAAATGAAATTGAGAACTTTGGTTTTAGTTACTTTAATTCATAGCTTGACTCCTTACCATTCTCTCTCTGACATGAACCAAATTTCAAAAAATATTTTGCAAGTTTTAGATTTGCCTGACATTTAAAGCCGCAAGCTTTGAATCAATCAATGTTTATTTATATAGCCCAATATCACAAATGTTACATTTGTCTCAGTGGACTTTACAGTTTGTACAGAATATGTGACACGCTCCATCGAAATCAGTCGGAAGTCGCAATGGCTAATTTCAAAATAAACGTGGATTTGCGTAAAAAACTATTTTTTCGGGGTTTGGGTGTTTTATTTGATTTTAAACAAACAAAGTCTTGGCTTTCAGAATATGAAACTTTTATTTCCAAACTCACACGATAAATACATTATTTAAGCTTGTAAAGGGAAGACGACAGGCAATCTGCTCTTCCGCAGCGCCGCCCCCCCTCCCTCCGGCTGACATTATGAATGTAAGCGTAGAGTAATCATAAATAACACGGCAGGATCCGTTACAGTTTGTTTTCATCTGATTTCAATTAAAAAAAGTCCTGGCTTTCAGAATATTAAACTTGTTTTGGCAAATTCAGATGATAAATACAACTTTGAAGCTTGTAACGGCATAATTACAGGCGGAGAACGAAGTAATTTAACGTCACAGCAGGCATAACAACAGCCGGTGTTTCTCGTGAGGGTTTTCCCCGGGAAACAAACGCAATACACACAAACGCAAAATTACACAAACACACACGTATACACACACACACACACACTCACGAGCTTCCCCCAGACCAGTAATCCAAACGAATATATCTTTAGATCGATGGATTCCAGAGAAGAGAAAACTTTGAAGGCCTTTTTCTCAGAATGATCACTCGGTAACAGTCATGATATAATGCGGCATATGTTGCTTCATATTTGGAGTACAAAAACAATCTGTTGTTATAAATATAATGGTCAAGCATTTTATTGATTTCCTCGTACACATTTAAATGTGAAATTTAAGAGTTCAGTACCCATGTTATGATGAGGGAAATGTATCTTAAACTCAGTACAATCAACTCTGTAGTACTACCACAAAACAATTGTTTTTATGTAGTTCCCCATGAAAGTTGTGTATGCTGTGTACATTGTGAGGCATGTGTTTCTCTGGAATGGTCAACATCTCTTCACTTTTTCTCGGTTAGGCCACGAGGAGGCGCTGTCTCGTTTCACGCTGAAGAAGCTGCTGCTGCTGGTGTGTTTCCTGGACAAAGCCAAAGAGTCGCGACTGATTGAACACAACCCGTGTCTGTTCTGCCTGGACGCAGAGTTCAAGGTATTTCCCAATATGTCAACAAAACATAAATAAACATTGCATGATTATTTTATTTGATGCCAAAGGTACAGCCTATTCAAATAAATACAAATGTACTTTGGTACATGACACTATAACATCAGAATTGGTTTTAACATCATGTTCTGGGTATTCTTAGTAAAGAATAAAAGCTATTAAAGTAAGAAACATGGATAAATGTGATACAAATATATAAATTCATGACACTCTTACTCTGTTAATTTAGTCTGCAGTGTCATACCGTGTTTCCATTTTAGTTTAGGCCTTCTCACTGTATATATGTATTATAAGATCATTATCCACAGATGGATTTAATGATAATAATAATAAGAAAAATTACTTTACATCTATTTATTATCACCATACATATCTATTGTTTGTTTGTAGCCTTTATTTAACCAGGTGAAAGCCCCTTGAGATCAAAAGATCTCTTTTTCAAGGGTGACCTGCAGGACATTAGTTGCACATGTAACATAAAAACAACAGAACAACAATAAGGATGACATACAACATAATGTACAGTTTACAAACTCTATTTACAGTGACGGGTACCATGAGTATCAAACCGCATGTCACCCAGCTGAGTTTTAAAATGATGCAGGCGAACCAAAGTGCTCAGTTTTAAACATGTTTGCAGACTGTTCCAATTTAGTGCAGCTGCCCAACTAAAAGCTTTCTTCCCTAAGACAGTCCTAGCACTTGGCACATTTAATAAAACAACATCATGAGATCTCAGGCAATACGTACTTTCAATTCGTCGAGAGATCAGAGAGCAGATATAAAAAGGTAGTTTACCCAACATGGCTTTATAGATGAACATGTAACAATGACTGAGCCTCCGTACAGTTAGTGAAGGCAGACCTGCCTTGGCATACAGGGTACAGTGATGAGTAAGTGCTTTACAGTTAGTAACAAATCTCAGGGCACTTTGATAGGCGGCATCTAACTTTTCCAGGCAATGGGCAGGTGCATTCATATAGATCAAATCACCAGAGTCCAGCACAGGTAAAAAGGTCACAGTGACTAGCCTTTTCCTGGCTTCAAATGAGAAACAGGACTTGTTTCTGAAAAAGAAACCTAGTCTAACCCTCAGCTTTTTAAGCAGATTAATGACCTGAAGTTTAAAAGTAAGACAATCGTCAAGCCAGATACCTAGGTATTTATAACAGGTAACCAAGTTCAGTACTTGTCCTTGCATAGTAACAATATCCAAAGCAGTGTTCCTTAGCTTTAGAAAAGAGCATTACCTTAGTTTTATCAACATTTAAAAGAAGCTTAAGCTCAGCGAGCTGAGTCTGAATAATGTTAAAAACAGCCTGTAATTTAACAACAGCCTCCTTAATGGAGGGACCTGCACAGTACATCACGGTATCATCCGCATAAAAATGTAAAGTAGCTTCATCCACATTTTCACCTAAACTGTTGATATATATATAGAGAATAAAAGTGGACCTAAAACAGAACCTTGAGGAACACCATTAGCAATGTTTAACCACTCAGAAGACAGCCCATCAAAAATGGGACCTTTCAGAGAGGCAGTTCACAAACCACCCCACTGCATGGCTGGATATGTCAATACTGAGTAGCCTCTGCTTTAAGATGCGATGATCGACGGTGTCAAACGCTTTGGAAAGGTCAATAAATAGAGCTGCACAACTCTGCTTATTATCTAAAATACTCGTAATGTCATTCACCACTTTCATTGTCGCAGTGATGGTGCTATGTTGCTTTCTGAAGCCTGACTGATGTTTAGACAGGATATCATTTTTACATAAAAACTCCTTTACCTGTTCACTCACTAGGCGTTCGAGCACCTTCGCCAGAACTGACAATTTTGAGATTGGCCTATAGTTGCCTCCCCTCCTTTTAGCAAAGGCAAGACATAAGCTGACTTCCATACTTTTGGAATTGCATTTGTGCTGAGGGAGAGGTTAAAAAGAGTAGTAAGAGGAAGAGCAATAAAATCTGCAGCTTTCTTTAAAAAGAAAGGTTCTACGTTGTCCGGGCCAGCCAGTTTCTTAGGATCTAACTTGGTTAAAGCTTCATGAACAACATTAACAGTAAAAGGAGTAAAACTGAAAGGGTTTTCCAGACCACATTGTTCAGAGTCACGGATTGGGGTGTTCACAGCAGCAGAGTTAGTCACAGAATCAAACATAGAACCGCAGGACACAAAATGCTCATTAAAGCAATTTAGAATAGTGGCACTGTCCGATATAGAGCCAGATGCTGTGGTAAGGCACGGAGGTAGCTCATTACGGATCTCACCGGTGGATATCGATTGTATGGCTTTCCAAAATTTCCTAGGATTATTTAGGTTTTCTGTGGTAACTGACAAATAGTACTTCGACTTTGCACTTTTGACATGTGAAGTGAAGCTATTCCTTAGCTGCCTAAAACGAAGCCATTCTACCTCTGAGCCTGATTGCCTAGCCTTTGCCCAGGCCTTGTTTCTCTCATGCAGGAGACTAGACAGTTCAGCAGAACACCAAGGATTGTCTCGTCCCTTTTCTCTAAATGTACGCAGGGGTGCATGTCTATCAATGATCTCCATAAAACCAAGATAAAAATAAGACCATGCAGTTTCTACATCAGCACCCAGATCGATTTTTCCCCAATCAAACCCAAACAGATCATGTACAAAACTCTGCTCCACAAAATGTTTTATGTCTCTCTTAATAATAATACGAGGTTTAACCTTTTGAACCTTAGTGTCCCTAATTGTGGCTACAACACAGTGATCACTCAGATAATTCGCAAATACTCCCACAGATAAGTATTTATAAGGAGCATTAGTTAAAATGAGATCAATTAGGGAGGATTTATTAGGGGACTTAATGTTAGGGCGAGTAGGACTGTCAACAATCTGAGTAACATTCAAAGAGATACAAAGGTTTTTAAAATCCTCTGACACTGCAGTTAACCAGTCCCAGTTAAAATCTCCAAGTAGCACTATTTCCTTGTAGTCTAGTTGCGATAAAAGATTTGCTAGCTAAGACAAGGAGTCCTTGCCAGCTGAACAGCCCACCACCATGACCTCTTGCCCCTTTGCCACTTCTATATTTTAGGCTAAAAATTCAAATTGCTTACTGATAGATTTGGAAACTAATGTGGTTACACTGAACTTATTCTTAACATAAATGGCAACGCCACCACCTTTATTAGGCCGGTCGGAACGATACACATTATAACCATTTAAGGCCATGTCAGAGGCCAAAATAGATTTATTTAGCCATGTTTCTGATAAAACAATGACGTCAGCGTCAGTCGAGCTCGCCCAAATGCGGACAAAATCTAGTTTACCCAACAGACTGCACACATTCAAGTGGATGAAACCCAACCCAGACCTAGCTTTAAAATCAGCAGGAGTAGCGATCTGACTACTACTACTGGGCGGACCAAGGTTAGGTTGTACATTTCCTGACAGTAATAACAAAAACAGGCATCTTTTCCTCTTAAGCGACACACATACATTGTCATCTACCGGTACTTTAGAAACACCGGAAAAGTCTGCGAGAGTGTGATTTGAGCTCAAGAAGCAGTCCTGAAGAACCATCATCGCAGGAAAACAAAAAAGACTAACATATTTTGTCGAGCAGATTGACTGTGACAAGGCAACCGGTAATTGTTTGTGTAATAACACATCTGAACCTTTTTAGGGGATGCCCACTGCAGGTGGCAGAACAGACCTGAATCCAGTAGACTTCTCAGAATGACTAGAGATCTTCTCATAGTCCAAAGCAGTTAACAGGCACAGCAGAATCCCGATATGGGCCATTTTCCCAGACCAGCACACAGTATCCGTGATGTTCCTGGAGCAAATCAGCACAGCAGCAAAGGACAGGCGAAAGCAGCAGCGTGGAAGCGCTCCGGTCTCTCCGTGGTATCCCCGGGGTGAAAGCAGGCCTCTGCAACAGCAGAACCAGGACAGGTGGAAAGCAGGCCCCAGCCGTGGTAAAATCCTCCTCCGCACAGGCCTCCGTTAATCGCAGATTGCAGGCAGCAACAGGTGGAGCCGCTCCGTCTCTTCACGACGAGCAGGCCTCTGTAGATCGCAGGCAGCAATAGGTGGAGCCGCTCCGTCTCTTCGCGACGTCTCCGGGGGAAAAACACCTCAGTACAGCCGTACTCGACAGTTGGGAGTAGGCCTCCGCAGATCGCAGACAACTAAAACTACTTGTTGTATAAGCAGGGATGGCTAAATGTTTGTAAGCAGGAGAGCTAGATGCTAACAGATGCTAACAGGTAGTGGGAGCCTGTAGAAATTGCGACTGCCTCACGCGAGTGCCTATTAACCATATAATGGGCATTCAAGGACATTATATGTTATATATCAACATATTTAGCTTACCACCCTCAGATATCAGATTTAACAGTAGGTATACATTAAGCATAACATAAGTGTTACATGGCCCAATTTAAGGACAAGCTAAACTTAAAGGTCCCATGACATGCTTTTCCGGTTATTACCCGGCCCCCTGTGTGTTATGTAGCTTTTTCTGCATGTAAACGGTGTCAAAAACCCTCAAAGTACACCCTGTAGCGAGTAAAACTCACAGAAAATACCTGTCTATGCTGCCCCAGAACGCCTCGTTGGTGATTCACTTTTTCTTCTTCTTCCAAATACCAATCCGCGGAGCAGTTACGTTAAGTACTCACACACACACACACTCAATCTTTTCTCAGCTGCAGCTCCGCAGATTTCTCAGCCTGAGACGGCGGGACGAGGTGAGGCTGTGAGTCTGTGTGAGCACACACAGACTCACAGCCAGGCTGCGGTTGTGTGTGTGTGTGCTCAGGCTGGTTTCAGGCTGGGTTTCGCTCTGTCTCGCTGTCTCGCAGACCCCACGCAGCAACCAGGAAACCACACCAGTAAGCCAGCTCACACTGTCCGCTCCTCGCAGCAGCGAGCCTTGCAACGTCCCGCCAACACGGCACCCAGACCCCACGCAGCATTCTCATCTGTTTGTCATTACTGGTGTCCTTTTCTGGTTGCTAACGCCATTGTAAGACATAATCACTGATGTTCCGCTGCAGCGGTTCCGCCAGGGGGATGTCTTGCCGTCATTTAAACAAACCGTCCAAAGAAATAAATAATTTGAGAGAAGATCGAGAGTTTTCATAGCTTGAAATGACAAAAAGGACAAGGACATCCCTCTGTTGGAGGGGCAAGGGAGTCTGGTGGGATTATTTTTTACAGTTAGTGAGATGACTGGCACTGCATGGAGTACACCATAGAGGTGTATGTTGGAGTGTACCCACTTAGGTTCACTCTAATAGTCATTTAAATGTTCATCAGTCAGTCTTGTTCTGTATTTAGATTGCATGACATTCACAGCTGCTTCACAAAGGCATGTAGAGCCAAATAAAGCAGACGTGTTCAGTGCTGCTTGGTGATGTTCTTATAGTTTTCTGGGTCTACAAGGCTCCAGAAATGTTGTGAGTTTTGCTGAGACTCAAGCTGAACATCATTTTGGAGATTTATAACCTCCATCTCCACAGGATTGACACTGAACAGTTCAGCCATCTTTTTCATCTTCTTCGTCTTGACATGAAATTATAAACCATAATAAATCAATTGTATAGGTCTAGCCTCCCTATATCTGTGTGTGAAATTGTTCCATCCTCAAAAACAAAAAACTAATACTTCTGCAGTCTAGCTGCAGCTTCTAGCAACGGTCTTCTGTTAAAGAAAGGACACTGAATGTCCTGAATGTGGCATCACACACATGGCTTGAGTTTGAACACAGCAGACAACAGGAGTATTTACAACAGCATTATAAAAACAAAAATACTGCATGTGGGTGCACACTTACATCCTCTGTCTTACTGTTACATTAATCCCATGAATGTATGAGACTAAGTTAGCTTCACCATATCACAATCAGCGATTAAGTGAATAATAAAGTTTCCACAGGTCACTATCAGCCTGTCACTCATTATTTTCACGGAGGGGGCGGGGTTTGGTGCAACGGAGAGGAGACGGTGATCGCGGAAGCTTTCCTCTTGCTTTCACAAGTATTTATCAACTGAAAATAGCAAGAGGACTTTCATACTCTGCAATCCAAGACTTAATTAAATCCACCAAAAACCTGACATGACGATAACGAGTGTTTTTCAAAAAACACAAATCCCTCCCTGTGTGTCTCTGAGCCGCAGCGACACAGCCTGATTCAGAGCGGGTCATTCTGCTGTTGGTTCTGGACTGGTGCTGCTGGTGTTGGTGGAGAAGGCAGACTGCTCCGTGTCTGCGTCACCGACCAATTTGATATGTGACAGAAACAATTCTAAAATTAAAAAACGTTCAGCCGCGGCCGAAAAATCAAGAAGCAACCTTACCACGCTATAATCGATAATCGAGCGGCGAGCTACTGAAAAGCTGCCCGCGAGCTACCGGTAGCTCGCGATCGACGTGTTGGAGAGCCCTGGCGTAAAGAGATAGTATCTATAAAGGGACGGCTCAATTCAAAATTCAAGTCACGTGTCACAACGTCATTTAACTCTGCCATGCCTTATGTTGCTTCCTTCTCAGATGAGTAAAGACCTGCTCCTGGCCTTCTCCAGGGACTTCCTGAGCGGAGAGGGGATCCTCCCCCGCCACCTGGGCTACCTGGGGTTACCAGTCTCCCACGTGCAGATGCCCCTGGACGAGTTCAACTTCGCTGTGAAGAACTTAGCGGTTGACTTGAAATGCGGCATACGTCTAGTGTGAGTGACACAGCCTGAATTGAAATGTGATGCTCTGATTCCTGTTGGGATATCCGCTTTTCTCAGAGTTCAGACTCAGCCACGGGGCAGTTTCTCTGCAACAGAAAAGAGGGATTTCCTCCCTAGGATTCTCACTGAAGGATGTTCTCTCTTACTGCCTTGCCAATGTCAAAGTATTTCACTCATGTAGTTCTTTCTCACATGTTTGTGTGTGGATTTTCTGTCTTGTATTGAAGTAAAAATATGTGATGGCAAGGACCACACTTGCCCACCTTGAGACTTCAAAAGTCGGGGTCTTGGTAAGGCCAAAGCTGTATATCAATATTATATTGTGATATGAGAGTAGAATTAATTTATTTTGGATATCTTTCCAAATATCCTTGCATTACATAAATGTTGTCTCTTTCCCAGTTTTAAAGGCTGCATTTGAGTCATATCCATCAATGATTTTACCTCACATGTTCACCTGTTTGTCATTATATCCACATTAGCACTGATTATTTCCCAGTGCCAAAAAAGCAACACTACAATATCCTCACAAAATCGATGTAGTAATATTCGAACAAAAATATAGTTTTTTCTCCATATCACCCAGCCATATTCTTGGTGTGTTTCTTTCATTCATTGACTTTGAAAGATTGAATGGTAACTCAGTGAAACCACATTTTACGTTTAATACCAATATTCCACATCTCTGGCAGGAATCAATGGTATAAATGAACATTCAATCGTTTTTTATTTATTCATTAATTTCATTTATTTGTCGCCCCTGCCCATTACAGAGCCCTTTGCATACCTTATTCATTGAAAAATCCTTACCTTCTCAATCAATAGCCGCTATTGTATTACAATCAAAGCAAGGGCTCCATCACAGGCTGTTTACCCAGTAACATGCAGGAACTTATACTGAATATTATCTCTGTCAAAATGTTAAACATATGTACTCGAGTAGCTTTTTCCAAACTTGTTTCCTGCAAAAATGAATGACCTTTTTGCTTTTATATCCAAATGGTTCATCGAAAAGTGTTTGTAGACTGTTGTCATTAGTGATTTGGGTCTCAAAACATCAGCATTCAATGATTTTACAGTGCTTAAAGTTGCCAGGAAAGGCAGACAAAGATTCTTGTGCAGCTTAATAATAAAGTATTTTTTTCATGTTGGGTTTCGCAGGCGTGTGATGGAGCTCCTCATCCAGGACTGGAGCATGTCGGCCAAACTCCGCCTGCCAGCCATCAGCCGCCTGCAGAAGGTCCACAACGTCGACATGGCTCTGCAAGTGCTCAAAAGCAAGGGGGTGGACCTCAAAGATGAACTTGGTAATTATAATTTTCTTCCTGAGCAAACTGCAAAACAGAGACTCTAAACCTGGAAGAACGTTTGTCCTCCACTAAATGATAAGTTGTTATGTTCACGCGTGATGTCTTCTTTAAAAGAAGTGTTACATAGTTTAATCGTTTTATTTTGACATTTTCCACTTCAGGATGAACATCTGCCATTTCACTGTTACCGCTTTTGTGTTTTATCACAAACAGCTACTGTTGCTCAGCAGCGCAGCGACATCATTGGACTGCTTGGCCTGTTATGAGACAGTGTTTGTGCAATTTTGCACAAGTGAACATGTGTGACTAAGCAGTCCAAGATGAAGGGAAGTGCTTCACAAACATCAAGGAAATACAAAAATGAAATACTAACTTTGCCTGCAACTAAATACCAATGAAGAAAAAATAAATAATATATTTAAGCAATAGCTCACGAAAGGCCGTAGTATATGGTCATTATATCACAGTTAAGGGGCGCAGTTCGGCTCGACGCGAAGCGGAAACTATACAGTTAAGTCGACCGGACTTCTTTCTGCAGATGTGAGCGTCCTTAACAACGGTCAATAAGTCCTTGCTGCACATTATCCCTTACATGTTTCCATCTTAAGCTTTGTTAGTTAGTTAGTTTCGTAACGGTCGTAATGTAACGGTTGTAACAGCAGGGCTCGACATTAAGGACTGCCCGATGGCCCGGGGCCATCTAGTATTTAGCTCGGGCAATGAAGCCTGACCTGCTGGTTGCCCGATCGGGCAATCTATTATGCCAGTATCATGCAGCTGGCGGATCCAGTAATGAGTGAACCGACAGTAAAACTAAACATATCTATAACTAGTTTAGGTAGTTTGAGAGGTAATTAAAATAGCTACGTGTGATATTGTAACCTGAAGTGTGTGTTTTGTTCCGCTCACCGCTGCATGTCGACTTGTCAGCAGCAGCTGATCTCTCTCTCCCGTCAGATTAGACTTCACTCGCGTTTATGTCCATATCGATCAGATCTAGCTAGTTCTAGCTAATGATAGGACTACCTGCTTATTAAAAGACACCTAAACAATAAGAGTCGCTATGCAACCGGGTGAAGCCACAAAGTATAGCGCAGCATTATGCATTTGTTTACATGCCCACCGGAACCCCGAGGCATTACCAACAGATTTGTACAATAATTATAATGAATAAGTTCAAACAAACTAAAACTTACAGCTGATTAATAACGGTATCCAACTTGAGTTTTTATTATATCAAAAACCTGTTGAAATGCTTCTGTTATTTTTACTGTCCCCCAAAAGCGCGTCGTCAGCCTCCATGAAAGCTTCTTTCACAACTTCGCCGTCTTTGAAAGACTTCATGTGTTTCACAAGAACGTGACTGACACGATAAGATGCTCTGGCAGCAGCCTTGCTCTTGTTGTTGGGCCTGGTGAAAATGGACTGCTGTGCATTTAGCTGTCCTTTCAGGCCCCTCCCCTTTTGGGAGCGTAGGGCAGAATTAGGAGGGAATTCCGTCTTGTAGCGTTTGTGCACTGTTTTGAAATGCCGCTCCTAAATTACCCTTCTTCGATAAAGCCACGCTCGCATTGCAGATGGACTTTGAATTGGAATAGATACAAAAATAATCATCCTCCCACTCGGAGTGAAAATGATATATTTTGGGCTTTTTTGCTTCTGCCATAATTGCGGTCTTGTGTGTGTGCAGACTGTCACTCCTGTTGACACGGGCAACGTCAGCAAACTAGTGCACTGCCCACTGCCCGACACATGGGGTCACGCTGGCCAATCACAAAGCTTTGATGCGTTCAAGTGCATTATTCTGGCACGGGAGGATTATGTTATAGGACATTAACAATAAAACAGAATATTGTTGTTCTTTTGTTAGACAGATCTCGCGATCGACTGGGAATCTCCCGGTCGATCGCGATCGACTGGTTGGGCACCCCTGTTCTAGGGGGAGGCCCCCCAAACCCTCCGCGCGCATTTTTCAGGGCAATCTTTATTGGGCTCAGGGCCGTCTGTAAATTAGCTTAGATGGCCCACAGCGATACTGACTTGTTGGAGCGATACTGACTTGTTGCAGCAGCCATGCATAACACTGTCCGTCAAAATGACGGGCAGAGAAAAAGTCTAGCGCAACCTCTGATGTATAGTATATTTTAAATTAGGCTGCACTTACTACAAATAATTAGTTAAGTTCACGTCACTTGTTCCTAAAGCTCAAAACAATGTCTTTTTAATTATTGTTCCTTTAGTCAAACCTCAAAATATTTAATTTACAATAATAGGAATTGCATTAAAGCAGTGTAATCCTCACAATATTAAAGGATGTTTTGACATTTTTGATAGACAAATGATTTGAGTGCAATAAATTTGATTTGTGGAAATTAAAGATTTGTGTCTTCACTTTCAGGCTCGAACATTGATTCCAGGGACATTGTGGATGGACACAGAGAGAAGACTCTGAGCCTCTTGTGGAAAATCATCTTTGCGTTTCATGTGTGTACACTTTCCAATAGGGCACAACATTTTGATACAATGTTCACGTGTGGGAATGAGTTAATTGATATGCTGTACATCAAATGATCCTTAAGGTGGAGGTGATTCTGGATGGGGAACAGCTGAAAGAGGAAATTGGCTTCCTGAAGAGATCCTTGAGGGCCAAGCGGAGGCTGGCGTGCCTGAGGGCCGACCGGGGTCTTCAGCCGAGTCCTGTAAAGAGCCAGGAGCCGTACCAACACAGCAGCTCCAAGATCACCCTGCTGATGGACTGGGTCCACGCTGTGTGTGACTTCTACAATCTGAAGGTGAGTTTTAGACTTTGAATTTCAGCCCAGACCTTCTAGTTGAATGATTTCTGCTAGTAGCCAGGATGCAGTGATACTCTGTTTCTGTGCTCACAACACAACAACTGTTTCATATTTATAAAAACATTTCATTTTTGTTGCTGTGTTTTGTAGTTTTGTCTTGTTATGTTCCCGTTTTTGTCTATTCCTTTGAATTGTTTGACACTTCCTCTGTTTTAGGTACTACCTTCGTCCCCAATAAAAAATACACTTTAAAAGTAACAAGAAACAAAAAACGTTTTCGTCTACAAAACAAAATTGAACTCATTATACACTATACCAGGGATCACCAACTACATTTGTCCAAGGGCCAAAATGTATCCAATAGATACTATCGCGGGCCAGCGGGGGGGGGGGGGGGGGGGGGGGGGGGGGGGGGGGGGGGCATGAATACATGCTCTGAAAGTAATCAGAATACAGTTACAGTAACGTGTTCAGGTTACTTTTAGAATACTTTTGAAATACTTTCTTTTTCCATAACAGATGGGTATGTTTTGGTGAGCAGGAGACACTTGTTTTACTGTTTTAATGGCTTATCAAGAACTCAAACACAACATCTTGGTGTCATTCTGGACAGCTCCCTCTCATTGGCACCCCACATAAAAAACATCACCCGGACTGCATTCTCCTACTGTAAACCTTTCCTTAGAATATGTTATGAATTGTAAGGTGTCCTTGGGTGCTTTGAAAGGCGCCCCTAAATAGAATGAATTATCATTATTAATTATCATTATTTATTATTATTATTATCTGAAACGATGTAATAACTTTTAAAACTGTTTCCAGTCACTTGTTCCATGCATTCAGCAGCAGCAGGCCATTCACTTTGATTTTATCCCGTTATAAATGTCATAATTTCGACAATAAAGAAATGCTACATCAACGTTATCTTACACATTTTATCTAACCATCTCCGTTTCTAACTTTCAATATATTTTAAAAGAGATCTCTCTCTCTCATCTGCGTGCGAGGGTGGGGCCTCACAGACACGCTGCACCTCTCTCTCGCTCACAGACACGCTGCAGCGCTGTGCAGTGTGCACACAGTTCTGCCGGTAATGAATATTACATTTTGTGAGGAAACTTTTCTACCAATAATTCCAATAAGTATTCCAAAATGTATTCACTTCAGGTTTACGAAAGTAACTGTAATCAGATTACTCGTTTTTCAAATGTAACGCCAGCTGAATACAGTTAGCCTACTTGATTTTTGTATTCTGATTACGTAACGCCGTTACATATATTCCGTTACAACCCAACCCTGCTTCTAGGCTACTGTCCCGCAGCTCCTGCCTCTCTGTTGCCGGGCTGCTGCTGTGGTGCGGAGGCACAAAGCTGCTGCTGTGGTGCGGAGTACACAAAGCAGACTCTTCACAACGAAGGCTCACTTTTTCTTCTTCAAGGAAGGGAAGGTTTCGCAGTAGCAGTCTACTGTCCCGCAGCTGCTGCCTCTCTGTTGGACTCCGGTACTGCACCTTACTCACGAGACGTTGTAAAAAAAAAATGGGTGGGGGGCGAACGCAGTAACCACTCCGCCAACGCCACAGTCACCCCCGTCTGCGGGCCGGATGAGAATGTCTGGCGGGCCGGATGTGGCCCGCGGGCCGCCAGTTGGTGGTCACTGCACTATACTATAGTCAAAGTGTCTTTACCACATATTAACTTAATCATCAGAAGAAATATCAAATGCCTAGAGTCTTTCTCAGGACTTTTTATTTCCCTAGGCAATCACAATCATACAATTCCTCACAAGTGCTTCCTTAATAAAACGTTTCGTGTGTCTGTGCAGGTGGAGAACTTCACCGTGTCGTTCTCGGATGGCCGCGTCCTCTGCTACCTCATCCACCACTACCACCCGGGCCTGCTGCCAGAGAGGGCCGTCAGTCACAGCACCACTCAGACGGTGGAGTGTTCGCCGAGGGGTCGCCTGGAGCTCAACTGCTCAGGCAGCGACTCTGACAACTCCTTTGACTACCCGTCCACGGGACTGAACGGTACTTGTGTGCGGTGTCTTCAGGGCAAATGTCTGCATTAGTACATTGCTTGAACTGAGACATTTAGGGTGCAATTTTTAAGACAGTATTTTCAGGTTGATAAAGATGCAAAGAGATTTTATCAGAATGAAACGAGTATTTTTAAACTTGCTTTATTTAATATTCAGGGGTCTGTGTCTAAAAGTAACGAGCTGGGGATGTTTCATGGTAATATCCTTTAGCTAAATATTATAACCTTTAACCTGAAGAGTCTCCCTTTTTTAAGAGAATCTGAAGACATTGGAGATACCGCAACAGACTTGTGATGACTTTATCTGTTATTTTTGTGAACAGGCCCATACTCTCCGTCTGTGGAGTTCAAAGAGCTCCTGGAGAATGAGAAGAATAACTTCAGACAGGTCAACACTGCAGTTTCTTTCCTGGGCGGAGTTCCTGCCATGATCAACCCAGCGGACATGTCCAACACCATCCCCAACGAGAAGGTGAGTGCAGACAGGTTTCCTCCTCCCTCTGCGGGAACACAGATATTGTTTTGTTTTTTTAATGCAGATTGTAAGAAGCTGCTTAACATTCCAGTCCATATTTACAGTGCATAATACATTTTACACTGCAGGAGACTAATGCATGGAAGCCCACCACATCTTAGCTTCTAGTATTGTTCATGTTCATAAATATCCCTTCATAGGTTTAGCCCCAAAGTTATGTTTTTCTTTAAGGCACAATAAAAGGACCATACGAGTGGTTTTGCAAAATATGCCCAATAAATCCTAGGAGCTTACAATGTCTTCACTATCAACTGGCTATACCTTTGGTCATAACATATTTGTAAACTCTGTAAATGGAAAGTGATGAAATGCTACACCTCCACCTTCATCCTCATCTGTTAATTTCCAGGTTGTGATGTCTTACCTTTCCTTCCTGTGTGCTCGTCTTCTGGACCTTCGGAACGAAACCAGAGCCGCTCGAGTCATACAGGCCGCCTGGAGGAAATACAGGTTAAAGAAAGACTTGCAGCTCTACAAGGTGGGTTCAGTGTTTGGTACAGCTGGTTAGTAGGGCTGTGCATCTTCACTGGTCTCACGATTCGATTCGATTACGATTATCCTGTCTTCGATTCAATTCGATATCTCGATGCATCACGATTCATACCAATGCGTTGCATCCTCAATTTTCTATAGTACTGCACATGGCTTATTTTTCATCAATGCATACATGCAGTAAATACATATGAACTCTCTTTTTATAATTTAGAAAGTGCTTCAGAAATCAATAACATAAATGTCTTGACATTAATTTATAAACCAAAATAAATTAATTGTATAGGTCTAGCCTCCCTATATCTGTGTGTGAAATTGTTCCATCCTCACAAACAAAAAAATAATGCTTCTGCAGTCTAGCTGCAGCTTCTAGCTACAGTCTTCTGTTAAAGAAAGGACACTGAATGTCCTGAATGTGGCATCACACACAGGACTTGAGTCTGAACACAGCAGACAACAGGAGTATTTACAATAGCATATACAAACAAAAATACTGCATGTGGGTGCACACTTACATTCTCTGTTTTACCGTTACATAAATCCCATGAATGTATGAGATTAAGTTAGCTTCATTATATCTCAGTGATTAAGTGAATAATAAAGTTTCTATCGGGTCACTATCAGCCTGTCACTCATTATTTTCAGGGAGGGGGCGGGGTTTGGAGGAACGGAGAGGAGACAGTGATCGCGGAAGCTTTTTTCCTCCTGCCTTCACAAACTTTACACACATATATATCGTCTGAAAATTGCTAGAGGACATTCATACTCTGCAATCTAAGACTTAATTAAATCCACCAAAAACCTGACATGATTGTAACGCGATTATTTTTGAAAAACATAAATCCCTGTGCCGCAGCGACACGGAGTGATTCAGAGCGGGTCCTTCTGCCGTTGGTTCTGGACTGGTGGTGTTGTGTTGGTGGATAAAGCAGACTGCTCCGTGTTTGGTGTTGCTGTGCCGCCGTCACGTCTGTTCCCTGATCTCTGCGTCACCGACCGATTTGATATTAAAGTCACAGAAAAAAAAAACCTTATAGTAAAACCGCGGCCGGAAAATCAGGAAGCAACGTTACTACGCTATAACCGATTATCTTCCGTCACTGCATCGATACCGAATCGTCCACATCCGCATCGCAATGCATCGTAGAAACGATTATTTTCAACACCCCTACTGGTTAGTGCTGGAGTTTTACTTCTTTTCGATTTATTTTAGCAAATTGAAATCAGTCGTGGGTGAGACCATTTGTGTCTGGATGGAATCATACTTAATCTAAAGCAAATTTTTCAACTTTTTTGTGCTTGATTTTCTTTTCCTGCTTTATTTTCTATAGTTTTTAGTTGTTACACAAAAAACACTGTTTCCACGTGGAAAACTTGAGTTTGAGATATGAAGTACGTACAATTTGTTATTTAATTAAACAAATACTGTGCAAAAGTCATATTTTTTATTATACTTAATGATTACATTACAAGAAAACGTATTTCTAAAGTAAATGGAAAGATACACCTGATTAAAACTGCAAAGAAAATAAAGTATTTTCTCGTACTAAAACACAGAAAAGTATAAAAACGTAAAAATGATCAACAGTCATGTTTAACTTGGTTTATTTTTGTGTTTTCTTTTTTGTCTGGTTACAGGAAAGAAACATGGCTGCTGCGAAGATCCAGCTGGTTGTGAGGAGTTTTCTCCAGAAGCGCAGAGCTAAGAGACAGAACCAAGCTGTCATTATCATCCAATCAGTCTGGAGAGGTTATGAGGCCCGCAACAGGCTGAGGCTAAAAAAACAGGCTCAACTTCAAGCTCTACAGCATGAAGCTGCAACTGTCATTCAGGTAGGTGTTTTCATTATGAAAATGATTGTTAACCAATATTAAAGACCGAATTCTACATGTACACATAAGAGTTTTTCATAAATTATGTATAAAGGATTCAAATACTAGTCATTGCAATAGAAGTAAAATGGTACGCAATTTGTATTCTCAAATGGCATTAACTTGTTGAACAACACATTGATGTTGACCTGTATTTACTGTCTAGCCAACATTTACAACTGTTTTCTTTGTATTTATTTATTTAACAGCTGTTTTATCATGAAGTCTGTTTGTGTAATTGGTCTTTGAATACATTTCCCATACAGGCCCAGTGGAGGATGTTTTCGTGTATGAGGGGTTTTCAACGTCTCAGATACTACACCATTGTTGTCCAAGCACAATGGCGAATGAGGAGTGCAGCCTCTGCTTATAGGAGAATATCCTGGGCGGCAACTGTCATTCAGAAGCACTCTAGAGCATGGGCTCTGGCAAAAAGAGACCTTGAACATTATCTTCACCTTAGAGCTGCAGTCATGAAAATACAAAGAGGGTACAGAAGATGGAAAACCCAGAAAACGGAGAAGGAAAACTGTGCTGCCAAAGTGATACAAACTGTGTTCAGGAAATGGTACGAAGACCAAATGGCTGGGAAAACAGCTGCTGCTGTAAAGATTCAGTCTTGGTACAGAATGCAGACGAGTCTCCATCAATACAAAAAGATAAAGAGAAGCATTGAGCTCATTCAAGCCCAGTACAGAGGTCATGCACAGAGGCGCTGCTTTCAGATGTTAAAACTACAGCACCACTCGGCTATTGTCATTCAAAGTGCCTACAGGGGGCATGCTGTCAGAAAACAGGTGGCAGAGATGAGATGTGCTGCTGTCCTAATCCAGAGCTGGTTCAGGGCCTCCGTCGAAAGGAAAATGTTATTAAGGATGAAATGTGCTGCAATTACCATACAGGCAGCCTATCGTGCGAAGGTGGCTCGAGAGGCCCTGAAAAAACGGCACAAGGCAGCAACAGTAATCCAGACAGCTTTCAGGAAGCATGCTACCCAAAGGCGCTACCTTGTCCTGAGACAAGCTGCAGCTGTGATACAGCAAAAGTACAGAGCCACAATTTTGGCTCGTAAGACAAAGAAGGATTATGATGCCTTTAGGAATGCTGCACTTGCCTTACAAGCTCACTGGAGAGGCAGAGCTGACAGGAAGAGGATGGAGAAGCGGCATCAGTGTGCCACTCTGATACAGGCGCATTACCGTCGGCACAAATCGCAAGCAGAGTACAGGTCCAAGAAGGCCTGTGCTTTGGTTGTACAGCGTCACTACAGAGCTTATGTTGCTGGAAAGGAAATGAGAAAAACGTACCTGAGCATGAGAGCAGCCTGTGTTACACTCCAGGCTGCCTTCAGAGGCATGAGAGTTAGGAAAGAGCTGAGGAAAAATCATAAGGCAGCCACTGTCATTCAGTCCTCAGCTAGGATGTTTATATGTCGGAAACGGTATTTCCTCCTCCAAAGTGCAGCGATTGTCATTCAAAGTCAATACAGAGCTCTTCTGTTATGCAAGGCACAGCAAAAAGAATACATAGGTCTAAAGCTGGCGACCTTAAAGATACAAGCTGCCTATCGTGGATATAAATTGAGAGAAGATCTAAAGAAGAGGCACAACGCTGCCAGAACAATCCAAGCTCAGTTCAGGATGCATATGATGCGTATGGCCTACCTTGCAACCAAGTGTGCTGCCATCATTGTTCAGCAACGCTATAGGGCCAACATGCTCAGAGATCAGCAGATGCAGAGGTACAGAACAATGAAATCTGCCGCTGTAGTTATCCAGGCAGCCTATCGTGGCCAAAGGGCCAGAAGGAAGATTGTAGAGATGCATCAAGCTGCTACAATCATTCAGAGGAAGTTACTCACTATTCGAGATAGAAATAGGTTCCTAGCTCTTAAAGCAGCAGTTCTTGTTTGTCAGCAGAGGTACAGAGCGGTGACTCTGGCAAGAAAAGACTGGTTGGTCTATATGTCAAAGCGCAGGGCAGTAATTTGTCTGCAGGCAGCCTACAGAGGATGTAAGGTCAGAAAGCAGTTGCGTATCCAACATTCGGCAGCTATAACAATTCAGTCTCATTTCCGAAAGTATCAGCAGAGAACTTACTACAAGACCCTTTGCCGGGCTGCCAGTGTTTTGCAAGCACATTACAGAGCCAACAAGAAAATGAGAGAGGACATGAAAGCCCTCAGGACCATGAGAAATGCGGCTGTTGTCTTACAAGCTGCATTCCGAGGAATGACATCCAGACGAATTATCAAACAAAGGTATCTGGCTGCCAGTGTAATTCAGAGAACTTACAGAGCCCACTGTGAACACCAACAGTATCAGACCTTAAAATCCTCCATTCTTACCATTCAGCGAAGGTATCGGGCCAATGTGGCAGGAAAGGAACAAATGGAAAAATACCAAAGGGTGCGCAGTGCTGCTGTTGTTATCCAGGCAGCACACAGAGGCAGTCAAGTCAGAAAGGAGGTGGCTCGTTGGCATCACGCTGCCACTGTGATCCAGTCATCATTCAGAAAGCACAGGAAAGAAGTCAAATTCCAGGCCATGCGTCTGTCTGCCATTATCATCCAGAGATTCTATCGCTCCTGTATTCTGCAAAGACGGGACAGAGAAAAGTTCCTGAAAGCGAGACATTCTGTCATTATCCTTCAAGCAGCTTTCAGAGGTCGTCGTGTGCGAAGTAGACTTGCCAAAATGCACAGGGCAGCTACTGTCATTCAAGCTAACTTCAAGAGGCATAAAGAGCAATCAGCTTTCAGGAAACAACGCTGGGCAGCCTGTGTCTTACAGCAGAGGTTTAGAGCTCAGAGACGGAGAAATGCAGACCTAAAACATTATCAAAAGTGCAGAAAAGCTGTTATTGTGTTACAAGCTGCATATCGTGGGCTGAAATCCAGACAGCTTGTCAAACGAAGGCATCAGGCTGCCATTGTTATCCAGAGGGCTTACAGAGCCCACTGTGAACACCAGCAGTATCAGACTCTAAAATCTTCAGTTCTCACCATTCAGCGACGGTATCGGGCCGCTGTAGCTGCAAAAGAACAGATGCAACAATACCAAAGGATGTGCAGTGCTGCTGTTGTTATCCAGGCAGCATGCAGGGGCAATCAAGTCAGAAAGGAGGTGGCTCGTTGGCATCACGCTGCCACTGTGATCCAGTCATCATTCAGAAAGCACAGAGAGGAAGTCAAATTCCAGGCCATGCGTCTGTCCGCCATTATCATCCAGAGATACTATCGCTCCTGTATTCTGCAAAGACGGGACAGAGAAAAGTTCCTGAAAGCGAGACATTCTGTCATTATCCTTCAAGCAGCTTTCAGAGGTCGTCGTGTGCGAAGTAGACTTGCCAAAATGCACAGGGCAGCTACTGTCATTCAAGCTAACTTCAAGAGGCATAATCAGCAGTCAGCCTTCAGGAAACAACGTTGGGCAGCCTGTGTCTTACAGCAGAGGTTTAGAGCTCAGAGGCGGAGAAATGCTGATCTAAAACATTATCAGGAGGTCAGGAAAGCTGTTGTTGTTTTACAAGCTGCATATCGTGAAATGAAATCCAGACAACTTGTCAAACGAAGGCATCAGGCTGCCATTGTTATCCAGAGGGCTTACAGAGCCCACTGTGAACACCAACAGTATCAGACCTTAAAGTCCTCCATTCTTACCATTCAGCGACGGTATCGGGCCAATGTAGCTGCAAAGAAACAAATGGAAAAATACCAAAGGGTGCGCAGTGCTGCTGTTGTTATCCAGGCAGCACACAGAGGCAATCAAGTCAGAAAGGAGGTGGCTCGTTGGCATCACGCTGCCACTGTGATCCAGTCATCATTCAGAAAGCACAGGAAAGAAGTCAAATTCCAGGCCATGCGTCTGTCCGCCATTATCATCCAGAGATTCTATCGCTCCTTTATTCTGCAAAGACAGGACAGAGAAAAGTTCCTGAAAGCGAGACATTCTGTCATTATCCTTCAAGCAGCTTTCAGAGGTCGTCGTGTGCGAAGTAGACTTGCCAAAATGCACAGGGCAGCTACTGTCATTCAAGCTAACTTCAAGAGGCATAAAGAGCAATCAGCTTTCAGGAAACAACGCTGGGCAGCCTGTGTCTTACAGCAGAGGTTTAGAGCTCAGAGGCGGAGAAATGCAGACCTAAAACATTATCAGGAGGTCAGGAAAGCTGTTATTGTGTTACAAGCTGCATATCGTGAAATGAAATCCAGACAACTTGTCAAACGAAGGCATCAGGCTGCCATTGTTATCCAGAGGGCTTACAGAGCCCACTGTGAACACCAGCAGTATCAGACTCTAAAATCTTCAGTTCTCACCATTCAGCGACGGTATCGGGCCGCTGTAGCTGCAAAAATACAGATGCAACAATACCAAAGGATGTGCAGTGCTGCTGTTGTTATCCAGGCAGCATGCAGGGGCAATCAAGTCAGAAAGGAGGTGGCTCGTTGGCATCACGCTGCCACTGTGATCCAGTCCGCATTCAGGAAGCACAGAGAGGAAGTCAAATTCCAGGCCATGCGTCTGTCCGCCATTATCATCCAGAGATACTACCGCTCCTGTATTCTGCAAAGACGGGACAGAGAAAAGTTCCTGAAAGCGAGACATTCTGTCATTATCCTTCAAGCAGCTTTCAGAGGTCGTCGTGTGCGAAGTAGACTTGCCAAAATGCACAGGGCAGCTACTGTCATTCAAGCTAACTTCAAGAGGCATAATCAGCAGTCAGCCTTCAGGAAACAACGTTGGGCAGCCTGTGTCTTACAGCAGAGGTTTAGAGCTCAGAGGCGGAGAAATGCTGATCTAAAACATTATCAGGAGGTCAGGAAAGCTGTTATTGTTTTACAAGCTGCCTTCCGTGGGCTGAAGTCCAGAAGAATCATCAAACAAAGACTTCATGCTGCCTGTGTTGTCCAGAGAGCTTACAGATGTTTCTTCGAACACAAGCAATATGTGAAATTGAAGTTTTCTGTCCTTGCTATTCAGCGAAAATATCGGGCTTCTGTTGCAGCTAAAGCTCAAAGAATGCAATATGTGGAAATGCGCAATGCATCCATTACTATTCAGGCGGCATACAGAGGGTGGAAAGTCAGAAAGGAGGTGGCTCGTTGGCATCAGGCTGCCACTGTGATCCAGTCTGCATTCAGGAAGCACAGAGAGGAAGTCAAATTCCAGGCCATGCGTCTGGCCGCTATTATCATCCAGAGATACTACCGCTCCTGTATTCTTCAGAGGCAAGAAAGAGGAGCATTCCTGAACTTGAAGCAATCAACTATCACCCTTCAGGCAGCTTTCAGAAGCTGGTGTGTCAGGAGGGATATAAGTAGACAAAATCAAGCTGCCATTGTAATCCAGTCGTGCTGGAGATGCTCTGTGCAGAAGCGTATCTTCCAGAGGAAGCGGGAAACTGCTGTGAAGCTTCAGCGGCGGGTCCGGGCAGTGCAGCTCGGCAGGTTGGAGAGGAACAACTACATCCGAATGAAGAAGGCTACCATCACACTTCAAACACACTGCAGAGCCTGGATTGCAAGACGACAGGTACGTTTGCTAGGAATTTTCACACCTTTCAGGCAGCCTTTATTTGGTATTCACTAATCTTGTTACATTGCTCATAACAGATTATCATCACATATTTTAAGAAATAAGAAGTTGATATCGTTGTGAGAGATAATGTAATTAAGCCACTGTCTGCCTGGAAAGATGCTGACTACATTAACATCTGATATGTTGTGATCGTGCCAGTAGGCTACACAAAAAAGCTTACCTTCCTTTACATTCTATTTTGTTCCAGGTACTAGAGAGAGCCAAAGCAGAGAGGAGGCTCCGTTTTACATCAGCGGTCTTCCACCATCTCAGTGCCATAAAGATCCAACGAGCACTCAGATCCCATTGGGCTTTGGAATCGGCCAAAAAACAAATCCATTCTGTCATCACAATACAGGTACAGACACACAGAACCCGCAATGAATGACATTTTGAAAAACAATCCGTGAACATTTCTTACAATGATTTCCTTTTGTTTTCCTAGCGATGTGTGAAGACGAGGCAGCAGAGGAGACGGTATCTTGAGGACAGGAGGAATGTGGTTGTAGCCCAGAGAGCAGTCAAGCGTTGGTTAGCTCATCGCCACAAGTCGGCGTCTGTCATCCAGCAAGCCGCCAGAAAATTCCTCCTCCTTAGGCGCCAGAAGAGGGTTGAACAGGGCATTGTGAAAGCTCAGGTGATTCAACTAGTGGTTAATTTTCCACAAATTACTTCTGTAAATTAAATGATAGGCTCACTGTATTTTTAGCAGGTCTTTCAATAAGAGTCCATACTTTTTGTGGTTATTATTCTTGTTCATATTGGCTTTGCTCTGCTTTTAACGGAAGGGATGAAGGACAAAATTCAGTAGTCAATAACATGATTGACCCAAAGGTATACGATATTTTAACTTGATCTCATGAGGACAAAAAGGCTAACTCTTTTTTGGAAAATATAATGTAACGATGAAATCTTCTAATCGTCTTTCTCCACTGAAGGCTCTCTGGAGAGGACACCGCTCCCGTCGACTGAATGACAATGCCAAGGTGGTGAAGTTGAGACGGCGCTTACGCGAAGTCTCCGCCTGCGTCAGAGAGGAGGACAAATTGTGCAACAAGACGTCCTCTGCCCTGGACTACCTCCTCCGATACAAACACTTCTCGTACATCCTTGAGGCTTTGAGAAACCTAGGTGAGGTTTGATCTATTTTCTGATAATGCATCCATATGATGCGACCATAAAGATTCCTGCTAAAACCAAGTAGCTTTTTAAAGCAAGATTACCTATTTGGGTAGTTAATGAAAGACAGCAGTGTTTATTCTCTTCCCATATCCAGATTTTTACCGTTTGGTGTGTTTTGTTCCTTGTGTGTGTGCGCAGAGTCTGCAACCAGACTGTCCCCAGAGTGCTGTGAGCGGCTGGTGGAGAGCGGAGCCACAAACACCATCTTTACACTCGTCCGCTGCTGCAACAGGAGCGTCCCCTGCATGGACGTCATCACCTACTCCATCCAGATCCTCCTCAACCTCTCCAAGGTACAAACCGTGCCTGCTCTGCTCATGAAATGTTGCCATAAAAAGATTATCCGGCTATCATGCTCTTGGTGTGAAAAAATAAGATAATGGAGAGAACAGTAATCTGTTAAACAGTACTTTAACATTCAAAGCTACACTTCTTCTATTGATAGGAAGGTAGGAACATATACAATATGTAGCTGAGTCTTTCCTATTTTGTCCAGGCAGACAGTGGCTTAATTAATTTTATACCTAAAAACATGGCGAAAATGGATATTTTAGGGCCGTTGACAGTCATTTCTGATTTATGGAGTGATAAAAAGAGATATCCAAAATCCCTTCTGTAAAAGCCTTAGATACTAATATGACTACAAAATGAAACAATAATTTTGAAGTTTAGATTTCGGTTCCTGAAATGTGTTCAAATATGCACATATTTAATGAAATAAATATATTTCAGAAAACTTGTAATACAAAAAACAATTGCCTTATTGTAAGTAATTACCTGGAGAAATTTCTAGCTGATATCTTTAAGTTAAAAAAATTACCCTATTCACCTGGGGTGTCTCGCCTTAAACATGTGAACATAACTCATGTCAGATCATTTAACTCTAGTGAGTAAAGCTGAGGATAGCCACAGCATCAACAGAGCTCACTTCCCCACAAACTTACAGCTTGTCAGTTCCTTGTTTCATGTTAGGCTCAGTTTCTCTTCCTTAAAACAGTTCAGACGGATGTGTTTCAAGTGTTTTTCTATGTTTTAAGTGTAATTGTTTCTGTTCCCACAGTCTTAATGAACACATTAAGAAATAAATCTAACTATAACATTTGTAGCAGTGTTTCCCCTACCATTGCCTTGGAGGTGCGCTGCGCCCCGCCAATGGAGCCCCGCGCCCCCCCTGAAATTCAAGGTGTTAATATATATATATATATATATATATATATAGCACCAAATTGCAACTAATCTATATCTACTGTCACTTTTCACATTGAACATGTGCTCTTTTTATTAAATAAACTAAACACTTTCATTTTAAGTTGTGAGTTTAGTGTTTTTTACCCTAAGAAACACTGATACATTAATCAATAACAATAATACACAGCTCCTCTCTCTGCTCCAGACGATTTAAACAATATACAGTGGGGCAAAAAAGTATTTAGTCAGCCACCAATTGTGCAAGTTCTCCCACTTAAAGAGATGAGAGAGGCCTGTAATTTTCATCCTAGGTATACCTCAACTATGAGAGACAGAATGAGAAAAGAAAAATCCAGAAAATCACATTGTCTGATTTTTAAAGAATTTATTTGCAAATGATGGTGGAAAATAAGTATTTGGTCAATAACAAAAGTTCATCTCAATACTTTGTTATATACCCTTTGTTGGCAATGACAGAGGTCAAACGTTTTCTGTAAGTCTTCACAAGGTTTTCACACACTGTTGCTGGTATTTTGGCCCATTCCTCCATGCAGATCTCCTCTAGAGCAGTGATGTTTTGGGGCTGTCGCTGGGCAACACGGACTTTCAACTCCCTCCAAAGATTTTCTATGGGGTTGAGATCTGGAGACTGGCTAGGCCACTCCAGGACCTTGAAATGCATCTTACGAAGCCACTCCTTCGTTGCCCGGGCGGTGTGTTTGGGATCATTGTCATGCTGAATGACCCAGCCACGTTTCATCTTCAATGCCCTTGCTGATGGAAGGAGGTTGTCACTCAAAATCTCACGATACATGGCCCCATTCATTCTTTCCTTTACACGGATCAGTCGTCCTGGTCCCTTTGCAGAAAAACAGCCCCAAAGCATGATGTTTCCACCCCCATGTTTCACAGTAGGTATGGTGTTCTTTGGATCCAACTCAGCATTCTTTCTCCTCCAAACACGTCTAGTTGAGTTTTTACCAAAAAGTTCTATTTTGGTTTCATCTGACCATATGACATTCTCCCAATCCTCTTCTGGATCATCTGAATGCTCTCTAGCAAACTTCAGACGGGCCTGGACATGTACTGGCTTAAGCAGGGGGACACGTCTGGCACTGTAGGATTTGAGTCCCTGCCGGCGTAGTGTGTTACTGATGGTAGCCTTTGTTACTTTGGTCCCAGCTCTCTGCAGGTCATTGACTAGGTCCCCACGTGTGGTTCTGGGATTTTTGCTCACCGTTCTTGTGATCATTTTGACCCCACGGGGTGAGATCTTGCGTGGAGCTCCAGATCGAGGGAGATTATCAGTGGTCTTGTATGTCTTCCATTTTCTAATAATTGCTCCCACAGTTGATTTCTTCACACCAAGCTGCTTACCTATTGCAGATGCAGTCCTCCCAGCCTGGTGCAGGTCTACAATTTTGTTTCTGGTGTTCTTTGACAGCTCTTTGGTCTTGGCCATAGTGGAGTTTGGAGTGTGACTGTTTGAGGTTGTGGACAGGTGTCTTTTATACTGATAACGAGTTCAAACAGGTGCCATTAATACAGTTAACAAGTGGAGGACAGAGGAGGCTCTTAAAGAAGAAGTTACAGGTCTGTGAGAGACAGAAATCTTGTTTGTTTGTTGGTGACCAAATACTTATTTTACCGAGGAATTTACCAATTAATTCATTAAAAATCCTACAATGTGATTTCCTGGATTCTTTCCCCCCATTCTGTCTCTCATAGTTGAAGTATACCTAGGATGAAAATTACAGGCCTCTCATCTTTTTAAGTTGGAGAACTTGCACAATTGGTGGCTGACTAAATACTTTTTTGCCCCACTGTATATCCCAATGCCACCGTCCCCACCCCCGCTCAGGCAGCACCCCCCCAAAGCAGTAAACCTAGGGGAAACACTGTGTAGAACATGGTTCTATGAAATGTGTTTTCCAGTGATTTAAAACCTAGGGAGACTACCGTAATTTTCGGACTATAAGGCGCACCTGAATATAAGCCGCAGCAGCTAAATTGAATGATGTGTACATATATAAGCCGCACTGGACTATAAGCCGCAGGTGTTTTAATGTTTAATTACCATATGTAAGGGTTCGTGCACAGAGGGGATTGTCGGGAAAGATATGGCTGTTTGAGGAAGCTCCCATTTATTAACATTTCAACAAACAAGTTACATATTTGCATAACATATTCACAAAATATTTTTAATTGGGGGTCCGCGGCCAAATGTGTATCAATGTAGGGGTCCTTGGCATGAAAAAGGTTGAAAACCACTGATCTACATTATAGCCTACAGTAGTACCATAACAAAAAACAAAGCTTACAGCGCTTGACGAGGCAATATCAATGGCTAACTTAAATGTGTTTTTTTTAAAGTGCAAAATAAAGTGCCTGTAACACGACAGTAAGCGCGTAAATTGCAGTAACACGGCTGCTTAAAATATACGGTAATCAGCCTACCAGAAAAGTCATTAATCCCCGTCTTCTTCCTGCGTACTAAAACCACCAAAGTCCTCATCTTCAGTGTCGGAAACGAACAGGCTCAGGGTGGCTTCGTCAGCCACTCTCCTTCGTTGTGGCTCTCAAAACCAACGAACTCCTCTTCGTCACTGTCGGAATCGAACAGCCTCTGAAGGGCCTCAGCTGTGGCGGCGTCCTCCTCTTCATCACGCAGCAGTCCAGCCTTTCGGAACCCGTTGGTGATCGTGGATGTTTTGACACTCCTCCACGCTGTCAGGATCCACTCGCAAACTTGAACGAAAGTTGCTTTTCGCATGCGACCAGTTTTGGTGAATGATTTATCGCCGCTAGTCATCCACGCCTCCCACTGAACGCGTAGTGCCACTTTGAACGGACGATTCACACTGATGTCGAGTGGCTGCAGATGCCTCGTTGTGCCCCCAGGAATCACAGCTGGAATTGAGTTTGTGCTCTTGATGGCTGCTTTCACAGAATCTGTTATATGGGCCCTCATGCTGTCCAAAACGAGCAAAGCTTTTTTTTGGCGAAAGAATCCTCCAGGGCGCTTGACGTAGCACTCATTCAGCCACTCCTTCATTATGCTTTCCATCATCCTCCCTTTCTTGCAGCAGCTCTATTTCCTTCTTTTACTGCCAGATTGACGGCCTTTAACTTAAAAGCTGCATCATATGCATTTCTACGTTTGTTTTCCATAATGAAAACTTCCTTTGTACTAACTGTCTCGCTCTCGTAATGTCTGTCTGTCTTGCTCTCGTTCTGTCTCTCGTACCACTCTCGGTTCCACTTTTACTTTTGCGCGCTACCGGTCTCACTCTTTTCCCGCCTCCAGCTTTTCCTGCTGGAGCCCGCCGCCTAAAGGTGGGGGGCGCGGACAGGTCATAGAGCCCATAGAGTTAAAGGTGGTGGACTGTAACCTGTAAAATCCATAGATTAGCCGCACCGTTATATAAACCGCAGGGTCGAAAAATGGGAAAAAAGGCGCGGCTTATAGTCCGAAAATTACGGTACTTGATTTACAGTAATCTATTACATGTTCTGAACTAAGTTTTTGAGAAAGACCCTTAGATGTATTAAATACAAGTTAATTGTTTTTTGTCAGATAATTGTGTGTGTTACAGGCTTAAATAAGTAGTTTACAAAATGTGGATTCAAATTGTTAGACTTGGAAATTCTGCTTTTTCAAAGTGAAACATTTTCCATTAATGGCTATACTTTTAAAAAAGAATACAAAAAAATCTGAAGTTCAACAGTTGGTACAGCTCCACAATTAGATGTTTGTCCTCATGTGTAAATAGCAGTTTGGACTTTTAACCTTTTTTTATATTGGAAGAAGAGGGAGGAAGGTGGGGGTAAGAAAAGGAATGCCAGTAATGCCACATTATACAATGGCTTCAAACCAACAGATGGTTTAATCAGAGCCTTCCAAAGGAATGATGAAGCAAAAGCATTGATGGTTTTAGAAAGTAAAATATGTAGTTTGTTTGATTCCCTGTGTTTTTCTTCCTTTCCTCTCCTCCACTCTTTCGTGGTATTCCTTCCATAGTACCACAAGACCACTGAGGCAGTGTATTCGGTGGAAAACTCTGTCGAGACTCTGCTGGACCTGCTGCAGAGATACCGTGAGAAAGCTGGAGATAAAGTGGCAGAAAAGGGCGGCAGTATCTTCACAAAGGCCTGCTTCCTTCTTGCTCTCCTCCTGCAAGACAAGTACCGCGTTGTGGTCCGTAGCTTCTCTGACATAACAACTGTTGAAATATGTTATTATAGAATTTACACAACCAAATTCTAATCTGACAGAAACTGCTATTGTAGTTTTGTAATAAATGTGAACTCTCTTATTTATAGGAGGTTATGAAGCTACCCAAAGTGTTGGATAGGCTACGCAGTATCTACCGCCTCACCGCTCGCAAACACAAGATGGACGCTGAAAGAACTGTTACGAAACAGAAAATGAACGCATCAATCAACGGGAGCTTTTTCTTTCCAGCGACGCCTCGTAAATCCCGCCCTGTGCCAAAGTAAGTTTTGAATGTGTCTATGTAAAGTATTTGTCTGAGATTCACAGATGTCATGTGTTTTGCAGTGGTAACTGACATCCGGTTTGTTTTTCAGATTTGCACCGGATTGGGTTCTCAGAAAGGACAAGCTCCAAGATATTGTGGATCCTCTCAGGGCCATTCAGATGCTGGCAAACACACTCTCGATTGTGTTGTAAATACAGGCTTTTAAATCTTCATTTTATCATCTCATTCTTGTGCTTCAGAAAATATAATTTTTTGTATAGTTTGAGGTGTTTTTTTCTTTCTTTTCTTCTCACTATTGCGTTTCCATGATTTCCTTGTAAATATTAAAATGGATATGTTTCTTATACACGGGCCAGTTTCTTCTATCTAATGGGTTTTATACTGAAATGAGGCTGAACAGGTGGGTGTTTAAATGACATTCAGGGTAACTTGCTCCCAGGTGGGAAGTTGGAGCCACCTAATGTAATTGTTAGCACTGTTAACAAAGCACTCTACAATGAGGTATGTTAAAGCATTGGTAGAATGAATTATTTATACAATGATGTTCGTCATTGTATTAAGATTATTGCATCTTTTAAATAGCTTCCCTATCATTAGACCTAAATGTCTCCATGTCAATGCAGAATTGTATAACAATTATGGCATTCTAATTTTAATTGGATGGTGGTTAAAGTCTTAAATATGTTTATAAGCTTTCATGTCATATGAACCATTTTGTGTAAAACAATGCAGCATTAAATGACTACGGTAAATAGGATCTGAAATCTGCAGTTTTTAAATTACATCCTATATTACGGGAACTAATGACTTGAAATCAATTCAATATCATATGACTAAACTAAACATTGGATACATCTCTTTATCTTTTATATATATGTTTTAATTTAATTGTATACTAATATCTTTGAAAAATAAGCTGTTTCTTTATTGAAAAGTCAAATGTCTTTGCAATACCATTCATTTCATAAGACCCATTGACTTCCAATCCATACCAGATTGTATTTCTACACTGGCTAAATTCTAATAGTTTCTTTTTACTCATGGTATGCTACAGACTGCATTTAGGAGGCAGAAAAGAGACAGAGATCATGTATGTTTTGACATTTATACAGTTGACAACATCAAAGAGGAGACGGAATCAGTTCATAACTGCATAATCCGTTTTTTACTTTGATCTACTGTTGGCTAAAACTCTTGGCAAGTAGGCAAGACAATAACACCACTATTACACCTCTGAAGTAATGATACTGAACCAACAGGTATTCCTCTGGCACACCTAAACTCAATTATTTCATCATGAGTCAAATATCTACTGCCATTATATTTAAAGGTAATGTTATGTTGTCTATTGTCGTCTTCATTCACGGTACAGGGTTCTGCAAGAGACAATCAACATGGCATGAATGACTGTAAAGCATACTGCATTCACAACTTTTGCCAATGTTGGGCAATAGTGATTTAGAGGGCTAGTTGGTGAGCTAAAATAATTGGAGAGCTGATTGCTTACATGCCAGCCAGCAGGCCCAGCACAGGTCATTCAAACTAACTCTCTGACCTTATTTCTATTTACTCAGTACTGTGCCATTCACTCTCCCCCTGGAATTATATAAATATACATAAATACTTACATAAATATAGCCCTCTGTTAGCTTGGTTGCTAATGTGACAATAAGCTGACAGTTTATTTGAGACACATTGCCTCTTGGTACCCAACTGTTTACAAACCATTCCTCTTTTGTTGAATAGTTTAAACTCTGGCAGAGGAGGTTAAATAAAAGGGCCACGCAGCTCAAATGCTAAAACAGCTTTCCATATTTCATACTCTGTTATTGCCATGAACGTAGGTCAGGCACAAATGACATGTTGCATAAATGGATTTCATCTATTAGGTTTCCAATGAAATTACAACATGCAACGACTGACCATTTTAAAATGAAGTTTGATTTTCACTTTTTAATATTGCACATGTTATTTAAAGAAGAACCTGTAACTTACGGATGCATCTCATGTGTCCAGTCCATACACCATTGACGCAGGTTTTGTAAGGCTCTCCCTCCATGGTGTAGTATGCCTGGCACATGTATTCAACCATTTCATTATGGCTGTTATTACTTTTCATGGCGTACTTGAGGTCTCCATCGGCAATGATTGGTGCTGTGCCACAACCTAGAACTTCTAAAAAGTACATCATACAGTTCAGTTACTGGATTGTTATATATACAGTACTTTGGCTCGACCAAAAATCGTATATAAATGTGCTATATAAATAAAACTTGATTTGATTTGTATAAGTGACAAACATTCTCAAACGAAAACATAAATATACTCTATATTTGTATGTACTGTAGACTAAAAGATAAGCACAGGAATTAAAATATATATAATGATATGTAGTTTTAGTGGGGATGATCCCTTTTTATTTTGGCCTAATACCAATATATGAACCTTGAGTGTGAGAGGCTGCATGTGTTTAAAAGAGTATTCATAGTGTTCAGTCATGTGACCAGAGCAGAAACCCTGGCAACACCATAGAGCTACAGCAAAGGTGTAAGCAAAAGGCTGGTTGTATCTATGTTTTAACTTCACAAAGCTCCCTTCAAAAATGCTGACTTACTGATAGTGTGCATCAAGGGATCAAAATGAGTGTCCTTAAGCACTTTTGACAGTGGCAGACCAAAGCCCTCACTGACATTGTGGGAATGCGTCCAAAGTCTTACAATGTGCTATTACGAGTACTTTGCATAACTCTGTTTATATTACGTTCACAACATATTTATTCTTATATAACATATAGGAGACACGCTTGTGTTGCTGGACATGATGCCTGAGACATTCTAGTTTTAAATAGAAACATTTAAATGTTTAATACAAATCCATGACATACTGCAACTTTTGAACATGTTGTCGACGAAAAACAAGGAAATAAGTGATATTGAGATGGCGTGACTTGATAAATAGCTAATGTTAGCATGCTAACAAGCTAAACTAAGCTAAACTAAGACAGTTGACCTGATACCTTTACAGCATGCTAGCATTGCAATGATCAGGATGATAACAAGATAGCATTGTTATTTAAATGAAAGTTTAGAGTGCAGTAAATCAAGAGAGGAGCTTCATTTATTATATTCAAGTAAACAGGCATGTGTTGAGGGGAGAGAAAAAGCATGAAGTAGAAATTGTTCAACAGTACACATTTTGAAACTGATGAAACAGGGTCATCGAAGTAGTTATGCAATTTAAAGTCACTGAAGATGTTATTTTTTAGCTGTTAAGAGAACACGCTAAGACCATGCTAATTAAACACCCAAAGCCAATCCCTCTATCATTTTCCTTTAAGCTGTATTTGTTGTATGATATGTTGTTTGACTTTACCTGAACAGCTCTGAATCCCATTCCAACCATTTTCTTCACAGGTAAGAGTAACAATTATGTCAACATTGTTCTTGCACGCATACTGAATGTGATCATTTTTCCTGTAACTTTCCCTTACATCGCCGATAAAGTTTGCATCTTCGATGTGAGGTTTCTTGCACCGTCTTTCTGAAACAAATTCAATGAATATTTGAAGTTATTCACACATCCTCCAGCTATTCAGGTTACATTAAAACATAATCAAACAAACCATAGATCATTTCATTGTATTTCAAAATGGCGTCCATCAACACAGGCACTATTTATAGAAAGAGAAATGGTAAGTTTGTAATTTTGTAATTACCAGTGTTGTGAGTTCAATATTTTAATTAATTATAGTAAGGGAACATCTTAGGAGTTAGTGTAGTGAGTTTTCAGAGCAGTGTAATACTTATTTGACCTAAAACGAAATGTTTTTAGGAATGTCCTCTGAGGAGGACATGGGGATTTGCTAACTTTTTATTTCCCCCATTTTACACAACACAAATGGAGTCCACTATGGGCCAAAACTAACACTTAGGTTAGGTCTTTCTGAAACAAATTCAATGAATATTTGAAGTTATTCACACATCCTCCAGCTATTCAGTTTACATTAAAACATAATCAAACAAACCATTTCAAAAATGTGTTGAATCCATTTCTTGATAATCTACTGAACAGCAAGCCTGTTACAAATAAATCAAGTTCTTAATGTGTGTTTTAAGCAAAACAAATAGGAACACGTTTTTACCTCTACATTGCAAACCTGTGCTCCAACCGTTATCCTCACAGGTTACAGTGAATTCTCTCTCGTAACCGTAGTTGCAAATAAACTTGACTTTGGCCTTGTATGCGTATTCTTCCAGGTTGATTCCAACAATGCCTGCATTCAGGTAAACCGGCTGAGGGCATGTTATCCCTGAAAAAAAACCAATATATATGAAAAGATTGGACATACTATACACATGTGCAAAACCTCAGCTCAAATCTCCAAAACTCTAAACACATTTTCAGCTCTGAACCCAATTTACAATTCAATTCAATACACTGCACACTGTTCTCTAAGTAAGACACAGACATCTGACATATACACTTTTTTGCCATTTTCCAAACACTGCCATTAAAAATACTACACGCATGAAGCAGTTAACAAATACACATGCCAAAGGACCATAGACACCAACCTGCTTCATTGTTGACTCATCAATCAGGATGTAAGCACAAGAAAAAGGCTTCATGTAAGAGCTTTTTACAACAATGGATATATGGACATAGCAGCAAGAGGTAGAGGGAGGATAAGAGTGAGAGGGAGGATGAATTAAAGTCAATTGAAAAGTGATTTGCAGCCTAACAGTTGAAGCTCTATGACCGTCAGGCCTACTGTATAGATGCATGCTTCTTCTGCATGTTGATGACGTGCTGTGGCCAGACCCATCTAGGTGGTGAAATGCAGCTTAAGTGTTTTTCTTTCCTCTCTCTAAGTTTTCTTTTCCATTTACTGTATCAGATTGAGAGCATGTTTTTTGTTCACACAACTGTGACTGTATTTGCTGTGCGTTCATGTTTCGCAGATTAGTTGAGGATACAAATACAAATGTTTACTTTCAACAGAATATTTGTGTTTCTTCACATATTTCTGTCCTGCAGAACTAACTACATACAGAACAAAGTCCATAAGAAATGAGTGTGCTTTTGATTGAACACCAGAGTCTGAAGTTGGTTGGAAAAAGTGTCTCGTATTTTAAATGAAGTGTGTGCCATTTGGTGCAAAGGTTAGGTTTTGATAAGTGTTTATGTAGTTTTGAGTATAGCTTGTAATTCTACAGGATATATGAAGTGTTTGCACTTTGGGTGTGTGGTTTTGTGAATTGTGTTAAGTGTTTTGAGAAAAAAAGCCATGATTTCAAAAGCATGTGTAAGCAATTGAAAAAGTTAATTCCTGACTGTTCCTGTGCTTAGCTGCACTTAGTTCATGGGACTCTTTTTTTAAAAGTAGCCTTTACAGTAAACTATATAGTATATAGTAAAAACTCCCCCCCCTATAGCCAAATATGGAAACAAAGTAACAGATATCTTATAAACATAAGGGTTACTTCACAATACCTTCACAAAGTGGATTTGGCTGCCATCCATCTCGGGTGCATGTGGCCCTGTCGTTCCTGTCACCTTTCTTCCTGTAGCCGCTGTCACACCTGTAACTTGTCGTCTCACCCGGTTTCAATGTTTGCGTCCAACTTCTGTCCCAAGACACATGTGGGACTCCTCGTTTGCTGCACGTAACCTCTAGAATAAGAAAACGTTTTGTAAATCTCAAGTAATCGAGCTTATGAAATATAAACAAATAAAACAGCATTCACAGCAGTGTCATACCTTGGCAATCTGGTCTGATAGCCCACTCTCCGTCGTCTTTGCATGTAGTTACTACTGAGACCTGTTGAGGACTAAAAATCCAGTGCTTGTTTCCACAATTTACTGTCAGTTGTTCACCAGGTAGAAACGTGTTTCTATAAGCAGGTCCATAGCTGGTTCCTTTCAGCCCTGACAGTTGTAGTTTACATGTTATTGCTGTATTTGTTGGAAAATAAACATATTATCCGTCAGAACCTATATTTATTGGGAAGTGTCACCAGTACACTGCATTACTCAGTTTTTACTTACGTTCACACAGAGGTGTGGGGCTCCCAACAAACATAACCCCAAAAACATTTAAATGTAGCGTTTTAAAAAATAATTTAGGAAATGAAACAGAAATAAACAGAATGACAATTTCCCTTGAATTTTCAGTTAAACTGTAAATAGTAATAGTTAAAATAAAGTGAAACAAACCATTTAGAAATGAATACTAGTCTCCAATAAAGAAAAATAAGATACCCTTTAATGAGCAACAATTCAGTTTTTGGGTGCTGAACTATTATCTTTGTTGCATAATACACATAAGCAAGAATACAAATGTATTTAGGAAAAGGCTATTTAAAAAGCCATAGAGTGGATGCAGCCTGTAACAATGTGGTGTGGGAGGGCATGGTGGTATAACATCTGTTGCTGTTTTTTAACTGCAGGTTCATAGCTAGTTCCTTCCAGTAGTGGCAGATATAGTTTACATTTTATTGTTGCACTGTCCGTCACAGAACCAGTTTTCAGTGGTTTGTCTGATATAACAAGTCAATTGAGTTACTCAGTTCACACATAGGTTCACATTAAGTCCTGGATATGGTTTTATTCATATATAATATAGAGAAACAGAGGGATTCATAAATAATTCCCCCTCTTGCTTACCTTCCTGTTGAAAAGACGTATCCATTTTAAGGCATAGTATAAAGAACCCAAGAAAGTAAAAATATGTCATTGTGAGGATCCAGGAATTGCTGTACTTCTGTAATTACTTAAATCGAGTCTTTCTACACAGTGGGAAGTACAAACAATTGAATGAAACTGTCTCAGGAACACGAGTACCTCCCCCTTACAGCACACACACACACACACACACACACACACACACACACACACACACACACCACACACACACACACACACACACACACCCACACTCTCTCTCTCTCTCTCTCTCTCTCTCTCGCTCTCTCTCTCTCTCTCCTCCTCTCTCTCTCTCTCTCTCTCTCTCTCTCTCTCTCTCTCTTCCTCTCTCTCTCTCTCTCTCTCTCTCTCTCTCTCTCTCTCTCCTCTCTGGTTTACCTATATATATGTTATTTGTATTATAAAACAACCCTGATATGGAAATAGTTTTTCCACCGTAATTTGCAATATTGGAAAAATAAATATTTAATAAATGTCAGCATGCAAAGATTGCAAACAATGATTTAAGTGCAGGTTATATGAGTAAGTATAACAAATAAAATATGAAAAAAGTTTCAGTTATTTAAAGAAGTCCACGAATCTGAGGACGACAGTCTGACCAGGGTTTAGAATAACTTGTCTTCCCCTTTTACCTTCTATAGGCTTATACGGTAATAATGTCTCTCTAAGAGGTCCCAACAAGTCTCTGGTTTATCATTAACATGTTTGTCCAGCGAGCTCATGTCACTTCCAGTTAGCTCAATCGTTTACTGGCAGAGACCATGGTCATCACACCTTCAAAACATCGAGCCCATCTCAATGTACCAAAGGGCAGTCGTTTGACAGACAGTGACATACCGGTGATGGGAGAGGGGCAGTGGTATACAGTTACTAAGTAGATTTACTAAAGTACTGTACTTTAGTACAATTTTGAGTTATCTCTGCTTTACTTGAGTATTTCAATGTTTGCTACTTTTTACATCCACTGCACTCCAATTCAGAGGTATATTGTATACTTTGACTCAACTACATTTATTTAATACCTTCAGTTACTTTGCTGATATGGATTAATGATGTGAAATATAAGTCACACTTAAATCAGACTTTAGTTCCACTTGCTTACATTCACAAGCTACCCTGCAGTATACACAACTAATTAAAACTAGCTGCACCTTTAACAACTTTGATAAACACTTTAATACATCAATAATTATAGTCAAATCATATAATATATATTATTCTGAAAAGGGCCAGTTTACATAATAAGTACTTTTGTGCTTTTAGTTGAGTAACATGTTGAATGCAGGACTTTAACTTGTAACAGAGTATTCCTAAACTCTGGTACTTCTACTTTTACTCAAGCACAAGATCGGAGTACTTCTCCCCACATCTGCACAGGGGGAATTTGAAATAAAAAAACTGTTTGCAAGCAAGGTACATACTTTGAAATACTTATAATACTAGAAAGTATTGTCATCATCTACTCAATGACATTCTTAGAGTTGGAAAATAAAGATGGTAATAAGTAGTATTTACATATTTTCTCATAATACATATACAGTAAGGAAGGAAACAGACTGATTGAACATGTATTTTTTATATATGTTCAATTTTTGTACTTTTATTTAGCATTCAAATGGTATTCAGCCAAATCAGGCCAGTTACTTTGAGTGAAATAACCCTCTTCCTCCTCCTTCTGATTTTGAAGTTTCAGGTTCCATATCTTCTCTTTTTATGGTGCTTATGTTGTATATCTTATTATACTACAGAAATTAGGTCAACTTATAACATTATATAACAGTGTGTATGATCAGTATATATTAACAGTATTTTGCAGTATATACTCACTGTATACCAGTACACATGTATAGTATACAAGTATAAATGTACAGTATACAACAGTAGATTACGTGTATTGTGAAGACATGGCTTCAGTTCAGAGTTAATATGATCATAATGGTAACGTGTATCTCCAGCAGGTTAAGTGTACTTCTTGAAACTCCTTACCAGGACCTTGACGTGTTACAGGCAGCAAGCCTAGTTTTTAATGAACATTACTCTTACTTTCAAAATGAACAAATCCAACTATAAAATATTTATTTGTCTATTTGTTGGCAAATGTAGCACGGTATATAGAAAATAGTTTCCTACATGAAACTGCTCACAACTGCGAATTATTTTGATTTCCGGAAAGAAACACTGCTTTTAAATTCTACATCTAAAACGTATCTATTTGAGGCTATGAGCAACACAAGCCGAGTAGCATCTAGTGCCATCATATTCAAGAAGAAGCAGACATCTCTACGGCACACCAACACAATACAGACTGATAAAGTGCATTACAGGAGCGAAGAGAAATATGTATTTCTGTTTTCTGGGGAACTGTTCCTTAAAAACTGTTGAAGAAACATTCATGGAAAACTATCTTTATGTTTAAGGAAAATCATTATTTGGAAACTTGGCCCAGTTTGGTCATTTATTGTGCTTTATTCATATTTTGGATATCATCATGAAAGATAAAGAGTTCATCTGATAAATAGAGGCAGACATCTGACCAAGTCAACATATTTGTTTAATTAGAATGACCACACAGAGCACTGGGTTACACACACTTGATTAGGAAAGAACTGGTCTAACTCTTTACTTTGGTTAATCTTGTACATGTTTGTCCAGCTAGTTTATGGTCATCACATCCAGTTGGCTAAAAGCTTTAGTGGCAAGTAGGAAGGAGCATCACACCATCATTACAATTCTGACGCATGTCCACTGCGCCGTCGTGTCTTCCACTGGTACACCTGAACTCGACTGTATCATCATGTTCTGAATAAACTTTTTTCTCTTGAACATATCTGAAGTCAATATGATGTGTAGTCAGGTCTTGACTATACACAGTGCAGGGTTCTGCAAGAGAACATGGATACACAGTATATTGTTAATACTTAAAGGTCATTCAGAGGGGCGGGTATATTGTTAATGGCAAATGACTATAACGCCTGCACGCCACCAGAACACTGAGGCGGGCAGGGAAGATAGTGGCCGACCCCTCCCACCCTGGACACAAACTGTGCACCTCCCTTCCCTCTGGCAGGAGGCTACGCTCCATCAGGACCAAAACCTCTCGTCCCCTGAACAGTTCCTTCCCCTCCGCTACCGGCCTCTTAAACAAGGCCCGGCTGACACTGACACTTTACCTCAGCCACAACGCAGACTCTATGCATTACATTAATGCACACAATGCTCAAATACTGCTTACTGCACATATTGTTATTTTTATATTTTATAATTCACTCCACTCTATTTCACTGTAAATTACTAATTTATTTGTATTGCTATTTAACTATATTTTATTACAGTGTCCTTAAAGATTTTTTTTATATTTTATGTATATGCACCATGACATCAAGTCAAATTCCTCGTATGTGTGAACCTACCTGGCAATAAACCCGTTTCTGATTCTGATTCTGATTCATACAGTACGTACTGCAAATATATTTAGGGCTTGAAAACTATAGTCCAAAATGTAATCAGTATCTTGTTCTGTTACAATACTCAACATTCAAAGCCTTACTAGCTAGCATACTGGTAAACAGACAGGAAGTTATATTGCCTTATACCAAAAACCTCACAGAATAAAAAAATGTAAATGAAATTGTAACTTACTGAGGCATCTCATCTGTCCAATCCATTCACCATTGGTGCAGGTTTTGTGAGGATCACCCTGCATTTTGTAGTAATACGGACATATGTATTTAACCCTGTCTCCGTGCCTGTACCTGTGTCCAACAGTTCCCTCAATGTCTCCATCTTCAAGGGGTGTTGGTTTTACACAACCCGAAGGAGCTAAAAGAATGTAATAAATAAAACACACAAATAAATAAACAATCTTATGGTTTAGAAGTCTGTAAACATACACACTGCCATTTTACTAGGTTCACTTAGCTTAAATCAAATACAGTCTATTGTCACAGCTCTGCAACAAACCATACCTTAATGCAAGTTTTAATGTTCAGGTCATGAACAAGGCAAAAATATGTCCAGATTGCAGTGTATTTTATGAAAGTTGAGTCACCATGAAACAGTCAGAAAAACGACTCTATACTAAAAGAAAGACATTGAGGTAGATGTATTGTAAAGCAGCAAGAAAGAAAAGATTCCCCTCCACATGTTGGGAAGGGAGCACTCCACTGTCCGTTTGCTAAGCATGTCACTTCTGCATTCCCCAAAAGAGTGTCTTCATTTTTATGGCAACTAAACCTCAACTTTTCTTGAGAGGACATTATGTTGAAACATTTCTGTAATTATTGATCACCAAACTTTGAGCTTAATGTTAATGTATCTGATAAGTTAACATTCATCTTCTGTATCGCTAATACAACTTTGCAGGTGATGTCTGGGTGAAATAGAAATCAATATTGTCAAATGAGAAACTTAGTGTCAAACATATAAAAAGTATTTACCTAGATATGGTACACAAAATACTTATTTTATTTTACCTTCACAAGTTGGGAATGCATTGTCCCACTGTCCATCTTTAAGACATATCAGCATTGAGCTGCCTTTCAGATATTTCCCTGGACCGTCACAGCTGAATTTGAGGAAGCGGTCAGGAAGTATGGGGTCATCATTTTCTGGAATACCTTTAACAATGAACCCTCCATCTGCAGGCGGGAGTTCGCAGCTCAAAGCTAAGTAAACACAAACACTCAGTTAGGTCAATGAAGGAAAATAAAACAAAGTGTGTAAAACATGTTTTAGTAAACCCAAAATACAATGTGAGCCTGAAAATAAGACTAATATTTTCCTTTAACAAAGAAAACACAATCCTTTTTTCACAATACACAACAACTCTTATGCTATGACCATCACTGTAATCATTATAGGTTAGAAACAACGTTTTGAATGTCATTGTTGTATCATCAACAAGTTGCAATTGAGGTAAGACAGTAAGAGGCACGGACCACAAAAAAAAGCTTTGGTGTTGCAGTTGTGAAACATAACACATCACATAGATAATCCAAAATGACCCCAAAAATCAAATCTGAATGCGTTGACGCTTGGACGTTGCATACCGAAATGCACCTTGGGAGTTGTGTTAACCTCTCTCCCATTGTTTTACTACAGTCTTGTACCATCAACCTTTTATCAAAGAAACACATACTTTCTAGTTGTTGCTCTTTGGTTCTGAGGATTCAACTGGGAGAGTTTTGTGCCAACTGAATCCTTTAACATTAATGCAGGGCTGCCTACTAAGATACCGAAGAAGCACCCGTGCTTTAATAAAATAAAATCTTTCTTTTTAAATAACCATGAAAAGAACTGTAGCTATGAAGTTGATAGTAATCAACAGAACGTTGAACAATATTGTTGCTGTGTTGTTACCAGACTTACGATCACATATTGGCAAGTGATTGGTCCAATTGTTCAGGAAACAAGTCCTGGTGTCATCCTTACTCACCATCTGATACCTGTAATTAAACAGTACAATAAAGGTTTACATGCTGAGATGAACACCATCAGATAAATAACCAAGGGTTGCAAAAACAAAGTGCCCAATTAATATCTCTTTATGTGCTACTGTATCACTCTATCACTATTAAAAAAGACAGTAGTTATGTGTAGTGTAACTATGCAAGTTACTCTTTTTTTGCCATGTTTTAATTCAACTAATATATATGGTTATAACTAGGGTTGCAAAATTCCGGGAATTTTCAAAGATGGAAACTTTCCACGGGAATTAACGGGAATTTATGGGAATAAACAGAGAATTTTCTAAATTGAAGGTTGGCTCTTCATAGGGAACCTAAATATAGTTGGGGAAAGTATATTTTAGCATAATCTTGACTAAAACAAACAGATGCCATTCAAGTACACTTGAATATCCATGCCATAGCACACTGCTTACGGCATGGCTATTGAGACCACACAAAGGTTCGCAACAGGCTCACAAATGTGAGGGCACACATTTGACACAGAGCCATTCTCAACAAGGCTGGACAGTGACACTGAAGAGGAAGACTCAGAGTTGGATGTTGATGAGGCCCAGGAAGAGCCCGTTGACTGAAAGGGTTTAGCAACAATGCAGAGGATTGCTTGAAGGGAGATGTGCATGTTTAATGGGACTTTTTGGAGGAAGAAGGGCTCTTTTCATTTAACATTTTGAATGGGACTTTGTGGGGATTTTTGGATGGGGGGGTGCATTTTTGTTCATTTTTTTAATGAGTGGAGTTAGGGGGGATGAGTAATATTTAACTCAACATTCCTGTTTTCGTTCTTCAATGAAACAAATAATTACTCAATAAAATAATTAAAACTTGTTCTGTTCTACTTAAAAAAAATAAAAAATCTGTTGAAATGTCATGTTTTTTGTTAAATTTTGCATCGAATATTTCTAAAATTCCCCAGCTTAACTTCCCTAGAAACTTTCCGGAAATTTACCGGAAACTTTCAGCCCCTTTGCAACCCTAGTTATAACACACTATAAAGAAGGTGAGAATACATATCGGGACATTTGTATTTGTCACTGTGACTCTTCTTGTGAAACCTATGACCAAAAACACATCATTTTAAACTATTGAAATCAGGTGACATATGTCTTATGGCATCATACATACAGACACACATACGTGTCTATTTTATGAATCATTCCATGAGCACTTACCCTTCATTACAGAAGTATTTAATTTGTGTTCCAAAAACAAGCTCTTCCCCGTGGATGATTTGATAAAAGCCATTGGGAGTGTCGTCAGGGAGTTCACATGGCTTTACTGAAAAAAGAATATTCCTTAGCACAGTTTCTTAATAAATGTAATATTATCCCTGTTTTGATGTTTGATATTTTAATTGAACATGAACGCAAATTGACTGGGTGCTTCCAAATGTTTTCAGATACTATGGACAATCAAGTGTATGCAATTACAGTCGTGTCAATAAAATATGAAACTACTCTGAGCCTGAAGGAAATAATGTAACATGTCTTTATAAAAATGAATTTCAGTTTATAAAGGATTTATATATGTTATAAACTGATGACAGCCGTCACTGAAGTGGTAACAGAAAAATGACTCAAGAAGAAAGCTGTTTAACTCACAGTAGCAACTTCCTTTCCGGAGTTCATGCCACCCTTCGTTTGTACATATGTATTTGATGGTTAGACCTGATATATAACCAGTTTCACAAGCGAAATGTATCACGTTTCCTTCTTGGTACTCAGCTTTTTTGGTCTCGTCAACCACATGGGCATGAGGAATGTGTGGGACCTTTGGACATCCTAACAAACAGCAACATGGGAATGCAAGGGTTAATTGGACATGTCTTAAAAATGAGGATATAACTTTACAGTACACTGTAATATTAAAAAGTCAACATCACATCCATGAACTTCACCCCCTCCCTTTAACCGGTATTCTGTTTCTACTAACGAAAAGCAAATATTAAAACAAAGTCTGTCTTACCATTCTGTGATAAGGTAACCTCCACACTCCCCCACAGTTGAAGAAGCAAGAGGATTAGAGACAATTGCATTTTGAGGAGCAGCCGTGCAGAGACAAAGTCTAACTGAGACTAACTTCTTTGACCAACTCTGTCTTTCTGTGTTTGTCCCCAGCCACAGTCGTCGGGGAGTACCGAGGGTCAGTGGGATCGCACAAGGCTGTATGAACACAACATGACGCATTAGAAAACAAGAGCACACACTGTTCGTAAAAGCAATAATAAAGCGACAGAAAAGTTCACAGACAGTGTCTTTTGTACTATAAATAATCTATTTGTAGTCTTTTAATAGTGTATTCCCTTTGGTATCTTCTCAAAAATAATTCATAAAATACTGCCAGAGACTCTGCACTTTCTGAAAACATTATGTTAATAAACATTTGGGACAGATATCAGGAAATATTTTATGGTAAATCAAATTGGACCCGACAGGATCAGCAACAAGGACATCTAAAACAAATAATGTATTTAATACACTATCGATTAAAGTGATCATAAATTGGTATGGTTTAACGGAGCAGATACATCACTGGTTTACGACTATCTTGAAGCAACTTAGAAATAAAGCTGAGAGACTTTGGGATATGTTTGTGAGTATCAGTTTATGTCAAGTTACCACATCCAATGTGTTGATACTACAGAGTCCATTGTTGAAATCATTAAGTAGAACAACCAGTCAAAGATGGAATTACAGTTACTGTATTGAAATAATGCACTATAAGGATGTTTAACTAAAAGAAAATCTAATAATTAGGACATTTCCCATTTAAAAACCTTCAAAAGCACGAGTCGGCGCCTTTACATTTTTCTTTCTACATGTCTTACTCTAACTTGACTAACCCATGAGCTTAGTTTTAACATGAAAACTAAATGATATTCTAAAAAGTCCTGGTGGAAAACAATGGTGTACTTTGTCCCTTTCAAATCTAAATGACCACTGTGCTGTTTTATTTATTTAACCCACAACCGCTCTGTGAGTGCATTTATGGTCCAAATAGTTTGTATTTCATACTTTTTATAAACTGTTTTAAGTATTCCTTTAAAATGATAATGAATCCTTCTTAAGTATCTAAATAATCACCAATAATTATTTATAATTTTAAATCATCTTAAATCATTATTTTGTATTTCATATTTCTCAAGTTGAAAGTGTTACATTAGCATTACTTTGGGGTTCAACAGTCCAATAGAACTAATACGTTTCACAAGTTACTTTCTTCCTATACTTTATACTTTTCCTCAAAACACATATTAAAGACATTATTATAGATGTTAAAAGTTCTTAAAATCTGAAGCCACTGTAAAAACTTTGATTTTGGAAACTTTATTTGTGTTCCTTTGGTTAAAAGGTTTAAGGAAAGTTCTAATTTGTTTTTTGTAGGCGACTGTGAAACAGAAGGTTGTGGGTTCGATCCCAGTCAACATGTCGATTTATTCTTGCACAAGATACTTAACCCACCCCAACGGTGTATGCATGTGTGTGAATGTTAATTTCCTAAGAACAATTGGCACTGCTCTGTATGAATGAGCTGTGAAAGGGTGAATGACATGTAAAAGCGCTTTGCTCGGGCTGCAGGCCCTGATGGTATTAGCCCCAGGGTCCTGAGGACCTGTGCCAGCTGTCTCCTGTTCTTCAGCACCTGTTCAACCTGAGCCTGTACCTCGAGACCATCCCGGTGCTGTGGCAGACGTCCTGCGTTGTCCCTGTCCCTGAAAAGACGACTCCTTCTGGGCTCAATGACTATCGCCCTGTAGCACTCACATCTCATGTGATGAAGGTGCTGGAGAGACTGGTCTTGGCCCATCTCAGAGATCATTCCTAGACCCTCTGCAATTTGCCTACCAGCCTCACCTGGGGATGGACGATGCCATTATTTACCTGCTGCAGCATGCTCACTTTTTTGATTTCTCTAGCGCATTCAACACGATCCAGCCTCGGTTACTGAGTGACAAGCTGCAGGCTATGAGGGTAAACTCGTCCACCATCTCCTGGATTACCAACTACCTCACAGACAGACTACAGTACGTCCGGCTGGGCAGTGTGCTGTCTGATGCGGTGGTTGGTAGTACAGGAGCCCCACAGGGGACTGTGATGTCTCCTTTCCTGTTCACCTTGAACACAACTGACTTTCAATACCACTCTGAGTCATGCCATCTGCAGAAATGTTCGGATGACTCTGCAGTGGTAGGGTGTATAAGGGATGGACGGGAGGAGGAGTACAGAGCGCTGGTGGGTGATTTTATGGAGTGGACCGGAAGAAATCATCTGCTTCTGAATGTGGCCAAGACCAGAGAGATGGTCATTGATTTCAGGAGGAAGATGACGTCTCCACAGCCCCTGTGCATTCTGGGACAGGATGTGGCTGTTGTGGAGGACGACAACCTGGGAGTGCACTTAGAAAATGGACTGAACTGGAGGATCAACACTGATGCTGTGTACAAGAAGGGGATGAGCAGACTCTATTTTCTGAGGAAGCTGAGGTGTGCAGCAAGATGCTGGAGATCTTCTACCAGTCTGTTGTGGCCAGTGCACTCTTCTTTGCTGCGGTCTGCTGGGGGGGGGGGAAAGCTGGTCAGGAAAAGCTGGGTCTGTCATCGGCATCAAGCTGGACCCCTTTGAAGCTGGGGGGGGGGGGGGGGGGGGGGGGGGGGGGGGGAAGCTGGTCAGGAAAAGCTGGGTCTGTCATCGGCATCAAGCTGGACCCCTTTGAAGCTGTAGTTTTTCTCTTCACTGTACATTTTACATTTATATATTCAGTCTAATATTTAATATTCCATCTCTCACATACTTAAATATAAAAATAGAACACCTTGCTTTATATCTTGTTATTGTTCATTTGTAAATTCAACATGTATATTTTCTACTTTCTTGTTTATTTCTTGTCTTTGAATTTGTATTGTACAATGCCATGTCTTTTTATGCTGCTGCTAAACAAACATTTCCCAAATTGGGATCAATAAAGTTCTATCTTATCTTATCTTACAGTCTATTTTTCAGCTTTAGCTCGTCATTGCTCTAAATCCCACTTACAATAAGTAAAAAGCATATTCAGTCACGACGGGCTTGTTTTTCATTATAACACAATAAAGAGAGCAAATAAGGCAATTGTAATTTATTTTTTAATCAATATGGCAAATGTATAAAAGTTGTTTAATACATAAATGATTGATTCAGTCATTCCATTTCCAACAAGTGTATATAATAATACATGCATTATGTATTAAGATGATATATGAGTATGAGTAATGCACACTTTAAAATCACTTCCTTACTGATGAACAGATGCCAAAAAGACCATAGATTATTTTTGGGGGGGTCCATTTGATTGGCCTTTCTTTGGACCACCAACAAAATCAGTATCACTGTTGTTGAGCGGAGCTGTGGGAGGGAATACATGTGTTCAGTATCATATCTTAAAGTGCAGTGTGTAAATAATGCATTCAGCTCCATCCTTTTTACAAGAGTCTTCTAACCTTTCTCTAACCATAACCAAGAGTCTTCTAACCTTTCTCTAACCATAACCAAGAGTCTTCTAACCTTTCTCTAACCATAACCAAGAGTCTTCTAACCTTTCTCTAACCATAACCAAGAGTCTTCTAACCTTTCTCTAACCATAACCAAGAGTCTTCTAACCTTTCTCTAACCATAACCAAGAGAAACTAGAACCTGATCCTAACCATAACAAAGTTTGAGACGCTTTTTTATTTGCGATCTATAAACATAAATCAGTGCATCTTCTGCTTCACATCTTAATGATAATAATACATTGGAAAATAATTGTAGCATTTCTTAAGGAATTATTTTTCAGTTTAAATCATAATTAATAAAGTTGTATGAACACCAATCAAGTCTACATATTTGAACAGCTAAATTATGAACCAATACTGCCTAACAGCATATTCTGATTTAGAGATACTGTATTTCTTCAGGCCAGTAAATTCCCTTTACCATGTATACATAATACAACAACATTTTGTGAAATGCTTTTCATGTACGTACAAATGACGTCACCTGATTGAACATTAGAAACACTTGGATGTTACCTTGTATGTGTGCACATTATGTGCGTTTCCCTCCATTTCCCATTTATGCATCGAATCGTGGTTTCTCCCTCCGCTGTATAGCTTTCACGGCACCTATAAGTAACTTCGGAATCAGATAAGTATTCTTCCTGATATGGAGTCACGAGAACTGCATTCTGTACTTTACGTGGAGGACTGCAGGTATCGGCAATAGCTGAAAAGTTGAAAACATGTACAGCATTAGGTTACGCTATGTGATCTTCTAATCATAATTAACATGTACAGATTAAGAGTGAAGATGACTCACGTGTACAGATTCTTTTCAGTGGTACTTCAGTTGAATTCCATTTTCCATCACGACAACTAAAGTGCGACACCGCAGTGCTGTATCCTTCTTTACAATTAACCTCGGCACTTTCCCCTGTGAGTGCAACTGTCACATTCCCATTAGGAATAACAGGATGATCTCCACACTTTGTATTCTCTAGAGTGGATATGTTTCAAACTATTAGTTTGTTATTGTTGTAACAGGTATTAGCAATAAATAACATTGAAATTATAAAAATGTAAACAATCAAGGATGTCACTTAAAAAAAAAAATGAAGTTGTAACAAATTCAAACTAAGACTAATTAACATTTTACAAATAGGTGGTTGCTCACAAGTGTCAAAAATCAGACTACTTCATAAGTCATTAGTCTGCCTTTAATTTGGTGGTGAGGAATTGAAGTCGCGTGATTATTAGTTAATAGCCTGATAAAGTTTAACGTTAGCTTTATATTTGCGATTGCTTTTATGCTTGCAAAATCATACACAATTGTGTTTATTTGTGATGATTTTCGTGTTCCTCAAAACCGTTAAAAATCTCTTTCAGAAAGTATAGATTTGTATTATGTTTGTGTATATCCTTAGGAAATCTTATTCTTAACCGTTTCCAAAAAAACTCTTCTACACCTTTTAAAATAGTTTTTGGTATGCTTCATGATGGTTACAACAACAAGACCTGTTAGGCATTACAGATGAATTACCGATGCATGGTTTAAGTTCGGACGACACACTGTCATTGCACTTGGCCTCAGCCCACCAGCCTTTGGTTGGAAGCTTATATCCTTCTTCACAGGTGTAGTACAGGGTGTCGTTGTATGGCACTACAAATCCATTTGGGATTTTAACGTTTGAACATGCTGTTGATGAAAAACAAAGAAATAAGTGATATTGAGATGGCGTGACTTGATAAATAGCTAATGTTAGCATGCTAACAACAGGGTTGCCAACTTTGAGTACCTGGCTGGAGTGAGATTTTGATATCATGGGTTTAATTACACATATGCGCACTAAATGACTGCTATCGTGTCAGCAGCGGGACCTTAGCATATATATATAGGATATAGGATATATATATACAAATACACAAAATTGGACACAGACTATAAAGGGCACAACGTTTCATTCACTAATGAAAGTCAAACACATCTTTGTTTCCACTGTTTTATTGTGTGCCTGTCGCGCCAAGCAATTAATTGACTTATCGTACAATAAATAAAAATGAACTCGATAAATTGCCATTTACATGAGGATGTGACTAGCAGTTTGTAAGGATGTACTTGAATTATTATTATATATTATCATTATGTCAGGGGTCTAAAATGGTTATACAACGGTGCCGACAATATTATCGTTTATCGCAATCATTTCCGGGAAAATGTATCCAACAAAATTAATTATCGTGTGAGGCCTAATACATGAAACACACACACAAACAAATATAGAGACTTACTCCAAACTGCCACATATATTAATTAACACACTCTATTGTGGCCTAGTAGAACAATAAGCAGCAGACTTTTGTATAATTTCTACTGGATCTTAGATCTGCGCCTGCGCAATACGGGTCGGCAGTTGCCAGAGAGTATTTTTGTTGGGTAATCTATGGTAGGGCTAACCCATACAGTGGTGGGGTGAAGTCAGTATTTGCAATATAATTACATACACGCTCCCCTTGACAGTGAAACGCCACGCGCGAGGTGTAGATTATTTCCCTGTCTCAATCCAAATTGAACTGTATGAAATAAAAAGGCACATTTGTCTTGTAGTAAATAAAAAGGGAGACCTGGAGCCAATCCTGCAATTTCCCCACAGGTGAAAGAGTTGACCTGCTGAAAACCCAACCCCTGCAGGGGGGTCTGGGGGGAATCTCCCCCAGGAGATTTTTTGAAATACTAACATAAAATACACATTCTGGTACTCTCTTGAGAAGAACAATAAATACATCTATTACTACACGACATATTTAAAAAAAATGAATGCCATTTTAGTCTTTTGTTACTTTGTTCTGAAAGCTGAACCTGCTGCTCCTCACAGAGAGAAGAGGGAAGAGGCTGTGAATGACTTTACATTGTGGATAAGGGTGGATAGCCCCCATTGTTCTGTGTGTCAAAATGAAAGACAGCCCACACACCTATCAATCATCTTATTTCATTACGTGTTAATTTCTATCAACACGTAATGACGTATAGAGATGTACTACAGCAAAAGTATTCTCCGTGGGGACTTCCTGCAGCAACAACACCACGCCGTTATCTTGATTCTGATTGGCCAGAAGTATCAAAGATGTTCTATTGAGAAGACGATCACTACCTGACAAAAGTTTTCAAAACCGTTTCTAGTCTTCGGTATTCTTGTTTTTGGCGTGAGAATAGTTTGGGCAGCGTCAGAGCGTGAGATTGAGAGTGAAAGCGTGTGTCACACGCCAGATGCGTGAGAGTTGGCAACCCTGCTAACAAGCTAAACTAAGCTAAACTAAGACAGTTGACCTGATACCTTTACAGCAAAGGTGTCAAACTCAATTTCATCGCGGGCCACATTAGCATTATGGTTGAACTCAAAGGGCCGGTTGTAACTATATAAATATATAATATATATATAATAATATATTATATTACATTATTGCCTCTGAATTGGATTGTTATCGGATAGGGTAATAACTAACTACGTCTGAAAGCAGAAGTCCAGGCTAAATAATTGCAAGTCTCTTCAGTGTGCATGTCACAAAACGAGATGCATTGTGGGACATCTAGTTTATGGGCAACCTGCTTCTGTAAAGTGGCATATAACTATAATAAATGTATTATATTCTTTGCAAGCTCTTGCGGGGCCACATAAAATGAAGTCGCGGGCCGGATTTGGCCCCCGGGCCTTGAGTTTGACACCCCTGCTTTACAGCATGCTAGCATTGCAATGATCAGGATGATAACAAGATAGCATTGTTATTTAAATGAAAGTTTAGAGTGCAGTAAATCAAGAGAGGAGCTTCATTTATTATATTCAAGTAAACAGGCATGTGTTGAGGGGAGAGAAAAAGCATGAAGTAGAAATTGTTCAACAGTACACATTTTGAAACTGATGAAACAGGGTCATCGAAGTAGTTATGCAATTTAAAGTCACTGAAGATGTTATTTTTTAGCTGTTAAGAGAACACGCTAAGACCATGCTAATTAAACACCCAAAGCCAATCCCTCTATCATTTTCCTTTAAGCTGTATTTGTTGTATGATTTGTTGTTTGACTTTACCTGAACAGCTCTGAATCCCATTCCAACCATTTTCTTCACAGGTAAGAGTAACAATTATGTCAACATTGTTCTTGCACGCATACTGAATGTGATCATTTTTCCTGTAACTTTCCCTTACATCGCCGATAATGTTTGCATCTTCGATGTGAGGTTTCTTGCACCGTCTTTCTGAAACAAATTCAATGAATATTTGAAGTTATTCACACATCCTCCAGCTATTCAGGTTACATTAAAACATAATCAAACAAACCATAGATCATTTCATTGTATTTCAAAATGGCGTCCATCAACACAGGCACTATTTATAGAAAGAGAAATGGTAAGTTTGTAATTTTGTAATTACCAGTGTTGTGAGTTCAATATTTTAATTAATTATAGTAAGGGAACATCTTAGGAGTTAGTGTAGTGAGTTTTCAGAGCAGTGTAATACTTATTTGACCTAAAACAAAATGTTTTTAGGAATGTCCTCTGAGGAGGACATGGGGATTTGCTGACTTTTTATTTCCCCCATTTTACACAACACAAATGGAGTCCACTATGGGCCAAAACTAACACTTAGGTTAGGTCTTTCTGAAACAAATTCAATGAATATTTGAAGTTATTCACACATCCTCCAGCTATTCAGTTTACATTAAAACATAATCAAACAAACCATTTCAAAAATGTGTTGAATCCATTTCTTGATAATCTACTGAACAGCAAGCCTGTTACAAATAAATCAAGTTCTTAATGTGTGTTTTAAGCAAAACAAATAGGAAAACGTTTTTACCTCTACATTGCAAACCTGTGCTCCAACCGTTATCCTCACAGGTTACAGTGAATTCTCCCTCGTAACCGTAGTTGCAAATAAACTTGACTTTGGCCTTGTATGCGTATTCTTCCAGGTTGATTCCAACAATGCCTGCATTCAGGTAAACCGGCTGAGGGCATGTTATCCCTGAAAAAAAAACAATATATATGAAAAGATTGGACATACTATACACATGTGCAAAACCTCAGCTCAAATCTCCAAAACTCTAAACACATTTTCAGCTCTGAACCCAATTTACAATTCAATTCAATACACTGCACACTGTTCTCTAAGTAAGACACAGACATCTGACATATAAACTTTTTTGCCATTTTCCAAACACTGCCATTAAAAATACTACACGCATGAAGCAGTTAACAAATACACATGCCAAAGGACCATAGACACCAACCTGCTTCATTGTTGACTCATCAATCAGGATGTAAGCACAAGAAAAAGGCTTCATGTAAGAGCTTTTTACAACAATGGATATATGGACATAGCAGCAAGAGGTAGAGGGAGGATAAGAGTGAGAGGGAGGATGAATTAAAGTCAATTGAAAAGTGATTTGCAGCCTAACAGTTGAAGCTCTATGACCGTCAGGCCTACTGTATAGATGCATGCTTCTTCTGCATGTTGATGACGTGCTGTGGACAGACCCATCTAGGTGGTGAAATGCAGCTTAAGTGTTTTTCTTTCCTCTCTCTAAGTTTTCTTTTCCATTTACTGTATCAGATTGAGAGCATGTTTTTTGTTCACACAACTGTGACTGTATTTGCTGTGCGTTCATGTTTCGCAGATTAGTTGAGGATACAAATAAAAATGTTTACTTTCAACAGAATATTTGTGTTTCTTCACATATTTCTGTCCTGCAGAACTAACTACATACAGAACAAAGTCCATAAGAAATGAGTGTGCTTTTGATTGAACACCAGAGTCTGAAGTTGGTTGGAAAAAGTGTCTCGTATTTTAAATGAAGTGTGTGCCATTTGGTGCACACTTCAAGTGTTTATCCTCCAGAGACCCACCCATTCATTTTTGTCCTCTGTGGAGCACATTGGGTTTTGGTCCGTTACTTTGAGGTTATGCATGCCACCGCATTAAGTCCAATTGTACTCCACAGAGGACATCCTGGGCTTTTCAAACATATGACATATGTGCCGGTGTGGCTTTGAAAAAGATAATTTCCTTGTATTTCAAAATGGCGTCCATCAACACAAGCACTATTTATAGAAAGAAAAATGGTAAGTTTGTAATTTTGTAATTACCAGTGTTGTGAGTTCAATATTTTAATTAATTATAGTAAGGGAACATCTTAGGAGTTAGTGTAGTGAGTTTTCAGAGCAGTGTAATACTTATATGACCTAAAACGAAATGTTTTTAGGAATGTCCTCTGAGGAGGACATGGGGATTTGCTGACTTTTTATTTCCCCCATTTTACACAACACAAATGGAGTCCACTATGGGCCAAAACTAACACTTAGGTTTCTGTAGGGTTCATGGCAGACGGATGCAGTGGGAAAACATACATCAAGTGCCTCAAGTGTCAGATGTATCTCTGCATTTCAAAAAAGGATGGAGTACTACAAATGAGGGCTCAGTATTTATTGCATTGAGTTGTTGTGCTCTAATGTTGTCTAAATGTACCTGTATGTTAATGTTGTTTGTATACTATGCTTCGCATAACTAACACCTGATGTCCTCTACAAAGAACAACTAATAAAGCAAAAATAAAAATATATTTGTTTAGTTTTTTTTAGTCATGATGTTTATACCACCCTAAAGACTTGTGTGATCAAAAGAAAAAAGCCATGATTTCAAAAGCATGTGTAAGCAATTGAAAAAAAAGAAGTACATTCCTGACTGTTCCTGTGCTTAGCTGCACTTAGTTCATGGGACTCTTTTTTTTAAAAGTAGCCTTTACAGTAAACTATATAGTATATAGTAAAAACTCCCCCCCTATAGCCAAATATGGAAACAAAGTAACAGATATCTTATAAACATAAGGGTTACTTCACAATACCTTCACAAAGTGGATTTGGGTGCCATCCATCTCGGGTGCATGTGGCCCTGTCGTTCCTGTCACCTTTCTTCCTGTAGCCGCTGTCACACCTGTAACTTGTCATCTTACCCGATTTAAATGTTTGCGTCCAACTTCTTTCCCAAGACACATGTGGGACTCCTCGTGTGCTGCACGTAACCTCTAGAATAAGAAAACGTTTTGTAAATCTCAAGTAATCGAGCTTATGAAATATAAACAAATAAAACAGCATTCACAGCAGTGTCATACCTTGGCAATCTGGTCTGATAGCCCACTCTCCGTCCTCTTTGCATGTAGTTACTACTGAGACCTGTTGAGGACTAAAAATCCAGTGCTTGTTTCCACAATTTACTGTCAGTTGTTCACCAGGTAGAAACGTGTTTCTATAAGCAGGTTCATAGCTGGTTCCTTTCAGCCCTGACAGTTGTAGTTTACATGTTATTGCTGTATTTGTTGGAAAATAAACATATTATCCGTCAGAACCTATATTTATTGGGAAGTGTCACCAGTACACTGCATTACTCAGTTTTTACTTACGTTCACACAGAGGTGTGGGGCTCCATTCTGCTCTTACTCCGTGCTTTATGCATTTTGGAGATCTGGCATCAGCAGGTTCAAATAAGGGATGACACTGAAACTCCAGGACATGATTTTCTTTGTACTCTTGGATTTGATAAAGCACTTCACCATTTTCAATCTCGGGTGCTGTACATATTATCTCTGTTGAATAATACACGAGCAAGAATAAAGATTTCCGAAAGGTCACCTATTATGCAATATCTTTTCATTTTTTTTATACATAAACATGTATAATATGTTTATACTGTATAAAGAGATTCTGAAAGTTTCAGGAAAAAAGATTTGCTCTCTTTTTGTCCTGATCCATTTATATTAAAACCTGTCTGAAAATGAGCTGATCAGATTTCGGCCACTTTACAAGCCAATTACACAAGTTATTGGCTTGTGTAACCATTAGCCAATCACCAACCAAGGTAACCACCCCCACCCCCTCTTATCACCTGAATCTCCTCCTAGAGCTCCATTGTGTTCTTTTTAACCAAATCTCTCTCAGAGGGGCGTGGGGAGGGGCTCCTTATTTTCATCTAAAGTAACAGACAAAATCAGCACTTTTGAAACAGGGCTGAAACAGAGGGGATTATGGGTAATGCTACAATGATCTGTTTGGTGTTTGGAGCCAAACACTTCAGAGACATGTTTTGTATATGACTGAGACCTATAATATGTTGATGAAAAACAGTATAATAGGGGACCTTTAAGGAAAAGGCAAATGAAAAAGCCATAGTGTGGAATGCACCTTGAACAACTGGAGGGGCGTGGTGGTATTACATATTTTGCTTTTTTTACATTTGACATGGTGGTCATTATGTGCTTTTTGTTATGTTGGTGTTCTTGACAGGGTGATTAATAGTGTATGTGTGTCTGTCTACCTCTTTCCCTCTATTTTCAGTTTATTTCTCAACATGAGACACTTTGTGCTTCCTGTTTTCACACACTACAATACCTTTGCATGTTGGAGATTTGCCCGGCACCCACTCTCCATTTTCATCACAATACATCTCGGCTGACCCAAACAGCATTTTAGAGCTGGACTTGCAGCTGAATCGAACTACATTGCCAAAGGTTGCTTCCTCAATGTTCCCATTCACTTGGACTTCGTTGTCCACGTCGATTATTGAACACTGTTGTGCTGAAACAAACATAACCCAAAACAATTAAAAATGTATAGAGTTTTTGAGTGTCAATTATTGGAAGAATAACATAATTGTTTAGCTCTTACCTTCACATACAGGAATATTACCATCCCAGCCCTCAGCCATGCAACGGCGGTAGTTTGTGCGACTGACCATTTGATAACTGAAAACAGGATAATGTAGTAACAGGATGATGGACATACCTTGTTCACCATTAAATAGTTCCTGTTTCCCGGGGTATACAGTCATTTGATAGGCTGTGTCCATGTTTAAAATGGGTGCTATAACATTGCAATATGGGTGTAATACGGTTGTAACATGTGTGTAATATAGGATTAATGTGGGTGTAATAACAGTGTAACATGGTTGTGACATGAGTTAAATATGGGTGTAATAACGCTGCAATGGGGTGAAATGTAGAAAATAGTAATACATTCATTTAAAATGCAAGGGTTAAAGCCACATTTAAACTGTACTGCTTGTTATACAGGGTTAACTACATGTACAACGTATAATATGTAGGAAGTGAAAGATTCATAAGAAGTACACATTTGTAATTATATATCTTTTCATACCCTTTGTGGCAGGTGTATTTCACCTGTGACCCAAAGACAAAATCCTCTCCCTTTTCCAGTTGAAAATCTGCATTCTGGGAATCACCGGGATGACCACATGGTTTTACTTAAAAAGTAAGAATGATAAAACAAATTTTTGGTGATACAATAGTACTTTTAGCCTGCTTGTGCAATGTACTCCGATTCAAACCATGACATTTATAGGTCAAATCATATACTATTACAAGATTACATGTTGCATATAATGTTTACAAGTACTTAGCATAGAATGACTTCCTAATGGTAGAATATACAAAGTAATAGATCCTAACTCACGTGTACATCTTGTGCCTTTGGCTTCCCATTTTCCCTCGACACAGATCAGTTTGAAAAAGCCACTGAAGCCAACATTGCAGCCCACTCTGACTTGTTTTCCACCACTGTATGTGGCTGCCAGAACACTTGTGTCAAAATGTTCATCATACAGGTCGCTATTTAAAAACTGTTCGAGTGTACACTCTGTGGGACAAGAAATACATATCAGTATTTTGTGTCCAACTCCGATACAAAACATCAAGCGGTAAATATAATGGTTAGATACAAAATTGAAATACTTGGGCTTACCTAGACCTTTCACGAAGGTCAGCGTGTGCATCCACAAAAAAAGGACACAGCTTTGGGTTATTAGATGCATGTTATCTTCATTACCCTGAACCGCCAAACAGAAGTAGAAACAGGAGACTGAAACACTATTATACACAGAGAGAGGGAGAGAGCTCAGGGTTTCGCAGAGAAGGAGGTTGCTCAATGATTTACGCAAGTCTGTTCCAGCCTCCAAACCAATCTGAAGCTCACAGGGAACAGAACAAATGGGGAAGTCACAACACACACAACAAATGACACACTGCATCACTAAGAAAGCCTGAAACATTAAATGTTCTTTGTATTGGTTCAAGTATCACTACGATGTATGTGGTAGTTGAAGCTCAATACATCACAGAAAAAGTGATTTAGGTTTTTTTGTTTTTTAATACAGTGCAATTAGTGTTCCAATGAATTTATTTTCCTGTCCAGTTATCTTCTGCTATCATTCAGTAACACAAACAGAATATTCCTGTAAGGGTTTATTGGTTTTTTCCTTCTTGGTAATCATTTGCAGCAATCAATAGCGCACACAAATGCGCTGCGCTCTATCATGTCGACACAGATTCTTCTTATCTCGAGTGAAAATAAAATAAAACAATAAGTTAAGAGGAATTTCACTTCAAAACTTGAAGCTTAAAACTTGAACTCCAAAGTATTACCACTATTTAAAATGAATATCAAACTAAACTGAGTTTATTTGATGTGCATACATTTGAAAGTTGTCGCAACACTCAGAGTTCATACAAACTCTTGTTTGTTGATGGCCTTGTAAAAAGGTAGAGAAAGTTGCCAAAGGCTTGCAAACAAATTCAGATCCAAAACTCAGTTGGGAAATCAAGATGTAGCTGTTAGGCAATGCAGGATTTGCCTTCATTTCTCAACATGGCTTCATGTTATTCATACTAGATGTACTAAGGTTCAAGGCTCAAGGTTCAAGGGTTCAAGGTTCTTTATTGTCAAACTAACATAGCTACAGAGTAATTATGTCGTTGAAAATCTTAGGTCACAGGCTTCTCCAACAATGCAACACAATAATACAGATAAGCAGACGATATTAAAACAGAAGTTAGGTAAGTGTTTGCGTCATTATAAATATTGCACCAACTTATTTGGCACAACATTTGTAAACAAACAGGGATAATAAACTGTTATGATATTCAATCTGAAGGTAGGAGATTAGTTTAAAGCCGATATAAAGCTTTATTATAATCTACATTTCCCCAAAATGGCAACCCATGCACTTGGGTTTAGTCCTAATGCAGAGAACCCGGATTCAAATCCAGCCGTCTTCCCTTTTCAACACTGTCTTGCTATCTTTATGTGTCAAGTGTGAAGAATAATCTTCTGGGATTCAATGCAGAGCCAATATTGAAGAATGGAGACGGAGAACTTTCATCAAAACACGGAGATTTATTAAAGTATCGGCCGGAGAGGGCACACTCAGTTTCACACATGAACCAGTCTTCCAACAAGTAGCCATCTGAAGGTTACACAATATAATCACACAATATATTGACCAAAGGCGGATCCCAAACGTACGCGCCCTTTCTCTGTTAATTATAAACAGATGCTACAAACTGGACAAAGACTAGCCAGGACAGGATGCCCCCCTTTCTCCACAGAGCAAGGCATCTGACCTCTGAGTTGACCCTGAGAATGGCATGATCGTATTTCACAGATTGAGGGAACAAGATAAATTCCCAATTCGATACATGGGAACAGACAGGATTCAAATATTCTCTAACAGCCCCTCCTTTTTATCAATTTATGATAACCAATTAACACTAGTCTAAGAATATTTCAGTCCCAGTCTGGGATCACACACATTAATCACATCAAAAAGTAATCAGAATTGAAACATTTCAATTACCTTGATTGAACGCAGTCAATCATAACAAAAAATCATCTCTCCTCCGTGTCTGATATCATTTGTCAAAAGCACAATAATAAACACACACATAATACAAAAATATAACAGCAAAATATATGTTTCAAAAATAAGATCTTTTATCATTTATCACTCAGTTAATCTCACTCCTCAAACACAAATTCAAAGTCAATTTACATCTCAAAGATTTACTTAAAGGCAATTACTTATTAAAACACAATTAGAATTTAGGATTATAAGAAATCCAAATGAGGTATAAAATCTGAATCATGAGAGATCCAGGCTAAAATTCTCAGTGATGAATCGGTCAATCTGTAATCTGTAAAGTTTCAATGTCCTCAATCTTTAACATTATTTTACGTTTACTTTACTAAGCTTTATTCAAGAGTAAGGCACTTTAGTAGTACATACATTTAATTCAAATACATTTGTTCAAAATCTGAAAAGGAAAAATCAGATATTTATTGTATAACAACCTGAAAAGGAAAAATCAAAACATCTGTTCTTTATTCTGAAAGTCAACTGTAATCAATTTATTAATCACTGAACGGGGGTACCCATGGGGCAGAAACCACGATGGGGATCCATGGATCTCGCAATTCCTTGTTGTACATCAATATTATTTCATCTGCAGTTGAATATCCCACTATCCTCTGTGGGGCCTGGAGGGCGGTCTTGGCAACCCTGTGTATGGCTAATTTAACTACAGTTATCAAACAGATCACTAGGATTAGCACAACCAAGATAAACACTGAAACAGTAACAACCAATTTAACCAACCCCGCTCCCCAGGATCCAATGGTTCCACTTAAATCCCCAAATGTAAACCCATGAGTTTCATGCAATTCTTTTATTCCCCTAGCAGTATCATGAGCCATATCCATAACTTCAGGTGTAGCATCAGAGATGAAAGAACAACACTCAGATCCAATCACCTTACATGTGCCTCCCTGCGCAGCTAGGAGAAGATCCAGTATATGTGCATGCAGTGACACCTGAATTGGGGGCTTTATAATCTGGTTTCCTCGCTGTGCATTGTACCTCATTCATTATCAATTTCCTTAATTGTTCCATAGTGGTACACCACAATTCTGAGGGCATGTTGGCAATGGTGTTGAGAGCTATTCTTACCATCTCCGATGTTCTCCTGAACCACTGGTACTGGTCTTTTGCATACATTCCCCATGTCAAGTAATCATCACCCTTGATTGAAGACACAGCAAACACAATAATACAGTTAGATGGGTTACATATTGAAGTTGAACAGTTAAAAGAAATAGTCTCTGATTCACCAGTGATGTAGACGATCCTCTTTACTCTTCCTCCTTCTCTCTCTCTCTGTCTCTCTCGCACCATACTGAATGTCTGTGTGGTGTTTGGATACAACCTGTCCTTGTCGCTAGGCACTGATTTGCCCGTTGGTGTTGTTTTTCCCTCAGGGTCTGGACCCTGAGTAGTCAAGTCGTCTGCGCTCTTGGATAAGAGCACCTTATCTTCTCTCTCAGAGGGGCAAGAGCCCTCGCCACCTGTCGTTGAGATTTCCACAGCTTCATCTAGTAGGGCGTTCCTGGCCAGGTACCGCAAACCCAGGATGACGATGATGATGACTGCCTTCACACGCAGAAGGGAGAGACGACATCTGGAGGCGTGGATCCACTCCGCTCTGCCTTGGACTCTTAGGGCGGTTCTGGTCACTATCAACACCTGGAAAGGACCTTTCCACCTGGGAGACAGGGCATCTTTTTCAAGAGATTTGATTAGTACATTATCACCAATCTTAAAAGGGTGGGTGGGCTCTTCTCCCGGCTGAGGGAGCCTGTCAGCCACCTGCCTGTGAAACTTTCTCAACATGTCAGTTAGATATTTGACATAGTTAGTCATGTAGTCCTCTGTCCACAAAAGGGTGAGTGTGTGGGGTGCTGCTGGGGGGCTAGACCCTGTGAACATTACCCTTCCCATCAATACTTCGTGTGGGCTAAGCCCTGTCGTTGCATTTGGTGCGCTTCTGATGGAGCACAGAACTAGCGGCAGCGCGTCTACCCATTTTAGTCCTGTGGTCAACATTGTTTTAGTGAGTTTCTCTTTTATAGTCAAGTTCATTCTCTCAACCTGGCCTGAGCTCTGTGGGTGATAGGGGACATGCAATTGCCATTTAAACCCTAACACTGTAGCTAGACTCTGGGTTATCTTAGAAATGAATGCTGGACCTCTGTCACTGTTAATCCCTGCTGGAACACCAAATCTAGGGATAACATCTTTGAGAAGACACTTTACAACTGTTCTAGCGTCTTCTTTTCTGGTAGGGTAGGCCTCTACCCATTTGGAGAACTGGCACACTATTACCAAAAGATATTTAAATCCTTGGCATGGTGGCATGGGCGAAAAGTCAATTTGCATATTTACAAAGGGCCCTGAAGGGGGCGGTAGATGTTCATGCTGAACCAGACCACTTCTTCTTCTTGTCTGCTGGCATATCATGCATCTATCTACAAGGGTCTGTGTAGCTAGTGTGATGCCTGGAGCAAACCATTGTGACTTTATAATCCCATTCATCCCTCCTTTTCCTACATGTGATTTGCCATGTGCAACATGTGCCAAAACATGGAGGAACGAACGGGGACAAACCATCCGGCCGTCTGGGTGGAGCCACAAACTGGACTCAGCGTCAAGTGTACAACCTCGTCTTAGCCATACATCTTTCTCCCTAATATCAGCGCGGGCTTGCATTACCGCAACATCATTAAAGGAAGGCAAAGAAATCGGTTCTGTGGGTTGTGTCAGGGGGCATTGGAGCACCATAGAAGAACATGAAACTGCTGCTTGTTTAGCCGCGGTGTCGGCTAACGCATTTCCACGTGAAATAGGATCATCAGAATTTGTGTGAGCAGCACATTTCACTACTGCTAGCTGTGCAGGGAGCAGGATAGCGTCTAATAACTGAGCTACCAACGCATGATGTTGAATAGGCTTACCAGCCGATGTTAAGAAACTGCGCATCTTCCACACGACACCAAAATCATGGCACACACCAAATGCATACCTGGAGTCTGTGAAAATGGTTGCAACTTTTCCTTTAGCCAAAATACACGCCCTCAGCAGAGCATACAACTCTGCAGCCTGAGCCGACGTGCCATTTGGCAAGGCCCGGCTTTCCAAGACCTCCCAGTCGTTCACAACAGCATAGCCTGCTAAATGTACTGTGTCAGACGGCCTGCTCGCAGATCCGTCTGTGTAGAGAATCATATCTGAATTAGGGATAGGAGTTTGCAACATATCCCAGTTCTGGGGGAAGAAGACATGTCAATCGTTGTGACACAGTCATGTGTTATTTCAAAATCTGGAATTGGCACCAGCGTAGCTGGGTTTAGGGGGGGGGGGAGCGTTTAAGAGTGATGTGTGGGCTTGAAAGAATTACTGCTTCATAACCAGATCGCCTTGCTGCTGTCATATGCTGAGTAGCAGAGGTGTTCAGAATATGCAAAACGGCATGTGGGACATGTACTACACAGTCACTGGCCAGTACAATCGAAGAGGATTGTTTAATAACAATTGCAACTGCGGCTACTGCTCGCAGGCATGAAGGCATACCAAGTACCACAGGGGAAAGTCGAGACGAATAGTATGCCACAGGCCGGAAATTAGATCCATGCTTTTGTACCAAGATGCCGGTTGCAAAGCACAACTTCTCATGGACGTGTAGATGAAAAGGTTGATGGTAATCAGGGAGACCCAGGGCCGGAGCCGATGTGAGGGCTCGCTTTAAGTCCTGAAAAGCTGTGTGCATGTCCTCAGACCAGTGAACAATGTTAGGTGCGGCATGCAGAGTTGCAGCACGTAGGATGGAGTCCATAGCAGCATACTCGTATATCCAATGTCTGCAGTAGTTTGCCATGCCCAATAAGGAAAGCATCTCCTTCTTTGTATGTGGTGGTGGCACTTTGTTCAAAAGGCAGATTCTCGCAGGTGAGAGGAGGCGGTGTCCATCTCTCAGAATGTGACCCAAATACGTGACCTCAGTCTGGCAGTATTGCAACTTGGCCAGGGATGCTCTGTGTCCGCATTCAGAAAGTCTTTTCATGAGCAAAATGGAATCGATGCGACAGGCGTCTCTGTTAGGTGATGCAATCAACAGGTCATCTGCATACTGAAGTAGGGTGCTTCCTCCTGTCAGGATCAGAGTGTCCAGATCTCTTTTAACAGCTGCTGCGTACACAGTAGGCGACTCAACATAGCCCTGTGGGAGGCGCGTGTATGTGATTTGTTTACCTTTAAAAGTAAATGCAAACAGATACTGGCTTTCTGGATGCAAAGGAATAGAGAAAAACGCTGAACAGAGATCAATGACTGTGTAATACTTGGAATCTGGGGGTAGAGAAGCAAGGATCGAATTAGTGTCAGGCACTATGGGTGTCACGGTTGAGTGAAGGAAGCAGGACCCAAGCGCAGATAACTTTGATAAACCTTTATTTCAAGGCTAAAATGGAACGAATACAGAAAAACACAGAACACTCACCGGTGGAGTCCGTCACCAACAAAAGAAGCACCGACACTGAACACAGCACGAGACAAGACTTAAATACAGGGAGGGCTAATTACCAGACACAGGTGAACACAATCGGTAAACGAGACACAGGTGAGGAGGGAGGAGAAAAACACAAGAGCCACAGGTGAACACAATTCGCTAACGAGACACAGGTGAGGAGGGAGGAGAACACACAGGGACACTAACGACAGGAGGAAAACATGACAGAGAACAGTGAAAACACCCAAACTTAGACAGAACTGTGACAGAACCCCCCCCTCAAGGGACGGATTCCAGACGTCCCTAAACCCCAACACAAAAATCCAAAAAAAATCCAGCAGGGTGGGTGGAGGGGGTCCGGAGGAGGGACGTATCCCTAGGCCACCAGGGTGGGTGGAGGGGGTCCGGAGGACGGGACTAAGCTGACCGCCCAGGAGCCCAGTAGGGGACCAGGAAGGGATCTCGGGCGGACGGCCCGGGGGCACGGCAGAAGCCGAGAAGGGGGACTCGGGCGGACGGCCTGGGGGCAAGGCAGAGTCCATGGTGGGGGTCTCGGGCGGACGGCCCGGGGGCAAGGCAGAGTCCATGGTGGGGCGTAGGCCACAGCGGGCGAACTCAGGGGGCCGAGCATGAGGGCGAAGGCAGCGGCAGGAAGAGTCAGGGGGCCGGGCTCGAGGACGAGGGCAGCGGCAGGAAGAGTCAGGGGGCCGGGCTCGAGGACGAGGGCAGCGGCAGGAAGAGTCAGGGGGCCGGGCTCGAGGACGAGGGCAGCGGCAGGAAGAGTCAGGGGGCCGGGCCCGCGGACGAAGACCGCGGCTCACAGAGGGTCGGGATCGAGGGCGAAGACCAGACAGCTCCGGAGGCCGGGCAGGACCCGGTGTCGGCCGGACAGGAACCGGAGCCGGCGGGACAGGCTTCGGCAGGATCCCCCACGGAAGAGGACCAGGAGTTGGCAGGACCCCCAGCAGGAGAGCGGTTGGCGGGACCTCCGACGAGACAGGACAAAGGGTTGGCAGTACCCCCGGCAGGAGAGTAGTCGGCGGGGCCTCCAACGGGACAGGACACAGGGTTGGCAGGACCCCCGGCAGGAGAGTTGTCGGCGGGGCCTCCCACAGCACAGGACATAGGATTGGCAGGACCCCCGGCAGGAGAGTAGACGGCGGGACCTCCAACGGCACAGGACACAGGGTTGGCAGGACCCCCGGCAGGAGAGTAAGTCGGCGGGACCTCCAACGGGACAGGACATGGGGTTGGCAGGACCCCCGGCAGGAGAGTAGTCGGCGGGGCCTCCAACGGGACAGGACATAGGGTTGGCAGGACCCCCGGCAGGAGAGTAGTCGGCGGGGCCTCCAACGGGACAGGACACAGGGTTGGCAGGACCCCCGGCAGGAGAGTAGTCGGCGGGGCCTCCAACGAGACAGGACAAAGGGTTGGCAGGACCCCCGGCAGGAGAGTAGTCGGCGGGACCTCCAACGGCACAGGACATGGGGTTGGCAGGACCCCCGGCAGGAGAGTAGTCGGCGGGGCCTCCAACGGGACAGGACACAGGATTGGCAGGACCCCCGGCAGGAGAGTAGTCGGCGGGGCCTCCAACGGGACAGGACACAGGGTTGGCAGGACCCCCGGCAGGAGAGTAGTCGGCGGGGCCTCCAACGAGACAGGACATGGGGTTGGCAGGACCCCCAGCGGAACCTCCAACGGTACAGGACATGGGGTTGGCAGGACCCCCGGCAGAAGACTAGTCTGCGGGACCTCCAACGGGACAGGACATGGGGTTGGCAGGACCCCCGGCAGAAGACTAGTCTGCGGGACCTCCAACGGGACAGGACACAGGGTTGGCAGGACCCCCAGCGGAACCTCCAACGGTACAGGACATGGGGTTGGCAGGACCCCCGGCAGAAGACTAGTCTGCGGGACCTCCAACGGGACAGGACATGGGGTTGGCAGGACCCCCGGCAGGAGAGTAGTCGGCGGGGCCTCCAACGAGACAGGACAAAGGGTTGGCAGGACCCCCGGCAGGAGAGTAGTCGGCGGGACCTCCAACGGCACAGGACATGGGGTTGGCAGGACCCCCGGCAGGAGAGTTGTCTGCGGGACCTCCAACGGCACATGAGTAGGGGCTTGAGTGGGGACTCGAGAGAGGGCTTGAGAGGGAACTCGAGAGGAAACTGGAGAGTCGACTGGAGAGGTGACTCGAGAGGGGACTCGAGAGGTGACTGGAGAGGGGACTCGAGAGGGAACTCGAGAGGAGACTCGAGAGATGACTCGAGAGGAGACTTGAGAGGGATCTTGAGAGGGGACTTGAGAAGGGACTCGAGAGGTGACTTGAGAGGGATCTAGAAAGGGGACTCGAGAGGTAGCTCGAGAGGAGACTTGAGAGGGAACTAGAGAGGGGACTCGAGAGGGAACTTGAGATGGGATGAGAGAAGGGACTCGAGGTGGGACTAGAGAAGGGGCTCGGGAAGGGGCCAGAGAGGTGACTAAAGGAGGGACTGGAGAAGGGACTAGGGAAGTGACTAGAGGAGGGACTTGAGAAAGGACTTGAGAAAGGACTTGAGTAGGGACTTGAGATGGGACTAGAGAAGTGACTAGAGGTGGGACTGGAGAAGGGACTAGAGAAGGGACTAGGAAAGTGACCTGAGGAGGGACTAGGGAAGGGACAAGAGGAGGGACTAGAGACGGGACCAGAGAGGAGACTAGAGAAGGGACTCGAGAAGAGACTAGAGAAGGGACCAGAGATGGGACTATGGCAGCTGGGGCCAGAGCTAAGGCTGGAACCATGGCTGCTGGGGCCGGGACCATGGCTGCTGGGGCCAGAACTAGGTCTGGAACCATGGCTGCTGGGGCCAGAACTGGGGCCGGAATGATGGCTGCTGGGGCCAGAACTGGGGCTGGAACAATGGCTGCTGGGGCCAGAACTGGGGCTGGAACCATAGCTGCTGGGGCCTGTACTGGGGCCGGAACCATGGCTGTGTGGGCCGGTTCTGTAGCCGGAACCATGACTCTTGGGGCTCGGATTGCTAGCCTGGACTTGCGACTCCTTCTCCTAGAAGCCGCCTGAAGGCTCCGTGGACCTCCAAAAGCCAGCCGAGTTCCAGAAAACGCCTCTTGGACAGGAGCAGGAACTGGGGCGGAAGCACTGGTTGACTCCAGACGGAACACACCGAGACGTTTATAGTCCGCAGGCTGGAAATCACACGCCCAGATGAAGTTCAACATCCAGTCAGGTAAGAACTTCACCAAGTCCGGTTTCTCCATAGCCAACCGGTGCGCCTCTACCAGAGCGGCCTCCTTCTGCCGAACACTGGACGCTCCCCTCCACCAATCATAGCAGCAAGCCAAAGCAAATGAAAAATGCTGTAATTCCAGCTCGAACGGATCATCTGCTGGGTCCATTTCTGGTCGGTGCTTTCTGTCACGGTTGAGTGAAGGAAGCAGGACCCAAGCGCAGATAACTTTGATAAACCTTTATTTCAAGGCTAAAATGGAACGAATACAGAAAAACACAGAACACTCACCGGTGGAGTCCGTCACCAACAAAAGAAGCACCGACACTGAACACAGCACGAGACAAGACTTAAATACAGGGAGGGCTAATTACCAGACACAGGTGAACACAATCGGTAAACGAGACACAGGTGAGGAGGGAGGAGAAAAACACAAGAGCCACAGGTGAACACAATTCGCTAACGAGACACAGGTGAGGAGGGAGGAGAACACACAGGGACACTAACGACAGGAGGAAAACATGACAGAGAACAGTGAAAACACCCAAACTTAGACAGAACTGTGACAATGGGAGCTGTTGGGATGACAATGGCATTAATAGCTTGCAAATCTTGGACAAAACGCCATTCATCAGGGCGGTTGTGTTTAGGTATGGGCAAAATTGGGGTATTACAGGGACTATTTGTATAAATTAATACACCCTGATCAAGCAGAGATTGGATAACTCCTCCATTTCCCAAAATGGCTCTATGGGGTAAATTGTACTGTCTGATAGCAGGCAATCTGGCATTAATTTTAAGGGTCACTCTGTGGGGGGGGGGGGGGGGGGGGGGGGCTGAACTAACAAAGCCCACATGGTTCTTGTGTTTGGCCCACAAACTGGGTGGAATGTCGGCAAAGTCCGAAGGGGGGCCAAATTCTGTGGGTGGGGGTGGCTGTAAATGAAGGAACGTGCTTTGGGGAAGGGAAATGTGGTCAGCGAGACGCAGCATGCAATGCTCTTCTCCAAGGTTAATTACATTAGGTGTGGTGTGGGGGTCAGAGACCATTGCTGCTTCCAACTGAGCATGGCAGTGGGCTGTCATAGCCCCCACCTCCTTAGGACTACTGCCTGGAGTGACAGCTAGTGTGACGTGAGGGATAGTGTCTATAGCTAGAAGAGCCTGCTGTGGGGCTGTGAGCCTAAGAGGCAACGCACATCCTTGTGGTCCCAAAAACAGAAATTTCTCGCATTCCAACTGATCTGAGCTGTTGCAAAAACCTCTTACTGATAGCGCATAATCATCTGATGGGTTAAAAGCAGCTGTGCAGTGACAATTCAACACAGGCCGCATAAGGGACATTAAGGAAGCACACACAGGGGAAATGCTAGCAATTTTCTGAATCCCTGTTGTGGAGAAAACAGAAATCATATTGAAATCTGGAAAGGACCAACAATAAAGGTTGTCCTGAGATGATTGAATGAATTGGACAGCTTGATAAACTTTACTGTCAGGAATTGTCAAAAGCAATCCATCCGGACTACAATGTATTGTTGCCTGTAATTTACAAAGTAAATCTCTGCCCATCAAATTAATCGGGCTTCCATCTGAAATAATGAAAGAGTGTTGCACATTTGACCCCTCGAATGAAACATTAGTACTCTCTGAAATGGGCTCGGACATTTGAATGCCAGAAACGCCCATTGTTGTAACAAAATCATTAGTTGCTTCACACACTTTCTGTTTTGTGCGTATTGCTGACAATGTGGCGCTGCTGTTAATCAAAATATCTACAGCTGTTCCACTCAAATCAACTGGCATAATTGGATCTTCACGCGGGTTATTTGAAAGGTGAATTGTTGCTGCTTGAATGGGGAAATGTTGTGAGTCTAATCCTATTTCTCTATGGCACCTCTATTTGTTTGTTTGTTTGTTTGTTTGTTTGTTTGTTTATTTATTTAAAGGACAGTGCACATTAATTCACATTGCTGTAAATGAGCCAGTATTAGCCAGCAGGCTAATTTTCAACTGTTGTCCTTGGCAAGATGTCAAGATGTTCTATCTCCTATTAAATACACTTTGCAGACCGTGTTGCTCATGTGGAGCCTGTCTATCATAGTGTTGAGGGGGCATTAATGCAGGATGCCTGGGTGGCTGGAGTAAAGCAGGCAAGGATTGTGTATTCTGCTGCGCTCCCCATCTCTTTTCGCACTGTCCCGCCCAGTGGTCCATTGAACCGCAAACGTGACACTGCTTTTTTTGGATTTTTGTTCTGCTGTTGTCTATTCTTATCATGATAACCCTGTGATTTTCCATGATTTTGATACTGCTGTGTGCGGTTCTGTCCCTGAAACTGCTGGGAGTTATCTGCACCCTGATAAGCCTGTGTATTTTGAGGCAATTGTTGCACCATCTGAGCATTTCTAGGATGCAAAAATATCAGGCTCCTATGCAAGGCACGCATTGTGGCTATCGTGGCTTGCCAGGTTTTAATTTGCCAGTCAGGTGTTGCTATCATGTAGGCACGAGCTGCCTCTGGGGTTAAGCTTTGCACTAAGCTTTGTATGGCGAACAAATCATTGCCCTCCCTTTTAATGCCCACATTATTATCCCACACTGTCATGAAATGCTGGATAAATTCTGGGACAGTTTCTGTTGGGCTCTGTACGCAAGCCAACACTTGGGAAAAATCTGTGTGAGTCTTAGCGCATGCTCTAACAGCCAAAGCAGCGACGTTCTGAATCCACATGTTGCGCGTCTGTGTCAAAGGCCAATCGCCTGCAGGCGTGCATGCAGGGAATTTAAACTCGTCTTTGCATGTGGACAAATCTGCCTTGTATGTTAGGATGATCAGCTGTTTAACATCATGAACCAAACAGTTATAAACTGAGCAGACATTAGTCAACCACGACAGATACTCATCTAGGTTTTTAGTGGGGCTCGGAGCGTGATTAGTGACATCCATGACCTCCGCGGGTGTCCAAGGCTTATAAACTGGAACCTCTCCTATCAGAATTTTCGGGGAGGTTACAGTGTCAGCAGAATTATTATTCTGAGATGTTTGCGTTTCCATGATCCTTTTACGCTGGACAGCCCTTTGAAAAACCGCTAATTCTGGACATGTTCTCTGATTTAACATCAAAAGCAGCCTCTAGGCTGAGCAAATGACAACTCGCCGCACATTTGGAAATCCTACCAATCAAAGCCTTGAGCTCTGTGGAGCCTCGCTCGCTGCCAACTGATTTTTCATTCTCTCGTACATTATATCCTCTTTTCTCTGCAATAGACATCCAAGCTTGACATGTATTCTGCATCTCATGAGGGGTTCGGATCATTTTTCACAATTTTAAATGCTTGCCACAACACGGCCATGTCAAAACTCCCTGTTAAAAGGCCAATCAAATTGAATCTTCCCTTTCTGATTATTTTGTTGTGAGTGCTCACAAAGTAACGAGGTAAACGGCATAACTTTAGACCAATCCAAGCTTCTTCCGACAATCCCTGACGGCATGTTGGGCGAAAACATGTGAAAATAGTGGCTGTCTGTAATTGGATTTTTAGAAAATGTTTTATTGCGTTCATTCGTTTTCCTCGGACCAACTGACTCCTTTGTGGACTGAGTATTACCCATGTTTAACGGTTAGTACAATCAACAAACACTGCAGTTTAGACAAACAAACATAAAACCGCAGCAAACCTCCGTGTGACAGAAAGTTTAATTTAATCCAAATAAAAAGACTTCAGCGGGGGTTGGGAAATATAATTTAATATGAGTGCCGTCTTACTCATATTAGCTTGTAGAAGTGCTAAAGACTGGATCTGTTGAAGAGCAATAACGAATTTATCCTCAAATCAACAACCACTATGCTAATTTAGTGGTGGATTCCCTCTGTCCAGAGAATAAAACCATCAGTTTATCCTCCGTATTTATCAACCCATAATTTTCTCACAACAATGAAAAAATTATCGTTTATGCCACATTCTCGCATTCCGCCCATATATGACAATTTAGTTTAGTTCCTAAACGACTATGGTGCGAGGAAAAGAACGTTATACCACTAAGCTTAATTTCTCCTGCCCTGCCGCTCTCCGCAGGGGGGGGAGGGAACATACAGACATGCTCCCCTTTCTGCAGTGTACAGGGTCCGCTTTAAACAGCTGTTTTATTTTATTTTGACCGCTGAAGTCTCCAGAATTCGGCGATTTGTTTCAATACAAATCTATGACATTGCTCTAATGCAGAAATCCACTTTACTGATTCTCTATTTTAAGGTGTCTCCGAAATTTAAATAGAGACACCGAGAAAAAAATGTGCAGCCTTTCAGCTTCACAGGTAATTTATGATATCGTCAATCACAGAACCTGGTAAGGCAATGTTCAAATAGATTTGAAATTACACTTACCAGTATTCTGAAGATATATTTGATATTCTGTCGTGACGCCAATCTGTGAAGAATAATCTTCTGGGATTCAATGCAGAGTCAATGTTGAAGTATGGAGACGGAGAACTTTCATCAAAACACGGAGATTTATTGAAGTATCGGCCGGAGAGGGCACACTCAGTTTCACACCTGAACAGTCTTCCACCGAGTAGCCATCTGAAGGTTACACAATATAATCACACAATATATTGACCAAAGGCGGATCCCAAACTTACGCGCCCTTTCTCTGCTAATTATAAACAGATGCTACAAACTGGACAAAGACTAGCCAGGACAGGATGCCCCCCTTTCTCCACAGAGCAAGGCATCTGACCTCTGAGTTGACCCTGAGAATGGCATGATCGTATTTCACAGATTGAGGGAACAACACTTTAATTAGAAACAGAAGTTCGCAGATAAGTTCCCAATTCGATACATGGGAACAGACAGGATTAAAATATTCTCTAACATCAAGAATATAATTTATTTTCCTGCCAGGGTGGAAAAAACCTCCTGGAATTCTTTAGTTTTAGTGTCTTAAGATGGTTTCAGTTGCATGCATATCTGTTTTAGGTAGTATACAGCAAAGGGCTGATAGAAGGGAAAGAGGCATGATATGAGAAGCAAAGATGCTTCAATTTGATCATTTTTAAGAGAGCCTAGGACACATCCATAAATAAAAACACAAAGATTCTAGATTAGATATTGACACAAGAACACAGCTGCTGCAGGAACCGCTCAACAGTGACCTCCTGAGGTACCGGACAGGTGTTGCTCCACAGAGACAAAAAACACTGAGAGAAATATGAAGAAATATCCAGAGGTAACAGCAAAGTCCCAGCAAGTGTTTGGAATGAGGTAATAAACTATTTCTATACAAAAAAAGTTACATTTTGTTCTCCCTTAAGTTTCCTGTTATTGCCAAAAAACTTGCCAAACTTAATTCCTGTTTAGATTAAGCATATGTTCCTTAAACCGAGTTTATGAAGTAAATCAGGGGGGCAAAGACAGACAGGCGGATAGTGGAGGTTAAAACAGATGGCGCTGAATATTCAAATGCTACATATACAGTTACAGAGAAGCAGAATGCAACACAAATAAACTTGTGTTAATCTCTTCTGGTCAATATGCTGGGTGTTTTTTATTTAAAAAGAAATCATGAATCAAACCAAACTCCATTTAAAATTCATACTTCAGATGACATAATAAAACACATACCAATTGCCATAGGTTTGGAACTCACCACTTTTTTTTGTAGTATAAAAGCATTCATTGTCACATAATAAATGTTTTTATACTGCAAAAACTTGACTTTTGTTGTCAACAATCCCCCCAAATTAAACAACAAAAACATCTTTGTTGTATTATTATTTGGAAATTCAGTCCATCGATAACTTTAATCAAACAATCAAACAAACCGTTGCCCTTTTTAAGTGTTAAATACGAGGAGGAGGTGCTTTTCTCTGCTTTATATTTTTTGTTTAATATATGTATGAAAAAAAATATATTATATGATATGATAATGTATTTTCTGAGGGTAAAGATGTAGGCATAGAGATGCGTTAAAACAGTTTTCATTAGAATAATAGGAACTTTTCAATAGTAATGACAAGAAAATCACCAACTTTGAAAGGCAAACTTATAACGTTCATCCTTAATTAATATTTCTATCTATTTTAGTTGATGCTGTCCCAGTCTGCACATTCAACTAAAAGCTTTCATTTTATTGGGGGCATGTCAATTAATTTGATTTGATAATTTGAGGAACAAAAGTATCTTTTTAAGTATTACATATTTTCCCCCTTTAAGCCAACAGAAAATCTAATGAATTGATATGTATTATGCTTGTGTGTGTCAGTCTTGTTCAGAGCACAGCTGAGAGGCAACAGTGGGAACAGAGGCAGATTCAAATCCCACTGGCCCTCCCATTCATTCCCACAGGGGCACACCATGCTTGATGTGGATGCATTTACTGTAGGCCTATAGAGCAGGGGTGTCAAACTCAAGGCCTGTGGGCCAAATCCGGCCCGCAACTTCATTTTATGTGGCCCGCAAGAGCTTGCAAAGAGTATAATATGTTTATTATACAGTTACATGCCGCTTTACAGAAGCATGTTGCATGTCCCACAATGCATCTCATTTTGTGACATGCACACTGAAGAGACTTGCAATTATTTGCCCTAGACTTCTGCTTTCAGACGTAGTTAATTATGAAGTTATTACCCTATCCGGTAATAATCCAATGCAGAGGCAATAATGTAATATCATATAATACATTATATTATATATGTATATTTATATCTCAATCACAATCTTTATTTATTTATATAGCACATTTAAAACAACCTCAGTTGATCAAAGTGCTCTACAGCGAACAAATACAATATAGAATAACAAAATAGGAGTAAAATAATAAAACAATAATTAAAAACAAGATAAAAAGCACAATGACTAGAAAGATATAAAAACACATACAAATGTCAACATTTTATGTTCAACTAGTAGGCCTATTAAAAGCCAGTGCAAAGAGGTGAGTTTTTAGCTGAGATTAAAAAAGTTCAAGACTATAGTCTTAAAGTTACAACCGGCCCTTTGAGTGCAACCATAATGCTAATGTGGCCCGCGATGACATTGAGTTTGACACCCCTGCTATAGAGGGTGCAGAGGCTAGAAATATCCCCATATATGGATTACCAAAGGGTCAAGGAGGACATGTGTGTCCCATATCTATGTACTGCAAGATGCAAAAGCTGAAGCAATGTCTCCACAACAAATGTATATCAAGCATATCAAATTATGAATAAAAGGATGATTTATAAATTATTGGCAAAAACACCACAATGTAAAAGTGTAATCACAGGCTTCATCCAAGCCACTATTTAACCATGTTAGGCCTTGATAAGGAGGACAAGGTTGTGTTTTCACCTTTTCTTTATCTCTCCACTAGAGGGCAGAAGCGATCCACAATGTTGGAAGAGCAGAAAACTGAGGGTATAATGAAAAGAAAACATAAAAAAATAAATCAATAAAAAAATTAAATATTTTAAATGCCATGTTTTATATTATAACGCATTGTTGGAAAGAGAAGAAAATGGACACCAGCTGGTTTTATTACGTCCAGTAAACGTAATGTTGATCTTAACTTTTCTGCTCAGCCAGTTAATTTGGCTTCATGTAAAATAAACCAATATTCCAAAGAATATAGAAAAAGAAATGCATACTGTCTGACCTTTACCGTGTTTATGTATGTCAGAGAGGACATGTATATTTGCTCTGCACATTCATTTAGTTGCAGATATCCACACACAGGTGATGGATGGAAGTACTAAAGAGCAGAATTCAGACCGACTGCCTTTGAGGAAATATTTTACCACGTATGTAAACTCAAACTTCTTCACATAGCAAACACATGTGATCAAAAAAAAGCTTTCTTCTGCTTAATATTATCTTCCAAATTTACAACAATTAATTTGCAAAACATGGCTATTTAAAAAGAAGATCCAATCCTATAAGCAGTTCGGTTTAAAAAACGATAGGCCATGGCAAAGAGGAAAGATATTTTTAATTTGAGCAAACTTCTGCCAAGTTAATCATTTAGTAAAAAGTAAAATATACATGATGTTAAAATGTTGAAGATATAAATTATTTATCTGACTGACATAATGAACCTAAAATGTGCCCCATAAATAATTCAACTTTTTTTATATTTATTTTACTTTTTTTAATGAAGGAACGTATTTTCAGTGCTGGTCAGATGCCAATCAGCTTCATGTGTCTGAGTAAACTGTGTAGGGCTCCTGATGGAGGACTAGTGGATGTGTTTGAGGCTGTATTCGGAGCAGTTACCATGTTGTCTTTGGCAGCATGATAATCTGTGTTTGTTTATTCGACGGGATAAGCATGAATGTTTATCTCTCCATGAACACACAGCCAAGATCTCCCTAAGGATTTCACTTAATGCTAATGATATACAGTAGCAATTTATTTTACAGGTTAATGAACTGGTTGTTCCATCTGAGAGGGGGATTTACTTCTCAACATTACAAAGTCTGATGTGTGAAAATGTCAGATTGTCTAGATAAGCTTAGTCTTAGCCGTCATTGGCTTTCTACGGACTCGATAGTCATTTATGTTCCAGTGCCTCTCCTGCTTTGAACCTCGTGTTTCTCACAGCTGAAGAGAGGCCCTGTTAAAAACACATGGCTGACTGACTCAGATCCGATACATGTCTCCTCAGCGGCCGAGCCTCCCGCAGCTCAAAATAGGAATAATGAATGATTCAGAGTGATGAAACAAGAGGTCTCTGCAGACTTGAGCCTCAAAAAGCACAAACGATGGTCCATCAATGCATCTGGAACAGATTCAGTGAAAAACCTGTAGAAAGCCAAAGCAGTGAATAGTCGGAACTATCTTTAGGGAAAGCAACGACTCAGATGAAGATAGGTGGGACTGAATTTTGACAAAACAGTTTGGACAATCCCCTTTAATTTGCACTGAGAAAAAATATAGATTGCTTTTTTATTAAATGTCATGTATTGACCAGTGACTGTTGTCCACTTATAGTCTTACAAGATCCTCTTCTAGAGCTACGTCTTTAAAATGGCTGTAATCGATAGTTTTATAATAACAATGTCTCATCAAATGACATGATGTGTAAAAGGTTGCTTGTATGGTGAACCTGCAGAGAATAATAGGCTAAATCTGCAGCTCTCCTCTGTAATATAAAACAGGTTTCAGCTCATTGTCCTAGCAGGCAGCTGTTTTCAGAGAATAAGCTCTAAAATCCCACTGTACACTACCTGCACAGCACCAAACAAACAGATAACCAATGCTAGCGAAGGCCGGTTAACATTTAGCAGCATTTAGCAGCTAAAGAGCCAGATATTTTCTCCAGAGTTGGAACGGAGTGAATATTGGACCAAGATTTGCCAAGTGGCCAGACACACAACTCCAAACGAATGAAAATGTCGCCCAGTTATTTATTGATTTTAAATGTATATAATAATCTCTTTAACACCCTACCTAAACTATCTTTTAACAACTAAATACGTGGGAAGGGTGCTTTGAGAGTCTCACCATGGTAGAATTCTCATTGTAGTCCGCAGGGTCTTTCTGTTGGTTTGTTAATCTGACAAGAATAAAACTTCAGTAAATCCGAATATCTTGACAGGTCAAAATCTTAAGATCTTGACTGTGGACCGAAAATACTGGAATTGTGTCTACAAAACCCCTTATCAAATCAAACTGAGTTTGTATTTCTCTGTCTTTCTGCTTTGTCAGCAGTGGAGGTGCTAAGAAGTTTGCAAGGTTCACTGTTCTCAGTCTATAGAAATAATTCAACAATACAGTACAGCACTCGCTGATGCAATAAAATGATCTTTATATCCTGAAGGCCGATGGTTTGACACACAGGAGCTCCATGTCATTGTACAGCCTGAACATATATAATACACTTGTTGGGTTATATTGTCTGTTGGCACAATCTCAGCCTAAACATTATTTCTGGGTTGATATAACATTCACAACAAGCTAAAACTCACTTCTCTGACATTGCATTGCCTATAAAAAGTTGAAACAGCTTAGGTTTTAGCAAACAATTCGCCTTTGGCATACAAGCATAGTAAAGCAATAGTATCTGGAGTTATAGGTGAATAAGTAAGGCAAGGCAAAGCAAGTTTATTTATAGAGCACTTTTCAACACAAGGCAATTCAAAGTGCTTTACAAAAAATGAAAGACATTAAGAAAATGGCATTTAAAATCAGTCATTAAAAAGAAAAGCTAATAAAATAAACATTAAAAGAAAAAATACATGGATAAAAGTTACAGTGCAGTCTAAAACATTAAGTAAGAACATTCTTTTTGGTTCTCGTTTTAGCTCTGTTATTTTGTCCACCAACGAATGAAAAAACGCCACAACTGGGTGTTTAGCAGCGAGATTCATAGTAAGATTCAGTTTGCAATTATTTTCCTGTTTGTTGGGACCAAGATAATAATTCAAAGTGTGTTAAAAAGCTTGGTAAAGCTTCAAAACTGGTTAATCACTTGGAGGACATTGTCTCTTAGGGACCCTTAGGGACCTTTTTGAAGATATGTTGTGACTTGAATCATTGTTAACATCAACATGTTAATAAGAGAGGGTGAAAGTAGTTTTTCAATTAAGTTGAAAGACGTAGAGACAGTTAAAAACAATTACACTTAAACTAACTGGCTGAGCCACCTCTCCAGACCAAACTGATGCTGATATTTAACCCAACATGTTCTTTAACCACTTTTTCAAGCAAGCAACACACCACACAGTTGTGTTTAGACTAAGTATTGCACTTATGTTTGACAGTCAGTTATCCATATTCTAACCCACAGCCCTTTGTTAAGACTGGCTTGCCATTTTTTTCATGTCCTGCTTTTAGGCTCCACCCTCTAATATCCACTTCAGTTAACAGGGCTATAATTGTCCACTAAAAAACATTTACCTCCAACCTCCACTGGGTGGATTTTAGGTTTCCAACCACAGTACTCTGCCTTTTTTGCCAGCTCTATAAATCTAAGCTTTTCAGACCATTACTATTGCACCCTTCTATGAAACTGTCAGCTCCACAAAATACATGCGGACCAACAGATCTGGTCTTATGGAAGTTGTAAGAGCTATCTTCTAGGGACAAGGAACTGATTGATTAAATACAGGCTGCAGTTGAATAGTTATGAATCGATCATGAGGTATCTTATTGGCGACGAAGATAAGAGCTGTTTGATTTCTCCTAATGCTATGTAAATGTGCTTAAATGTGTCCTACTCCTTTATGATCTCCTCAAGCATGTGCAGGGGCGGCCCTAGGATTAAACCCCCAAGAAATATGTGTTTTTTTTGTTTTTTTTCAAAAATTATTATTATTATTTGTATTAAATTAAATTAGAAAAATTATTGATTACATCAATGCAAATGTGAAACAAACAAATGTTTGACCAAAAACATAAAGCCAACACAGGTGATATGATTAGGCCAATGGCCAGCACCCATTCGATTTTTGACCGACCCATAGGCTAAATTACTTTGTGACACTTGAGTGACTTCCTGTTAGCTAGAGCACCAAATGATTTGCTAACAGCAAAGTGAAAAAATTATTGTTTTTTAGTCCTTAAACGTCCACGTGTGGACACTCAATCAAAACCACCTGAAAGCGAGAGGGATTCTGCACATAATAGGCCTCGTGAGTACAAGTAGCTTTCTTGTGGGTCTCTGTGTTTCATTCAAGCTCTGTTCTGTGTGTGTTTGGCCCGAGCCATTTTGTGTGCGTGCGCGAGCGAGAGTGAAAGCTCGCGCACCGGTGGGTATCTTCTCGGAGATCGTTGTGGTTAGCATCTGGTGCTAGCTAGCCAAGCTAACGGGTATAAGGAGCTTTTTCAACAACAAGGTGGAGGGAGAATTCTCTCCTGTCAGACTGAGAGTCTCAGGTAACCTCAGCTCAGGTGAAGTAAAGGACTCTCTCAGTGTTTAGTTAACTTTAGTCTAGTTATCTCAGTGGGTCTCAAACGGTTTGTTTTAAAAGGGGAGTGATTTGTAAAATGTCTATGAAGAAATAGAAAATGGGTGATGAGAGATGTATCCATAGATCTCGTAATGTTGCTCTCAAAGTGCACCAGATTGATGCTTTTAACTTCAATATTTAAAAATAATGAGGAAAAATATGAGCTGATTATCGAGCCTTCATTGTTACAGTCTCGGGTGCACTGTGTGCGTGTGTGTGGGGAGTGTTGCAGTCAGTGTGCGAACTATACCACGGTCTCCGGGGGAGCCGGGATTTATTTATTTTTGCGGGGGGGGGGGGTATCAATCAATCAATGTTTATTTATATAGCCCAATATCACAAATGTTACATTTGTCTCAGTGGACTTCACAGTTTGTACAAAATATCAGTATGACAATACGACACCCTCTGTCCTTAGACCCTCACATCGTACAAGGAAAACTTCCGAAGAAAACCCACAGTTTAAAGGGAAAAATGGGAGAAACCTCAGGGAGAGCAACAGAGGAGGGATCCCTCTCCCAGGACGGACAGACGTGCAATAGATGCCGTGTGTAAATTGAAAAGATAATACATTTGCAACATCGGTAGTCCAAATGTTTGGAAATGCATGTGTGTATAATAGGAAGATGAATCCATGAGGATATCCATCCAGGACCTATGATCCAGGACCACAGCCACGACTCAAGATCCAGGGCTCGCGATGCAGGACCCAGGACCGCAGGATCATCCATGACTCCGGATCCCAGCGTATATAGACACCAAAAAGAAAGACATTTGGGGAAGCTGGGTTAATCGGAACATGAGAGTACACAGGTATAGACAGAGAGAAGGAAGAAGTAAGATGTCCCCCGACAAACTAAGCCTATATCAGCAAAACTATGGTAAATGCTGATCCGTGCATTAATAGCAACAGCACAGACATAGGCCTATTATAAAGAGAAAATCTGTTGCACACGGGGTGGTGCCACAGGTCTACATTTACATAAAACGTCCCGATGGATCATGTAAATGTCAACAGATTTCTCGAGCATGTATGGGCTACACAAACTTCAATCAACTTGATAATAAATAATCCACGGACCACCAATGTAACGTTTCACTGTTTAATTTTAAATGACTCAAAAATGTGATCCACTCACTCCACTGTTGGCTGGTCCAGCCAGCTGGCGGCCGCGGGACCACTGCAGCAACTTCGCCCCCCCCATCTCGAGCAGCAGGCAGGGAGGAAGAGGAAGAACAGGTGGGGTGGTCATCAGCAGCATCATCATCTTCTTCCACATCTCCTTCGACCTCTACTATGGTAGTTGTAGTCATCAAGTTAGCTTCTCTTGGCTCGTCTTCTTGTGTCTCTTCAGCCCCCAAGTTAACGTTAGCTGTCAAGTTAGCACTAGCACTGACGTTAGCTCCCTCCTCTCTCGGTTCTGTTGTAGCAACAGTCACAACGTACGATGTGCTACCACCAGCTACATTCGGTTGGTCTTCTTGATCAGGTTGTTTGGCCGTCTTTTTAAAGAAATTGCCCAAGGTAAGTTGTTTTTTTCTTTTCGACATGTCAGCAGCAGCAACAATGCCTGGTAAACATGCAGTAACTAAACGAGCTTGTGAGTGAGTGGGTAGTGGGTGGAGCTGCGGGCAGCGTGCAAGCAGGCGACACTTTTTTCATGAATCATAAACTCTAAATATAATTTTATTTCACTTATTTTACACCTTTGAAAAAAAAAACCATGCCCAAAATGGAATTGATTTGGTCATCATCAGTATTTTAGAGAGCTCCCCCCAAATTTCACAAACCATGTTCCCAGGGGAGCTCATGTCACCACTCGGGGAGCTATAGCTCCCCCTGCTCCCCTCCAGTTCGCACCCTAGTTGCAGTAGCAACTGTAGCGCTGGTGCATTAATGGGAAACTCTTAATGTTTGAGCACCCTCTATGAAACGTCAAGCTACCCCACAGCACCCCCTAGAGAAAATCTCTGGCGCCGCCACTGAGCATGTGGTACACTGGGTCGTGCTTTGCAAACATTTTGTGCGGCAGGCACTTTTAAAGTGCCATTTCTACTGATCATAATTCCATTGTTGAGGTATACTAAAATAGATTTATAGGCCTACTGTGCAATTTTCCAAAATCACATTGGTTTCTCATACAGCATCTCTGTATAGTATGTGTATTCACTCTCTGTCCTAAACGGCTTGTTGGAGCTCCTGCCCCCCCCTATGAGCCCAGTGGCCGTCTGCGAGACAGCGAAACCAGCCCAACACACACACACACACACACCCGCAGCCTGGCTGGGAGTTTGTGTGTGTGCTCTCACACAAACTCACAGCCTCGCCGCGTACTGCCGTCTCAGGGAGGAGACATTGGCGGAGCTGCAGCTGAGAAAATATTGAGTGTGTGTGTGTGACCTAACGGCTCCGCAGACGTAACGTCACGGCTCCACGGATTTGTCCATTTGGGTATGGGCACGTCACTATACCCAGGAAGAAAACAATGGAAAAAGAGGAATCTCCAACGAGGCGTTCTGGGGCAGCATAGACAGGTCTTTTCTGTGTTAGAGTTTTACTCGCTACAGGGTGTACTTTGAGGGTTTGTGACTCTGCAGACCGTTTACATGCAGAAAAAGCTACATAACAGACAAGGGGACGGGTAATAGCCGGAAAAGCATGACATGGGACCTTTAAAGTATACTCCATCCAGCCATCAAGAGCATCTACTGGCACTGATTAATTATTATATTTTGATACATTAAAAACATATGTACATAGGTATGATGACACTATTGCTATTTTCAGTAAAGCAGCAATATATATTTGTTTCAAAATAAACCTCTGTGAGGTCTTTGATTTGTTGCTGTCTCAAGGGAGTTTCTCACTTCTTTAAAAGTTTAGTCCAGAGCATCAGTTCAGCGTTACTTGAATAAACTTTGTTCCTTTGAGTGTGTTTGTTCATCTCCTATGCATTTTCAGTGTGATTAATAAATTACACTTATTGACATTTTGCTAGTGAGGCTCAGCCTGCAGTGAAACAACCTACCTTACAAGACAGCAAAATGCAAAGACTCACATCGAGCTGAAATGAAACAACTGCACATCAACTAGGTAAATAAAGAAACAGTTTCATACTTCTATTACTGACTTGTAACTGAGACTTGTGTTAGAAACCACACCCACATTGGGACTTCTATCGAAAAATAGTTAAGACAAAAAATTATGTCTATGTAGAAATAGACTGTAACCCCCTCCCCCCTAATACTGTTATTGCTCTACAAAATGTCTATGTCAATGTACTGCCTGCACCTATAACATTTCCTCCCTTGGTTTTGACTTCCTCCCTGCTGGGACTGTAGGCACTGATATATCCCTAGACCCAGACAGCATGATCTCCAGCTGTGCCTTTGTACATTTGAACTCCTCTGTTAAAGTACAACAAGACAAGATTTGAGTTTCCCCCACAAAGAGGTATTATTGTTGGAGCCGTGGGCAAAGATAACCAGATTGCTTTCAAATTCCCCTCAGAGATGCCCAAAACACAGGACACACCGTGTTTAGTTTTACACACTAACCTCGATTGTTCCACCTTCCAACATTTCCGTTGCTCGGGGTTTGAGTTGCAAAGAACTCACATTGATACTGTAACTAACTAAACAGGGGAATACAAAAGCACTATACTCCTCCTGTTTTGCCGTCCATGCATATCCTTGTGGGTTGTAAGCACTGCCCTCTCTGAAGCCTCTCTCCCCCTACAACCAAATTAAATTCCCTAATAAAAACACAAGTTGCCAAGTACATTTGCAGCCTTAGCATAACATTTACATGCAGAAAATCCTATATTACACACTACAGGAAAGGGAAAACCATGTATGCCCCAAAAAAGTCTATTTTTAACAGTCTCAGAAATTATCATTAATGATTAAAATGTCAATCTGACTGTACTGTAAGTGTTGTAGTACTAGCTTTTCAATATATTTTTAAATAATAAGGATGTTGTGGTTTTTAGAGAGATGGGATGAATGTTACAACAGAAAAACTGCAGGTGCATCATTGCCACTGGTAGTTGGAAAAGAGGACAAAATATAGAGGACAGTGATGTGACATGGTTTTAAAATAATACTTCAATTTGAGGATGCGGGATGACTTTGCACCTGACTGTGCAGACTGATTTAGTTCTGGCCTACACGTAATCCCCGGTACAGTCAATTAACTTTAATTCCTCAGCAAGAGAGACAGCGACAGGGTTTTCTTTTGGTCGACTAACCTCAGTAATAACTCTTCATTAGTTCAGAGAGGGCTGAAAGGAAATAAAAGGATTGCTGTGTCTGATTATCCTGCTGAGCTTGACAACATTGTCCCTGATTCGTGTGATGAATGCCTCATATACGTCTGTGAGAAATACTTGTCACTTACCTAAGGATTGCAGCTTTGTCAATGAGTTGGGAAATTGCACTTTGTGAATCTATGTGCACAGTGTATTGAGTTTAATGTCTGTGGAGGAATGTGTGAGCAATGACTGAATTACAGGTCAATCAATACAAATATTATTCAGAGTAATAGCTGCTAGGGAAAGCAGAAATCATTTTATTAATTAACATTTTCTGGTAGCACAATTATTATGATGTTTTCTACCTGGACAGAGTTGTTAAGCAGAGGTGCTTTTGCTATTTAATTTTCCTTCTCTGCTTAAGGCACGGTGTAATTACAACTTGAATGGACTTTATATCGATGCAGTCACAAACACCAGTTCCCTATTTTACTATTTGTTCGGCAACACAAAATACAATCTGAATGTGGGACATTTTGCGTGGCAGCCAATATATGTTTTAAATAAGGCCAACTTCATTTCAAGTCAACATCAAAGCTTGGATAACATTTTTTTCTACAACAATCAAACAAATGATATGCCAACATTCAAACTTGTTTTCCCCTTTCCCCCCTTTCTTCACCTAACTGTTATAGATGTGGATGCAGCCAGATACTGTAACTATCTAACAAGGAAGATGATTCTAACCCTGCATATAGAGCTTTAAATGTTCAGTTTTACTTCAACTGGCAAAAATGGGCAGAGAAGCAGCTGATGTTTTCACAAAAGGTCAGCCAAAGAAGATGCATTTTGATGACAACACAGCAGTTTGACGTTCAAGTAAAATCTGTCTTTCTCTTGTTGGTTCCCTGTTGCTGATCCAATACTACACACTGTTGTTGAACTACCTACACTGGCTAGGAAAGGAAATGTGTGTATTACATTACATTACATTGCATTTAGCTGACGCTTTTATCCAAAGCGACTTACAATAAGTACATTCGACCAACAAAATACAAGCTTGAAGAAAACAGAATCATATAAGTACATCAGGTTTCATAGAGCAAAAACATTTCAAGTGCTACTCAACTGGCTATAGATAAGCCAGTTCTTTATTAGTATATAAGTGCTTTGTTAATAATTCTATCGCTCGAAGTGGAGTCGAAAGAGATGAGTTTTCAGTCTACGCCGGAAGATGTGCAGGCTTTCTGCTGTCCTGATGTCAATGGGGAGCTCATTCCACCATCTTGGAGCCAGGATAGCAAACCCACGTGTTTTTGCTGATGGGAACTTGGGTCCCCCTCGCAGCGAGGGTGCAGCGAGCTGTTTGGCTGATGCAGAGCGGAGTGCACGTGCTGGGGTGTACAGTTTAACCATGTCCTGGATGTAGGAAGGGCCAGATCCATTCGCAGCATGGTACGCAAGTACCAGTGTCTTGAAGTGGATTCTAGCAGTTACCGGAAGCCAGTGAAGGGAGCGGAGGAGTGGCGTGGTGTGGGAGAATTTAGGAAGGTTGAAGACCAGACGAGCCGCTGCATTCTGGATGAGCTGCAGAGGTCGGATGGCACATGCAGGTAGACCAGCCAGGAGGGAGTTGCAGTAGTCTAGGCGTGAGATGACGAGAGCCTGGACCAGAACCTGCGTTGCTTTCTGGGTCAGCTGGGGACCTATCCTCCTGATGTAAAGCGTGTATCTGCAGCTGCGGGTTGTAGCAGCTATGTTTGCAGTGAAGGACAGTTTGTTATCTAGGGTCACACCCAGATTCCTTGCAGTCTGAGTCGGGGAAACAATAGAGGTGCCGATGTTGATTGTTAGGTCAAGAGTGGGACAATCTTTTCCCGGAAGGAAAAGCAGTTCAGTCTTGTCAAGGTTGAGCTTGAGGTGGTGAGCAGACATCCACTGAGAGAGGTCCGCTAGACAAGCAGAGATGCGTGTGACGACCTGGGTCTCTGAGCGGGGAAAGGACAGAATTAATTGGGTGTCGTCAGCGTAGCAGTGGTATGAAAAACCATGCGGGCTAATGACTGATCCGAGCGAGTTTGTGTACAGGGAGAAGAGGAGGGGACCGAGAACAGAGCCCTGAGGGACCCCTGTAGTTAATTGACAAGGGTCGGACTCCGACCTCTCCAAGTTACCCTGTAGGCATGGTCTTTGAGGTATGAGGTGAGGAGGGAAAGTGCAGAGCCTGAAACTCCAAGTTCTTGGAGAGTGCGAAGGAGGATCTGATGGTTCACCGTGTCGAATGCAGCAGACAGGTCCAGATGGATGATGACAGAGGAGAGGGAGGCTGCTTTAGCAGTGTGCAGTTCCTCAGTGACAGCAAGGAGGGCAGTTTCTGTTGAGTGACCTGCCTTGAAACCAGACTGGTGCGGATCCAGAAGGTTGTTCTGATGGAGATAACAGGAGAGTTGTTTAAAGACAGCGCGTTCAAGTGTTTTAGACAGGAACGAGAGGAGAGAGACAGGCCTGTAGTTTATAACATCGGACGGGTTGAGAGTGGGTTTCTTTAGGAGAGGGTTTACTCTTGCCTCCTTGAGACTGTTTGGAAAGTGACCAGAAGTTAGAGAAGTATTGATGAAATGGGAGAAAAATGGTAGAATATGAGGAGCGATAGTCTGAAGGAGGTTTGAGGGGATAGGGTCCAGAGTGTGTATGTGTGTGTGCCTACTTTCTGCCTTTGCATGAGTGAGATGTGTTGCTCTGTCTTTCGTCAGGTTCCTCCATGTCATTTCTTAATTCCCTTAAGCAAGGCACTTAACCTGCCAGCTGCTACAAAAGCTGGATAATTAGTTTGAACCTCATTGTGAATGTACAGTAAGAAGTGAAACAGTGGAGTGTGGATATCAATGCTGCCAACTTGTGTGTTTATGTCTTTGTATTCATCCTCTGCTTGGTACGTACTGTAACGGCTCAGGCAGGCTTCTAAGTCACAGCGGGTCAAATGGGGTGAGAGTTTTTAAAATATATATATTTTTTCTTTCCCGTTGCCTTGCAAACAAGTCCTGTACTCTTTTGGCTGACAACAAAGAAGGTTTAAGACAAAAAAGTATTTAACGCTGCAAATAACACTACACCCATGAGAAACATGGGAACCTACTGTAGCTTTCCTCCCAAACCTCTATCAGCACACAGTAAACTCTCCCCGATGTCAACTCCCCTGGAGACTCGATATAAAATCAGTCTTTCTGCGGGGTCAGAACAAAATAGAGCGAACTAACGGCTGCAACATTATTTATAGATGGCCCTGTGATCACTGAGCTGCGACCACGACAGCATTGCAAAATCCAGGTCACTGAATATGTACTATATGTTCGTGCATCCTTACTGATGTTTGTCTGGGATACAAAAGTGAACACTTTGAAGGAGCGTTGTTACATTTGAGACCGAATGGCTCTATGGCTAATATAAAGGCAGGGAAGGTTTATGTAAATTAGGAGGTTACTCATCCATAGAAACCAGACTTTTGAAGTATTTTAAAGCTTGAGATGCAGTCAGTAGTTGTTTTCAGCTGTTTCAGCATGTCAGCCTGAAGCTCTATTTTGGTCATTCCACTACTTTGGTCCTGACTGAAATATCTTATAAACCGTTCAATGGGTTGTAATGACATTTAGAATTGTACCATTGGGTGGATTTCCATGACAATTTGTACACACATTCATGTTCTGGCTGCTTGCAGCTGAAAGTAAACCAAGAAAAGGTAGCAAAACTAAAACAACGGACTGAAAGACACCACAATGCTCCTTATACCAACAATATACATATGTCATATCACAATGTTTGTGATATTTGTGTATCTACTACAGTAAAACATTTCATAAATCTTACATACAATGTTTGGGTTTTATAGTTTGTGTTTCCTTTTATTAATTTCATCTTAATTTTAATTTTGTGTCGGAATGCTGGTTCACATAGTGTTGAGTGTATTGAGTGTATCAATATGTCTCTAGCTTATTCATCTGTCAATGAATCATTGATTTGAGTTTGAGAAATTCTCTGTTACATTAGCATCTGTTACGTTAGCATCCGGAGCCTTGAGCCTGGTCAGCCCACCCCACAGCTAACACAGGCTTTTTTTCTTGTAACATTTCATGTGTTGTATTTTTGTCTTTATTTGACAGATTGAAAATGTGGAAAAGAGGGGAATGTAAAAAAAAGGTACCATGGCTCGAATGAAACCAAGGACATTGTAGGAATGTCAAATGCAATATAGCACCTCTCTGCTACGAATGCGCTCCATTTGATGATGTTTTTACTGTTGTTTCCATTGAAAATTAGAAAGAAAACTGCCCCAAGTCTTTGTTACTGTCACCTAAATCCAACCTGTGTGAACTGTGACTGTGTTGTCACTTCTTATCTGCTTTTTCATGGCTAATAGGGTTGAGCAGGTCTTTGCCAGGCCCTGTCTCCTGGTTGCCATGACCTCATTGTCTGCGGAGGCACGAAAGACCTTGTCATGACAGTGTTCATCAACAGTTGCTCGAATGCACTATCATATAAAAAGTCTTGCTGCGAAGGTCTGAGTTGTTGTGAGAATGAATTTAGCAGGTGTTGCACAGATGTGATATATGATTAAGGCGAGACACCCCAGGTGAATAGGGTAATTTTTTTAACTTAAAGGTATCAGCTAGAAATTTCTCCAGTTAATGTCTTACAATAAGGCAATTGTCTTTTGTATTACAAGTTTTCTGAAATAGCACGTTTAAATATGCAAATTAGCCATTATCTCATTAAATATGCACATATTTTAACACATTTCAGGAATCGAAATCTGAACTTTGGATAAAGCCAGGTTCCAAATTCTTGTTTCATTTTGTAGTCATATTAGTATCTAAGGCTTTTACAGAAGGGATATTGGATATCTCTTTTTATCACTCAATAAATCAGAAAATACTGTCAACAGCCCTAAAATATCCATTTTCGCCATGTTTTTAGGTATACAATGTTGTATAATTCAGGCTATGAATTATATATGAACAAACCCTTCTGTAAAAGCCTTCATAATATTGATAGGAATATAACTGGAAAGTTTGGTGTCTCTACGTGCTTCTGAAGTTGAAATTTCGAACTCAGAGTAGGAGAAAAAACTCATTTTGAGAAAACGACCTTTAAAGATTGCAGTGAGGCGCTAGCTAAACCCTCCTGTTCTCTGGATGACAGCTTGCGCATCGAGGCACTCCGTGAAGGTGTTTCATGTTCGGGGTCATTTGTTTTTTGTATAACCTTGCTTCGTGCAAGAGACAATTGTTGTCGTCTTCTCTGTGAACGTTTTTTTCGCCGTTCTTTTGCGATTTTGAGATTTCAATTTCTAGCGGAAAGCTAAACAGGAAGTGTTTTAGCACACCACGTGACGCATCTGAACGAATCACGTTGTCAGAAATTGACACCAGCCAATGTTCGTTTCTTGGTTTAAGACCCCTTTGTGCTTTCACGATTGGTTGCTGATACAAAGGAAATGACCATATTTGGATCCGATGAGATTGTGCAGGAGAGACGGAGCTTTCCAACGATATCTCTGTTGACATGGTGCACACAGCGGTCGCGGTACTTTATGTTACGTTAGAATGCTAACTTTTGGTGAATTTAGGAGAAATCTACAGACGCAAATAGACAAACTATAGTAAAATAAACACTTAAATGTGTATTTTGTACGTTTTCCTTCCAAAAGCCTGAAAGAAAACATGTTATGGAATCAAAATAGCACAACATCTCAAAATTGACCAGTACTTGAAAAACGATGTTTTTGCCTGCCGTGTCTCGCCTTAAAATTAAAGTTGAGCTTTGTAAAATGCATACAAAACTATAAATACATTACATTTCAACAAAGCTGTATTGTTTAGGCGGTCATGTCCACAATTTTGATCCAGACTGAATCTTCTCCTAAATTGTTGCCATTTGCATTTTTGCATATACAGGAGTCCCAAATGTGCACTTAACTTATCCTGATGTGAACTATCTTAAACTCTCGATGGATCGCAAATACATATTGTACAGACGTTCACAGTCCATAAAAGACTATTTCTAACGGCTTTGGTAATCTTCTGACTTTTCACTGCATGAGAAATAACAAATAAGCACAGCCAGTATATAAAGGTGGCCATGTTGGATTCCACTAAAGAAGTTCTTAAAAGTTTTGTTTAAAGAATAAATCATATACTTCCAATGCTTCGAGTTTTCTTAAGTTGTATAAATCCAGACGGAAAGAAAATGGGAAGTGTGCAAAACAGATAATGGTGTTTACAATCATATTGGCAACAATGTGTGCAGTGTGGATATTTGGTGAATGAATGATGGAAATATGTTATATAGCTTAGTACAATGCATCAGACTCTTATCTCAAAACTTTGGGACGTAAAGCCGAATAATCTACTTTTGGGAAATATAAACTTATTATTCAGGTGAACTGACCCTTAAAAAAAGAATCAAATGATTAAATGTATAAAGAGAGAAACATAAACTGTTGCATTGGCATGAACTTCGCAAATGCCCCCTTCCTTTGTCAAACTTGTGTAATCCTCCACTGTGTGATCTGATGAAACCTGTCTACAATATCACACGATTAGTTGTGTTATCTTGTGGGAAAAAAAGTCCACCTCTGTTTCAGGTTCAGTGCTTCTGTTTACATCTGCCAACTAACATATTGTGGTCAGCACATCACACCTCTGCCAGTGAAACGTCAGTGGAGGAATAATACAAAGCTGCAGAGTGCTCAAACACATTTGTATGCAGCAACACGCCTCGCCAGACATGTATATAGTAACAATCACCCTCTATAAGAAAGAACGAAAGAGAGAGAGATGGAGACACAGATGAAAAGCGTGAGTCTCATCCCTCCTCTTCAGTCTGAACATGTACAGCGCTCTCTATTCCCTGAGCTCCATGCCTCTGCTTTTGATCCTGTCAGCTCCGTTCGGCTGTCTCGGACGGGTCACCGGATGAGAGCTTTGGGCCTGGCTCCTCCACAGGGAAGAAACCTGGACCTCAAAGAGAGGTCAGAGAGAGAAACTCAAACCCAAGGTCCTCGGGGAGAGAAGACAGACTGCTTATCAGAGGCTTATCAAGCCATGGTGGGTTATATGCACAGTCAGGCCTCTGATAATTGGCATTAAAACTGGAGAGGTAAGAGGGGGAGCGAAAGGGAAGGAAAGATCAGCAAGGGGAGGTTGGGTTTTTCTGAGGGAGAGAATTCAAGAGATTAGTCTGAGATGAGCTGAGCTTCATTGTCATTAAGCCAAAAATATCTTTGTCTCTTTATTCAGCTTCTTGTCCTATTTCTCTAAACACAGAGACAGAACAAGAGAGAATTGGTGGGATAAGATTTACAAATCTATGACAAGTGACATGTGGAATATAAGGTTCAGACTGGACAGGAAAGCCTAGAAGGTTCAGAACATGTAGCCTTGTTTCTAAGGCATCAAGTCAGAGAACCCAGAAAATGAAAGTAAAGCAACTGAAGTGAAGAGCGGAACTATGATTTCGAGAAGACATGTGTGAATGATTTTATGTTCTGAAAACCGAATGAAATGGTATATGGCGTAAGTAGTTAAGGTCTGGTCAAGTTACCAAGCAAAATACATCCACCAAAGTGTACACAAAATGTGTATTTAAATAGGTTTCTAGTGACTTCAATACAATCTGTCAATAAAACACAGACACTGCAGCCCTTGAAATAAAATATATGTCTGCTCATTCCATTTTTAGCTTTCTGCCTTTTTTTTATTGACTTCCAGCCACCAAACGGTTAAAGTACCTTCCTCAGCTGTCGGCTGTCTGCATGCATGTGCGTTTGCCCTCCAATGGACTGGAAACTCGTCGTGGATGTTTGCTTGGCTTCTACCCTGTGGACAGACTTCAGCCTGCAATGATAAGATCAAATACAGTACATTATAGGGAATGGATATGTTCTACAATAAATACAGGGACCAATAGTGAGTGTCTTACAGGCTTGATGAAGGGGCAAAGGTCAATTATGAATAAATCATCAGTTTCAGAATTTTTTGTTCTGAACCCTAACAAATCCAGTTGATTTCAGGGAAAACATGACCTGTTGACTAAAGCAGCAGTCATGGTGCTGATTGACAGAAGCAAATAAATAGGTAAAGGCTAAAACACAGAATTGTAGTTTGCAGTTCAGTATTCTGACATTCAGCCAGGTTCCTCTTCAATAACTTTTCACAAGATTTGTTGTGCAGTGTGAGATGAAGCGTAACCAGTCCAGGTGTTTTTCTTTTATGATCCTTTCTTGAAGCCTGGCACTTTACTTCCTTGTCGACAAAAAAACTGAAAAGCTGTAGTCGGGTCTCAAAAGTGTATTTGAGGTGGTCAAGATAGTCAGTTATTCTTCTTTATTTCAGTGTATTTTTTCCTGCCTGTCAATGTATTTGTTTTTCCCATGAAAGACATATCAGACCAACATAACCTCCACGTCTTTATATTTTATATGAACAGCTAAGTCCTGTGACTCCTATGGCACCACCAGGAAGTCAGAGTTTTCACTTATTTTGAAACACATCTTACTGGTCATAGTCGGCCCTGATGACATTGATTCTTTTTTCAAGTTTTATCTAACTTTCACTCTCATCAGGTCATCACAACTCAACCATAATGGTAAAAATGGTAAACATCATACCTGGTAAACATCAGTATGTTAGCATTGCCATTGAGAGCATGCTAACATTAAGCGCAAAGCACCGATGCTCGATTAGCCATTAGCATGACTATAAGCTATTGTTGTGAAATATAGATGCACTGATGTGGTGTGTAGCTTTGGTTTAGGAGCTGGAGTGGTGTAATATAAAACGTTCCTTGTCAAATCCTCAGGGTCCCAGAGAGTGTGTGTTTGAACCCTCATTATTGTATGCACGTGTGTGTGAATGTTGCTACGTTGCTTTGAGTGGTTGGTTCTCTAAGTGCTATATTAATGCTGTCTTTCACCATTTGCAGAGTCACTTTATGCTACACCCCTAATGGCAATCTTACACTCTAAATGTGAGCCAATCAAAATCATACATAACGTGGCATCTAAACCTCTGCAAACTCTCAGCTGTTTCTCCATCTGCCAGTGGGTTGATAGGAATTGTGACTAAGACAGTGTGTATTTCTGTGGGTAGAACTCTGCATTTCTGTCTCCACCTCATGAATCCTGATCCTCTGAAGCATGATAGAGAGCACCAACCCACAGTAAGCTCTTTTAGCCTGCAATAATAAAGCCTGATTGGTTGTAGCTAAAAGACCCTATCTGTATTTGGGCCAATTTTATCAACCTTCCAGCTGGGAAACCGGAGTATATTGTGCTTAAGGAAACCAGCCAGAAAAAAATAAAATGCCTTACAGATACACAGATGTGAACATCAAATTGCATCAATATCAAGGCTGTGGAAGTGGAAGCCTCAGAGTCCTGCGGGGATTCAAAGGGACTGTTTTAGTAGCAGAGGGAAAACAAACTCTCCTTGCAGTGCACCAAAAGCTCAAAATAGAGACATCGTTCCATATCCCCCACACAGGAAACATGATGCAGTTACGGCTCTGCAGTGTTTTTGCAAAATTATTTATGTATAAATTGTTTTGATGAAACAGGAATTTAAAGTTGACCCAAGAGTGCCAGCGCTGCCTTGCTCAGTTGCAACAGCTTATCCCGGTGTGTTTCTGTTTGTTGGCCCCAGGGTCTGGGGTCTTACAGAGCTCACTGTGCTTAATCCAACATGCTAACTGAGGCAGTCACACCAGTAAATCCTGTAACCACACAACGCCTACACTGCAGTCTAATTCCAGCCAGACTCTTTCAATTTTCTACTTGATGACTCTATTTTGCGTATTTGTCTAGTTTCTCCCTCAGGACATATTTATTGTCGTTGTTTCATGGTTTATTATAAGTAGTTTATCAGACATTGTGTCATGGTAACAAAGCATTTCAATCTTTTTGAGTGAGCTCATGAAGGTTTTAACAAAATGTTCATTCATAAGGATTCCTGTTTGTGTCCACCTGATCGATCAAAGTCCCATTTTCCGTCTCATTTAGCTCTTTATTCCGTTTCTACCAACTGCTGAGAGAGAAGATCTGTCTCTTTGACTGACTCATGCACTACTGTCTTTCTGCTGTACAGTATGGGGCTGAGCAGGTTATGTTCAGTGGGTTTTAAGAACTTTTATCTGAAACGACACTATGAGTGAGGTGAGAGAGAACCAAGACAGTAGAGCAAGGGGACAGATGGATAAACAATGAGCTGAGACTCCCTTTCAAGCTCATTAAAGTCAAGAGGAGCTGCAGAATCCTCAGAGGTTCAGCACTACAAGCGACCCATTTCACATCAGTTACGGTTGCTAAACTGTAATTGGACAGTGAGGGCGGTCTCTTAAAACTCTCCTACCTCATAGGGAACCTTATTCTGCATGATATCACCTGCTTTAAAAGCGCATAGATCCATAAGGATGATGTTGTGTTGAATATGAACAACAAATAGCATCTGACTGAGAGGAAGCATTTGAAGCACAGCATTTGACTGAACTACAGTCGAAGCAAATGGTGAATAATTACAATGAAGCGTTCAGGTACAACAGCACTCACCTGGACACAATTCCATAACAACTGTGTCACATTTAATTTGTTACCGGGGCTAATTGATACCTGCTGCAAATGTAATCAGCAGCAGAATGAAGCTCTAATTGTCAGATGCCACAACGATCACAAAGGGAAACAAAACAAATTCATTCTTATTGCATATGTTTTACCTTGTGATTCCAGTTTATTGAAAGTTGTGTTCATTTTGAGGCTATCAAGCTGGCATTTCCTTTGAAAATACAGTCGTGTACCTCTACCCTGTTATATTACACTGTCAGTGCAAGTAGATAAGGCTGGAGTAAATCTTTTAATTATTTATACAAAGTGAAACATCAAACACTTTGCCAATGTGAGAGCGAGCAGTTGCAGAAGAGCGGTAAAGGTCATTTTTCAATGTGATTATGCTTTAACATTCATGTTCCCATCATCAAAAAGCCTCAGTCATTAATCAGTATTCCATCTAAGCAGCACAACCAATCACAATTAGCATTTGCGTCTTTTGAAAGTGTTTCATCTTGTTCCTCTGTCGCTGCTAATGTGAATCCTGCTGTGGTAAAGCACTCACTTCTGCTTAAGGTATGAGTGAGCAGGATGGTTACAAGCAGAAGATGGTTGGCCATCTTGTGGCTGTTGTAAAAGCATTAGGTACTTGCAGCAACACTTTGCTCTTTCTCTATGACAGATGTCAGATCTAGAGGGAGCCAATATGGGCCAAAGGTTAATGCAGAACTCTAAACTAATGGCAGTGTTAAGTCAGGCCAGATGAGGAGAAAGAGCAGCAGGACGTGCAACAGTTAGGGAGATGGAAAGATGACAGGGAAAGTGATTGAAAAATAACAGAAGTCCCCAGAAAAGGAGACCGGTCAAAGTTCGTAGGGACAGGATCTGACAGGAGACTACTGGTACGTAGTAAAGATCAGGTAAGGATTTCGACGGCTGGAGTGGAGGCTGGAAACGTTCGGCCCAGGTGTGGGTAGCTAGCAGGCTGCAGGAACCAATGGCTAATTAACCTCAGTGGAGGCTGGCAGCTAGGGTTGCCTACCGTCCCGTATTAGCCGGGACGCCCCGTATTTGAGCCAAAAGGGGCGTGTCGCGTACGGGACTTTGTTTGTCCCGGACTCCCGTGTAAAGGGAAAAATAAAAAATATGTTTCTGTTTGCGCGCAATTCAGTTTGTCTGGCTGCGTGCCTGTGTGTTTGTGTGCTGTATGCGAAGGGCGCTAGGACCGCTCAGTTGACAGGGCAGGCACAATGCTCGCACGTGTGTGTGTGAGATTTTCTCCGGTGGGCCGCGGGCGGCGGGCGCGGCATCATTGTTTGTGTGGCATGTCAGCCTGTTCAGTCGTGTGGGAAAATGAGCCCTGCCGGTGGAGGAGGTGATAATGAAAGAGGAGAAGAGAGAGAGGATGTGGTTCTGGGCCCTGGCCCTTCTAAAAAGAAAAGACTTGTGTCTTACAACAAACAGTGGGAAGAAAAACACAGTTGGGTAAAGCCCGTGAGTGGAGATCTGTCTCGGGTCTTCTGCACCTTGTGTCGGAGGGAGTTTTCAATAGGTCACGGTAACAGCATGCTGGCACAGAAATGCACAAGCGAGTAACACAAAATAAAGGTGCATCAAATATAACTAAATTCTTCGGCAGTTCAACTGCAGAACAAGACAAAGTTGCTGCATGTGAGGTAACATCAGTGTATCACACAGTTAAGCATGGTTTGAGTTACAACAGCATGGACTGCAGTAATAAGCGGGCAAGTGCCATGTTTAGTGATTCGAACACTGCAAAGAAAATGCAATGTGGAAGAACAAAGGCTGAGATGATAACAGCCAATGTGCTTGGCCCCAAAACTGTTCGGGATATTCTAAAAGAGCTGTGTCCTCCTCCCACCGAGGTCGCAGCATGTGCGGAGGTGGAGTAACTAAATCTAAATCCGCCAGAAACACGAACATCTTTGGGCGCACGCGCGCGGGGGACACATGCATGTGTCCGGTTTCTCCATTTCTGGAAGTTGGCAACCCTACTGGCAGCTAACAGTATGGAGCTAAAACTGCTTGCTAGCAGACGGGGAAGCAGGCTGGAATAAGGGGTAAAGGCATAAGGCTACTGATAGTAGAATCAGGGGGTGTTAAAATTGTTCTTAAGCCAGGTAAAAAGTACTAAACCATAGCTTAGCGGGTAGCTTTCTGGCATGCCATCTTCTGAGCAGTCTCTTAGAATCCTCTACTTACTATATGATGAGGTTCAACAACAGTTCATGAGACTATTATACTATCACAGTGGAAGGCTTACAGAGTCTGAATGAAGCATTACAATAGGTAGGTAACAAAACAACACAAAACAACGCAAAGACTTGGAAAAAGCCCTGAGTGCTATAAATAGATGAACTAACACAAACTGGCCTAAGGAAAGAGGACCAAAAAGACTAAATACATAAAGAAAGGAGGCTGAGGATGAGGGTCAGGCAGGTGCAGGGCTAACGAAGGATAGGTGAACCTAATCAGGGCAGACAATCAAAAAATGGCGGGAAATCACACAAAAGCAGGAAGTGAAGTGATTTGAAACAAGAGGATGAAACCAAATAAAACAGAACACACTGAATATGACTGAATATGACATGAACCGCTGCGAAAACATAGCATTATGGTGCCAAATCAGATCTGCTGCATCTGCCGATATACACACGTTTCAGGTTGCTCTGGGGTTAAAGGAGGTAATGGTGCCCTCAACCACCTCACATTCACAGAGGTAACAGATAATGAGTGGGTGTCTGACAGATGACCTGCATTAGAAACCGTGCTGTAGCCGTGAAGCCGGGAAAAATGGCGAGTGATAGGTGTGGTATGGTAGAGCAGGGGCACACAGGACATATTCACAACTCGGAAACTAAATGACTTTAAGGGAACCTTTTTACCCAGCAGCATTCATCACGTGTTAATGAACAGCTGAAAGGGTATAAATGCAAATGCCGGGAATGGGAATGGGAAAAAGAGAGACAGATGGAGAGAAGGGGAGTGAGAAAGAGAGAATAAGTATCATCACTGTGATAAATGACTGTGGTGGCAGAAACCCTCAGGCGATCACTCAGTCACTGAAACAGGCTTCGGTGGCCCTAACTCCATTATCATGACACAGTCACATCAACACTCCTTCAGATAAGAGCACAGCAGAACTCGGCTGGAGAGAGGATCAGTTTAACTCTGGGTTCAGTGGCTTGTTACAGAAAGAGGATGGCTCGGTTTTTTCTATGGTTCACCCACCTGTTCAAATATTGGCCTATTGAATGTTGGTGATGCACTGATATTTTAAATATCATATATTATGATAATTTCTTATACATAATTACTCATTTTTTATTAACCCAAAGGAACATCCTGGAAAACCTTGTCCCATGCTGGTTTAAATACTGTTTCGGAAATAAAGGACTTCAGGGAGAAACTAATCAAGAGATGGAATTAAATCATGCAACAATAGTTTAGTATTTCTAAAATAACACCATGTATTGGCAAGACCTCAAAAATAATTGTTTGTTACAGTGACCCTGTATACAGAACATAAAGTGGCTAAATGTCAGGACCACAAGACAATGTGCCTACTAAGATTCATTCTACCAATTTACCACCTTTATTGTCGAGTGTGGGTCAGGTCTAGCCAATAAAACGGCTTGGTTAAAGTACTTAATATTGATGTTTCAATCACTTGGGTGCTGCGACACAAGCTAATACAATATATTTTACAAAATAAATCTCCTTGTAAATACTATGGCAAAGAGTTAACATACAGACATAGAGATATGAAAACATTCATCTACCAGAAAAATGAATAGTCAATATTTAATCTCTTTTAAGCTCTGATTTGGTCTCCACCAACCCCTAAGGGAAATATTAGGCTATTTTGCTGATAAATGATGCACTGTGTCCAGCAGGGGCTCTGAGTGCTCTCCTCAGTGTACTTTAATCATATTACAGCTGTCCTGCAGTATCATACTACACTCTGGGAAAGAAAGAGCTGGGATCCAGTTTACAAGGTGAACACGGATCATTTATATTCCTCATGGGCCAGGAGACTGCTCTGTGTTCCATATCAACCCATGCAGAACATTTCCACTTGGCGTCCTTTAAAGAATACAGTGCCAACAAACAAGGCCTCAAGCCTTAAACCATGGCATTTATCATAATTGGAATTCATACCCAACTTTGTACCAGTTGTTTCATCTTTGTCAATTTTGCTTTACATTGATTTCCATCCTCCTGGGCGATTTGCAGCAATCTGTGTCTGATTACTCACAGTATGATTGATGAGGTACACTGGCCCCTTTCCGCCTTTGGTCTTACATAAGGACTGACACAGGTAGCAATGTAATATAATATGGTGCCCCTCGACATATAAAGCTACGAACATTTCATTCACAATCATCAGAAACATATTGGAAATGTGTTTAATATGGGCAACAGGTGTGACTTAAAGAGTCATTCAAAGGTTATATGAGAAATGCTTTGTGTTGCCTCGATAAATGGTAGCATAACAAACGTAAGGGTAATGAGGTGAGTAGTTTCCACTGTGGCTAACAAAGCTGTACATTCAGAGCCCAAAGATACATTTAGAAGTTAATTGAAATGTGGGAGGTGGGAATATAAAAGGTCCATATCAAATATTTATGCTGTGAATTAGTGTCTTTTCAAATGTGAATGAGAATAGCGTAAAATATGCATGAGAGGATAGGTCATTAGGAAGAAGCTTCTTCCGTTTTTAGTTCCCTGGGAAAATACAATGGATGAGATGAGCAAACAAATAGGGTTGAACATTAAAGGGGAATCATTCCAATTCAATATGCAGTATATGTATTTATGTACACACAGTATACAGAACCTAAAGAGACTTTCATGTGTCTTTATATACATTATATTTAGCCGTCATCTAACCTTCCAGCACAGATGGTGATGAGATAAGATTTCATTTTCACACACTCATCATTGATTTCTGATGAAGCTGGACATCAAAGGGCCCTGACTCGAGCCAAAACAAACGAGGTGTTGTGACAAAACAGCCCCTAAAATTACTGGCATCTGTGCAAAGCAAGAAAAGGTTATCTCATAGAATGTAATCATCATCAAGCCAATGAGCCGTTCAGACCACACATCTCACTGGCTAGCGAAAGCCAGGTCTAAATGTATTGCTGGCATTTAGAGCAGGTGTTGTTTGTAAATTATTACAAAAATGTAATTACTCTAATTAACACAGGGACAGCAATGTGTGCCATGTGTGTTGTCAATAGGACTGCAAACTCTTTATAGTGAAATATCTAACAAACACAAACACAAAACACTAATAGAATAAAGGGTAAAACAAGTAATTAATGATCTAATTAGGCAGCGATTGCTACAAGAGGACCATAACTCCAGGTTATAAAAAGAAGACTACATGTAATACATGTGCAATGACCAGCTCAAGAAGTACTCAGACTATCAGTATTTACCTGACCTTGACATTTGCTTTGTCCATCTTTGCAATTTTGGTACAATGTGCATGAGGCAAAAGTGGAAAGTTACGTTATAGGAAGAACAAAGTAATTGTTATTTCTGTGGAGATTGGGTCCTTAACTTTTCGCTGATGATAGAAACACATACTTCTGCTGCAATGGCAACCTACTACAACTTTTTGTGATCTTATTAAATAGATCAACCAAATATTCTAAGCACAAGCAAGATAATGATGGAATAACGCTTCAAATGTGAATAACCAGTTTTAATCAATCCCTTTTCCACCTGTGATTATATGTTGATAAAGCCAACACGCCATCTTAGTTTAGCATGTTAGCATGCGAAAATGAACTAATTATTAATTGGCATCTGAGTTTGATGGGATGTCGTTTATTTCTTAGGTATGTTGTCATTGAGTGAAGTATTAGACACATTAAGTTATTCTCATAATGGTGCAAGTAAGAGAGTTGAAGGAATAGCTCAAACATGCGGGACATCTTAGTTTAGCATGTTAGCATTCTATAACTAGCTTATTAGCAAAAAGCATCTGATGGGATTGTAGTTAGTTTCTTAGGTATGTTGTCATTAAGTAAAGTATTGGACACATTTAAATGTTAACATCATTATAGTGCTAGTGGGACAGTTAAAGGAACAGATCAATTGAATTTCGACAAGATTACAATGTTAAGATTAAAACCACTATCGTGTCTTGAGTTGCCTATGGGTAAATATAGCAGGTTAAACAAGGGTTTTGAGCAAGGTTGCGAGGGAATCTCCACACATTCAGCTACTCTTTAAGATGGCGCAAGTGAGACATAAACCAATGATGGCTCAGTTAAGGTCACAACCCTGTGGGCAGCAATCCCAAGAGGTCTGGAGCACTGATGTGAGTTAAAAGTCCTTTATGAAAGCATCCATTCTTTCAGTGGCCCTGACAAAGAGTCTCCTGAGCCCTAGCACTGCCATTCCTCATGCTTTAATAAAGGACTTTCAGGTGCATCAAAGTGCTTTATATCTCATTGGATTGCTGACCACAGAGTTAAATGTAAGATGAGCAATTATTGGTTTATCTCCACAACCATGGTTTTAGTTGAGCTATTGTGATGTGCCCATCATATCCACTAATGCTCTCAAAGGATCTTCCGTGGTGTTTTTTAGAAGGATTTTGTAATCTCAACTTCAATATGATTCGACAAGTGTCCCCTGGGTGTCATGACCTACCGCTCTAGGTTATTGTTTTGGATGGTTCCTGTTATGCATATGTGTAGATAAATATCTTGAGACGTTTTAATCAGAGCAATGTTCACTTTTTGAGAGCTCCTGCTTGGATGGGATTCTCTTTGCTACACGTACAGTAATGTAGATTTAACAGGATGCAGGTAGCTGTGTAACTTTGCCACTTCATATGGAACATGGGAAGGAATTCTTTGCTCAGCACTGATGTAGCAAATTGATATACTGTATATCTTATGTATGAACATGCAACATGACATTCTAAGGAGCACAACGAGTGGATGTAGTTAGTGGGCGTTGTTTTACATTTTATTGGGGGTTGATGGTTGTTTTTATTTACCGGCAACTACCGACCCATCCTTGAAATAACAAGTCTTTCTCTTACTTCAGCACCACGGACAGCGTCATGGATTTATCAACACACTAGAGGCTTCTCAATTCTTAAATGTCCCCTCCTCGACTCCCCTCCTCGACTCCCCTCCTCGACTCCTATCCTCGAGACAAAGTCCCGCCCACAGGAGATGCGAGCGGAGGACTGAGGAGGGGAACCGAGGAGAGAGGAGGGGAAGCAGCAGGCGGTTAGAGAAATGAGAACTCCTCTCCTCTGAGCGGTCATTTTAAAGAGACATCCATTAATGATGACAGGAGGCACAGCAGCCCTCTGTCTGATGGACAGGGTGAGGGACTCAGACTCACGGAGGTATTTGGGGAGGGAGTTCCAGAGCTTCGGGGCTGCCACAGAGAAGGCTCTGTCCCCGAAGCTCTGGAGTTTGGCCTTGGGGATGGAAAGCAAACCGGCTGAGGTGGATCTGAGGGACCGGGGTGGTTGGTAGAGGATGAGGAGGTCAGTGAGGTAGGGGGGGGGGGGGCAGATGGTGGAGGGCTTTGAAAGTGAGGACCAGGAGTTTGTAGTGGATGCGGTGTGAAACGGGGAGCCAGTGGAGTTCTTTGAGGACCGGGGTGATGTGATGCCATGATTTGGTGTGGGTGAGGAGTCTGGCGGCTGCTTTCTGGACACGCTGGAGTCTATTGAGGGAGGTGGAGCTGATGCCGTAGAGGAGGGAGTTGCAATAGTCAAGGTGTGATGTGTTCATGACGACTTATAGATTTACTTTGATTCATTCACAGTGCGGTATAATGAGACAATAACAGGCTACAGATGCGGACATATACACACACATATATTTATATAAATATATACAATTTAAAGTATGAGAGCACTCTCATAATAACGTAACACAATCAGAGACTGGATATATCCCCCCCTCTCTCTCTGCTCGCTGAAATGGGAATTGAAATTACGGGCCAAAAGTTGTATTTACAAGTATTAAAAGCAGAGGACACCAAACCAACTGAGACCCGTCTGTCCGCCGCATCTACGCACTGTACAACACACACACCTACACACTGTACCACGCACGCACCTACACACTGTACCACGCACGCACTTACACACTGTACAACACACACACTTACACACTTTACAACACACGCACTTACACACTTTACAACACACGCACTTACACTGTACAACACACACACACACACACACACACACCTCCTGAAGCATATCAGGCTACAGCCGTTGTGTATTTTATTATGTGAAGCACTAAATGTAAACTAAATTGTTTGTAGTTATCTACTAAACTAAAGCAAATAAAGAGAGTAGGCCTGTTATACTGAGTGATATATATTATACACACTGCTCTGCTTTCTGCACAGACCTCACAGCTGTTCTCACTGGAAACATCGCATTGCGATGAAAGCAGTTTCTAAAATAATATCCAGGGGATGCATGCAGAGCTGTCATTGGCTGAGATAAGTCCGGCCATGGGTCACGCCTCCACCGTTCCCGGAAATGCATCCGCGGAGGAGCCGTGGAGGAACCATCAGTGTATCCTCGGTTAGAGCTCCTCCAGAGATCCTCCTCGACACTCGATCCTAGGTCCTCGATGTGCATTTAGAGAAATTAGATGTCCTTCAAAATGGTGCGCTGAAATTAATTTCCGGGTCACTACCGGAGGACCGAGGAGTCGAGGAGGGGACATTTAAGAATTGAGAAGCCTCTACTGTAAGGCTGCTCATATTTTAGAGCCAGAGCTGGCACCATATTTTCTGTCTTGCAGACTAACCTTAAATATTCAACTAAACAACCCCTCTGCCCCTGCACTGTCTGTTCGACTATGGGATGGAAAGGGGGATGGCAATTTAATAAGGGGCATATTTTTTGTCATCTGGCTAACAAGAGGGATGGCCTCCCTTCTCTCCCTCCTTCGAATTTGATGTAAAGCAGTTTTCTCTGAAGGTGCACTTCACTTCTGGGCGTACTTTGCTACAGTACACGAGTACATACATTATGGTAAGAAGGTGTCGTTTGAGCATGCTAGGTAATGTAACACTCAGATGTAGGGCCTGACTCGATCAGGCTTCATGGAATCATTGCATTTGTGATCTTATGATTGCATTTACTTGTATCCATTTTCTTTTTATTTAAGACTTTGGTACAGTAGCGCACACACACACACACACACACACACACACACACACACACACACACACACACACACTAAAGTCGGCTTAAATTACAAGAAGCTGAGTTCCAACATATGATCAGTAAAATATGTGTCTTGTTTTTCTTTTTAGTTCAAGGCTCTAAGCATCACCTTCTTCAAACTCATTTGAATGATTCTCCCTCTGAGCATTTCAAACTAACAGTACACTTATTTTTCAATGACCACAACTGGGATGACGTAAGCATATACAAAGATTAATAATGCTATTGTGTGGTTTCATGAATGTTTATTTACATGTGGGAAAAAGGATAGTAAGAGGAAATCCATTCCTCTTACTATCCTACACAGCAGTTACACATCCTCCTGGTTATTGAGAGATCTGGGGGACAATTTGTAATAGTTTCTAAGTAATAATGGGAAAACTGAAGAATAGGAGTTGTGTTTTGTCTTATTTAACTAATGGTCTCAGCTTGATTAGAAACAAATGCAGCATTTCCTGTGTTTTTGGTTTCTCTAAAAGAAAACACACAGAGACCCGGGTTAGTTTTGTGACAGCGGCAATACTACTGCCTGGAAACACTAGAAAAGGAAATGTTAAAATGTTGTCTGTTTCCACATTATACCTTTACCATTGCGTCAACCAAGTTGGATCTGCATCAACTCCAGTGAGGACCCTTTCCTAATTTATCTGTTTGTCACATACACATGAACATATTAACACATGCACGGACTCAGTGGATAGACTGTGCCCTCCGATGCACCCAGGTCTTCCCTAGAAAGAGGCCATCAGTCGATGGCTTTCCAACAGCTCAGCTGAGGCACGCTTTCTGTATCAGGAGAAAAACCTTCCGATGTGATGAGATGAGCTGAGCCTCTGATCAGTGATTACTGCCAGGCTGAGGGACAGAGAGAAGAGAGCTCCTCAGTGTGTCTCACAGCTTATCAAAGCATTCCCATATACAAAGGTACACAGACACACTGGCCCACACTCAGCTGAAAACTCGGGGACAACATAGCAACAGCACACAAACCGTACACCCAATCAATGTTTACAGTCCAATCAGGCAAGACCTTGAGTACTTGAGAAGCTCCTCATAACAGATGTTGAGCGAATATGAGGAAATAATCCTCCGACATTGCGTCAGGGAAATATACTAAAAATATTCTGCTTCATACTGAAAAAGACAAATTATTTGCAACCATCTTGATTTGTTTGAAAGTAAATAAGCAGCTTCTGCAATGTGACACACTCCTTTTTTTGTGGTATGTCACACACATGGGTGGTTCTAGGGGGGGCCAGTGCCCCCTAACACTGACCTCTGACCCCCCGTGGCCCCCCCTAACAATGAAAAGTTTTTGTTTTTTTAAAATGTATATTTTCTGGTACTCGGTTTGCCAAACACCGCAGGATTTTGTTGCTGTAATGTGAGATTGTGCAGACACCCTTATGTAAAGTAGAGATGTAACTGTTCATTGCCTTTATTTTTATATAAATATGGTGTTAGTGCATACATTGCACTATAACTTAAGCTGAAGCTAACAGTAATAACTATAAGATCTATCTGAAATAAATAAGTGTACTGAAACAAATACCAATAACTGTCTTGCATTGTTTTCTTATGCGCAATTACGTCATACTGTCTAGTTCTCTTTTTCGTCCTGCATTTATTGTGCCCCCCTCAGAAAATAACTGGCCCCCCAGTGGCCCCCCCAGTCAAATTGGTCTAGAACCGCCACTGGTCACACATGTTAGCCATCCATGTATTTACTTTATGAATTAACATGAGCTAGCTAATGCTAGTTTAACGGTTGTGTTGTTCCTAAACTGCTAAAGTGTAGTTGTTCTTTTTCTAGAGAGTTTGACAGTTAACAAATGGCTACAGATGCTACACCTATTGGACAGAATGTGGACCAACCATCATGAATGTGCATGTACAGATGTAGCATGTCATTTAGGACGCCCCTACCCATGTGGGTCCGTGATCTGCACGGGGTGGGCTCTCGCTGAAAGGAAAACCCCCGCATGACTTGATACGCCCCCTTGATAAATACATTTAATTATAATGAAACCAGCTGCAATGGATCATGGATCCACCAGGGGGAGCAGTGATTAAAAAGCTCCCACACTGGAACTCATGTGAAATAAAAATAAACAGCTGATAGATCTACAGTAGAGGTATCTGATATAGCGGATCTTTGTTAAGATCCATATGACACGGATAGGATCATATTCTGTGCTAAATAAGAGACATGTAGATGTAAGGTAACAGCCTTGACAGGCCACTAGGTGTTGCTGTTGCGCAGCAAATTGTTGTTTTTTGTCCATTGTGGGACACCGTATTTCTCCTGTTGTTCTGGGTGCGGCCGCCATCTTGGCGCTAATGTTTGTATTCACTCCACGAAAGGTGTGTCAGAAGAGCTGCCATTGTGAAGAATAAATCACTACTCAGCGTCTCCACCACAATCCGATCTACTGTGTCCTGTTTTCCGCTCCTCTGCATAACATCCCATCACCAATAACAAACACAACGCAGAGTCCCAGGGTGTTCAGAGAGGCTACGGGACATTTGGGTTACATCTTTGGTGCCGTGACCCGGATTGTGGTGCTCCGAGACTGCTAAGAAGGAGAGACTAATTGCAGTACCCCCACACTTTGCCACTGTATTGAACTGTATGTACTAGGCTGGTGAGTGAACAGCTTGTTGGACTGAGCTATTATCATCTGTGAAGCTGTATTGGCAGGAAATTCACCTTCTCCAATATATCCTTTAAAGGCTGTGAACTTTGCTGTTTTCTTTAGATAATTTTTCCTGTTATTATAGCAACTTCACCACTACTTGAATGGTTAAAGAGTATATTGTGTGTGAGACCACTCTGCAACGAATATTAAGCTATTTTTGCCAGTTCATCTCATATATATTCTTATTGAGCAGTGTTCTAGATGTAATTTAATTACGAGCTGATATTGTGCTAGACATTATAATTTGTATTGATTGTTTTGATTCATTACAATACACTAGAAATACAAAACAGAAACACAAACAGATGTGGAGTGCCCGTACAGATTCCCCATCAAAGCTTGAGGCATCAGGCCTGCATCCTCTCCCTGGGCCTGCAATGAGCCTCAACTATGACTCCCCTATTAAAATACACACACTTCTTGAGTGAAGGGGCATCCGCTGACACAAGCACAGCAGGTCTGATTATGGCAGAATGGGTGCAGCCGCTTCTCAGCCGGTGATACAGTCAACGATGGTCCCTGCCCCCCCACCCCAAGTCAGTGTGTATGAACCCACAGCTATTGTACCACCTCAGAGCTTCCCGCTCAACGCCTACCCTGAAATGCAAACTATGCAGCAGCCCAACATAAATCCTCCAATTAACCCCCCTTATCCAACCGAGGCCCTTCAGCGTAACTCCCATGTCTACACCAGCTATGCATATCCCGCTCCTGAACCCCAAGTACCCGCACCAAGGTTTGAAACACCACAAACAATTAATATTATGAATAACCCCCCTGCTGCTGGGCAGACCCTCCGATGGTCAGATTATGAACGAACCCCCCAATCACATGTGTCATAAGCTGCTGTCCATTATCCACATGACCTGACTCAAAGTGAAGGAGCCCCGAGGCTACATTCTGTCACCAGTGCATGGGGCCCCAACATGACAGCGCCCAACCCCCTGAATGTTACTTATGCAGCTGACCACCAAGCCCCTGCTCCAAGGATGCCTGCTTTGGACCATCAAGTCAGCAGTAATCACCATTTTCTCCATCAGTCTGCGCCCTTACCTCCATATCCCACTCACCACACTGACTCCGGTCTATCTGAGCCACTGCAAAGTACTCCTGGCAGAGCCCTCTCCCACCCAAGCATTCCACTGCCTGCCTATGGTGGCTTCATGCAGACCTATCAGGTGAAGAATGTCCAAGTCTTCACTGGCAAAGCTGACAGTAAAATGCTCATAGAGGACTGGATTCGTGACCTGCAGTACCTCCTGGAGGCAGTAGAGCAGGGATCACCAACTACATTTGTCCAAGGGCCAAAATGTATCCAATAGACACTATCGCGGGCCGGCGGGGGGGGGGGGGGGACTCTTCACGCTAACGAAGGATCACTTCGAGGCAGGGTTGGGAGGGTTACTTTGTAAATGTAATCAGTTACTGATTACTGAATACATGCTCTGAAAGTAATCAGAATACAGTTACACTTACGTGTTCAGGTTACTTTTAGAATACTTTTGGAATACTTTCTTTGTCCATAACAGATGGGTATGTTTTGGTAAACAGGAGACACTTGTTTTACTGTTTTAATGGCTTATCAAGAACTCAAACACAACATCTTGGTGTCATTCTGGACAGCTCCCTCTCATCTGCACCCCACATAACATCACCCGGACTGCATTCTCCTACTGTAAACCTTTCCTTAGAATATGTTATGAATTGTAAGGTGTCCTTGGGTGCTTTGAAAGGCGTCCCTAAATAGAATGAATTATCATTATTATTTATTATTATTATCTGAAACGATGCAATAACTTTTAAAACCTTTTCCAGTCACTTGCCCCATGCATTCAGCAGCAGCAGGCCATTCACTTTGATTTGATCCCGTTATAAATGTCATCATTTCGACAATAAAGAAATGCTACATCAACGTTATCTTGCACATTTTATCTAACCATCTCCGTTTATAACTTTCAATATATTTTAAAAGAGATCTCTCTCTTTCTCTCTCATCTGCGTGCGGGGCCTCACAGACACGCTGCATCTCTCTCTCGCTCAGACACGCTGCAGCGCCGTGCAGTGTGCACACAGTTCTGCCGGTAATGAATATTACATTTTGTGACGAAACTTTTCCACCAATAATTCCAATAAGTATTCCAAAATGTATTCACTTCAGGTTTACGAAAGTAACTGTAATCAGATTACTCGTTTTTCAAATGTAACGCCAGCTGAATACAGTTAGCCTACTTGATTTTTGTATTCTGATTACGTAACGCCGTTACATATATTCAGTTACAACCCAACCCTGCTTCTAGGCTACTGTCCCGCAGCTCCTGCCTCTCTGTTGGACTCTGTCGCAGCAGGGCTGCTGCTGTGGTGCGGAGCGCACAAAACAGACTCTTCACAACAAGGATCACTTCTTCTTCTTCAAGGAAGGGAAGGTTTCGCAGTACGCAGTCTACTGTCCCGCAGCTGCTGCCTCTCTGTTGGACTCCGGTACTGCACCTTACTCACGAGACGTTGTAAAAAAATGGGTGGGGGGCGAACGCAGTAACCACTCCGCCAACGCCACAGTCACCCCCGTCGAGCGGGCCGGATGAGAATGTCTGGCGGGCCGGATGTGGCCCGCGGGCCGCCAGTTGGTGGTCACTGCAGTAGAGCTTCCCATGCACCTCCGCTTCTCCACTGCTGTGCGACATCTGGGTGGTGAGTATAGGAAGCTGGTTCTGAACCTACCCCCCCCATGATCAAACCCCTGAGAAGGCATTTGAAGAACTGAGGGCAGAGTACGGTGACACACAAGGCTCTCTAGATCCACTGACTAACTTCTATGAGCGTAGTCAGAGGTCCGGAGAATCTCCCTGCTTATGCTATAGTGTTGGAGGCAATAATGCGGGCTGTCGAAGAAAGTCAAAGAGGGGGCAGGCCTTTCCCTGACCGAGATTGCAAACTTACCCGACAGCTCCTAAGAGGGCTTATTGATGAGGAAGTCTACACGAGGATTTCACCTATGAAGCCCCTGTTTTTCAGTTTCCGAGAGCTTCAAACTGAACTCAGAAACCTAGCAAAAGAGTCTAAAAGGTTCCAGTCACAAAACAAGGAAAAGAAAACATACGCCCAGGTGCATGTTACAACGGAGGGTACTAATGTAAGGGCAGAAAGGTCAAAGAATACCTCAGAGTGGTCAGAGTTGACAGACCACCACATAAATCACATCACCAGGACCGCCTTTTTCCACCTCAAACACATTGCCCGTCTCCGCCCATCACTCTCCTCCTCTGCTGCTGAAACCCTGATTCATGCATTCATCACTTCACGACTCAACTACTGCAATAGCATCCTCTACGGCATACCATCCAACCTCCTCAATAAACTCCAACATATCCAGAACTCTGCTGCCTGCCTCCTCACCCACACCCGCTCCCGAGACCACATCACTCCCGTCCTCCAGAACCTCCACTGGCTCCCCGTCTGTCAAAGAATCAACTTCAAAGTCCTCCTCATTACCCACAAAGCCCTCAACAATCAGGCCCCCCCCCTACCTCACAGACCTGCTGCACCACCACGCCCCTTCCCGCTGCCTCCGCTCATCAGAAGCCAACCTCCTATCCATCCCCAAAAAACTCACAAAAACTCACCTCTTCAATCTGGCTTTTAATGTGTGACCAATCACCGGACCTGGGGGGACAGAGCCTTCTCCGTCGCTGCCCCCTCCCTCTGGAACTCACTCCCCCAACCCATCAGAGACTGCACTGACCTCACACCTTCAAAAAACTCACAAAAACTCACCTCTTCAATCTGGCTTTTAATGTGTGATTGTTTTTGTATTATTTGACTTTAACTATATATTTATTTGTTGTTCCTTCCTTTTCTTTTCCCTTCACTATATCTGTAAAGCGTCTTTGAGCACCTGTAAAAGCGCTAACAAATTAAATCTATTATTATTATTATTATAGAGATGGTCAAGAGATTGGCTGTTAACCAAGAGGAGCAGATGGCAAAGTTGTCTCGTCTGGAGTCAAGAGTGGCTGCTTCACCCACGGTTCCTCCATCAAGGGTCCAGCCACCCCCTAGAACTGCAATCCAGAGTTCAAGTTTTGTATGCTACCGTTGTGGGAAGGAAGGACATACAGCCCGTGTCTGCAGAGCAGTGCTCCCAGATCCCAATCCGGCCTGGGTACGCCAACCACAGCCTATGACCCATGCGGAGGAGAACAGACCTAACTCAGCTCAGCATTTAAGGCGAGACACGGCAGGCAAAAACATCGTTTTTCAAGCACTGGTCAATTTTGAGATTTTGTGCTATTTTTATTCTATAACATGTTTTCCTTCAGGCTTTTGGAAGGAAAACGTACAAAATACACATTTAAGTGTTTATTTTACTATAGTTTGTCTATTTGCGTCTGTAGATTTCTCCTAAATTCACCAAAAGTTAGCATTCTAACGTAACATAAAGTACCGTGACCGCTGTGTGCCCCATGTCATCAGAGATATCGTTGGAAAGCTCCGTCTCTCCTGCACAATCTCATCTGATCCAAATATGGTTATTTCCTTTGTATCAGCAACCAATCGTGAAAGCACAAAGGGGTCTTAAACCAAGAAACGAAATCTCATTGGCTGGTGTCAATTTCCGACAACGTGATTCGTTCAGATGTGTCACGTGGTGTGCTAAAACACTTCCTGGTTAGCTTTCCGCTAGAAATTTAAATCTCAAAAATGGCAATAGAACGGCGAAAAAAAACGTTCACAGAGAAGACGACAACAATTTTCACTTGCACGAAGCAAGGTTATACAAAAAACAAATGACCCCGAACATGAAATACCTTCACAGAGTGCGTCGATGCGCAAGCTGTCATCCAAAGAACAGGAGGGTTTAGCTAGCGCCTCACTGCAATCTTTAAAGGTCGTTTTCTCAAAATGAGTTTTTTCTCCTACTCTGAGTCCGAAATGTCCACTTCAGTAGCACGTAGATACACCAAACCTTCCAGTTATATTCCTATCAATATTATGAAGGCTTTTACAGAAGGGTTTGTTCATATATCATTCATAGCCTGAATTATACAACATTGTATACCTAAAAACATGGCGAAAATTGATATTTTAGGGCTGTTGACAGTATTTTCTGATTTATGGAGTGATACAAAGAGATATTCAATATCCCTTCTGTAAAAGCCTTAGATGCTAATATGACTACAAAATGAAACAAACATTTTGAACCTGGCTTTATCCAAAGTTCAGATTTCGATTCCTGAAATGTGTTAAAATATGCACATATTTAATGAGATAATGGATATTTAAACATGCTATTTCAGAAAACTTGTAATACAACAAACAATTGCCTTATTGTAAGTAATTAACTGGATACCTTTAAGTTAAAAAAATTACCCTATTCACCTGGGGTGTCTCGCCTTAAACGCTTAGAGCCCATGGTAACCGGGGCAACCATGGGCGGGCAGCAAGGTCCCCCACAGCAAGTAAAAAAATCAATTGGTGGAAAAGAGGGCACCCCCTTAGTAGGCCCACGGAACGAGGGTGAGGTTGAAGTCAATGGAATGAAGTGCAAAGCTCTCATCGACTCTGGCTCTCAGGTAACCAGTATTACTCATGGATATTGGTGCAACCACCCTGCCCTGCAAACCAAAAGCTGCAGCCTTCTAAAGTACCCATAGAGGGTGCAGCAGGTCAAAGTGTGTCCGACTATGGTGTCCTGCAAATTGACTTGAAAGTGCTGGGAAAAGAGTTCAAAACTGTGCCTGCTTTTGTTGTCCCTGATTCTGATTATCGCTCCTCTGTTCCATTGCTTGTGGGAACGAATGCCATTCGGGTCTCGAGGAGTCACCTCCAAGCAACCTACAGCCAGCAGTTTCTTCACCGAGTCAAGGAAGACCACCCGGAGTGGTACACCGATCTACTGGAGATTGGCAGCACCGACCTTGAGGCAACAGAAGACAAGGTGGGCCCTGCTGTGTATACCGGGCGCAAGATTCGAATTCCCGCAGGAAAAGAGGTGTGAGATCAAAACGGGCCCACGGAGAAAGACTTATACTGCCCTCATTGAAAGCAACTCCTCCTTTGCGGCTTCCCTAGGACCTCTTGGTTGCCAAAATCCTGGCTGATGTAAAGAAAGGCTGCGCCCCGGTCAGAGTGATGAACCTGTCCCAACATGCTATTACTATTAAGCCACACACTCACCTGGCCAATGCATTCCTGGTGGACAATGTTGTGGAATTTCCAGACGAAAAGCTGAGTGGATGTCGCAATAATGGGAGTCAGGAAGTCTGCCTGAGTCTGGACCATGCAGGTAGTGGTGAGTTGTGGGGTGGACCTAAGTGAAGCAGCAGTTGAGAATGAACACCAGCGCTCCCTCCTTAGAGATCTTGTCGAGAGGAACATAGGTGTTTTCTCCAAGCATCCCATGGACTACGGCCACACAGAAACAATGCAGCATGACATTCCCCTGGTTGATTCCAAGCCCTTCCGGCTCCCGTATCGCAAGATTCCGCCTTCACAGTGGCAAGATGTGCGGAAGTTGTTGATAGAGATCATCAGGCCTAGTAAGAGTCCATATGCGTCCCCAGTGGTGATCATGACTAAGAAAGACGGGTCATTAAGGTTGTGCATTGACTACAGAAAGCTAAACTCCTACAGCACGAGAGACGCATTTCCCCTGCCCAGAATAGAAGACGCCCTGGAGGCTCTGGGGCAAGCAAAGTACTTTTCCACACTTGACCTGACATCTGGTTACTGGCAGGTGGAGGTAGCGGAACAAGACAAGCACAAGACAGCATTCAGCACACCCATGGGGCAGAGTTCCCGTTAGAATATTTTTTCGCCGGTCAACATGTCCGTTAAAGTTTAAATCTTCCGGACAAAACGAGAAAAGTGCCGGTCAAAGGTCTTCTTTGTTATTTATTGAGCTTTAAAACAAATTGATATGATTCAATATTAAACTAATTATAGTAGATTTTAAAACTACATTATGCAAAAGAGAACAGTAATTTACAATAACACGGGAATAATAAACGGAGCGCTCTCTCCCTCTCCTGACAGCCCGTCAGTATCATGCAGCTCGCGGATCAGTAATGAGTCACTCGACAGTAAAACTAAACATATCTATAACTAGTTTAGGTAGTTTGAGAGGTCATTAAAATAGCTACGTGTGATATTCTAACCTGAAGTGTGTGTTTTGTCCGCTCACCGCTGATCATGCAGAGCTGCGTGTCGACTCGTCAGCAGCAGCTGATCTCTCTCTCTCCCGCCAGATTAGACTTCACTCGCGTTTATGTCCATATCGATCAGATCCAGCTAGTTCTAGCTAATGAATGAATGAATGAAAACTTTATTACAGACTCAGGGCCCAGATAAAAGACAAGACATTACATAGATAAAAGACAAGGCATTACATATAATAAATTACATACACAGCATAAAAAGAATTCAATTCAATGATATGACTACCTGCTTATTAAAAGACACCTAAACAATAAGTGTCGCGATGCAACCGGGTGAGGCCGCAAAGTATAGCGCAGCATTAATGCATTTGTTTATGCCCACCGGAACCCCTAGGCATTACCAACAGATCAACGCACAATCAACCCATACAGGACATATCTTTCTCCACATTAAGTGTTAGTTGACTATTCTTGTCTGTCACATACTCTTTTGTCTGTCACATAAGTGGTGCAAGTTGCGCAACTGATGTGGTACTTTGACCGGAGAGATTTAGATTTGCCGGTCTTCAGCATATTTTACCGGTCGTAGTCCGGTAATTAACGGCTAACGGGAACTCTGCCATGGGGCTGTTTGAGGCCAACAGGATGCCCTTCGGACTGCAGAATGCTCCATCCACCTTCCAGAGGCTCATGACCTGCTGTTTTGGGGATCTGAACTTCACCCACCTCTTGATCTACCTTGACGACCTCATCATCTTCTCCAAAACCTTTGATGACCATCTGGAGAGGTTGCAGCTGGTGTTTGATCGGCTTCATGAACATGGCTTGAAGTTAAAGCCTTCCAAGTGCCAGCTTGTGAGAAAGGAAGTGCAGTACTTGGGTCACTTGGTATCGGCGGAGGGGATCAGGACAGAACCAGAGAAGATCAGCAAGGTCAGGGACTGGGTGAGGCCCACAAACAGGAAGGAAGTGTTGCAGTTCTTAGGGTTTGCTGGATATTACAAACGCGGTACGTTGGTGGCTACTCGAGCATCGCTGCTCCTTTATACCGCCTGACAACTGGTGACCCCAGGAAGAAAATAAGAGGAAGGAAGACAAGTTTGGGTCCTGAGCCGCCCTTTTTGTGGACTACAGAGTGTGAAGAAGCCTTTCAGTCCCTGAAGCAAAAGATGACGACTGCTCCAGTACTGGGTTATCCGGATTACAGCCTACCTTTTGTGCTTCAGACTGATGCGTCGGGACAGGGGCTTGGTGCTGTCTTGGTTCAAGTCCAGGATGGAGCTGAGAGAGTCATAGCCTATGCGAGCAGAGTCTTGAGCCCGGCCGATATGAGGTATCCTGCACACAAACTGGAGTTCCTTGCTCTGAAGTGGACAGTGACAGACAAGTTTTACGACCATCTCTATGGGCGTCCATTCTCTGTCCAGACGGATAACAACCCCTTCAAATATGTGATGTCCTCTGCAAAGCTGGATGCTACCGGCCAGCGATGGGTGTCTCGGCTGTCTAAATTCCACTTTGACATCCAGTATCGGAGGGGACAATGTAACGCAAATGCAGATGCCCTCTCCTGTATGTCAAACCAGGAGGTCACACATGTCCTACAAACCTATGTAACCTGTCCTCAGCGGGTGGGGATCAATGTGAGAGTGCACGGGGAGACACAGCCCACACTAGAACCAGGAGGGGCCCCTGATGAGAACACTGCCGCAGAGAACCCTGACTCACAAGACCTTGGGCCGGGCATGTCAAGTGAGCCCTACAGGGAGGTGGGGACGGAATCCCTGCCTGCCATGACAAAACAGGAGATCCGTGTGGGGCAGAAGGAGGACCCTGTCATTGGCCCCATCTTGCACTACAAAAGTTTGAACCGGAAACCAAGCCGCAGCGAGAGGGTCAGTGGTGGTGGGCAGGTGTGCCTTCTTTTAAAAGAGTGCAGGAGGTTAATGGTGAGGGATGGTATCATGTACCGCCACATCCAGGACGGCCAAAGGGGAGTAGTGGAGCAGCTAGTATTGCCAGAGAAACTGCATACAGCAGTAAAGACTGCTCTCCATGATGATTCAGGGCATTTAGGATTCGAGAGGACGTTGCAAATGATTCTACTGGCCAAGAATGTTTCAAGAAATCAAGGCTTGGTGTGAGCAGTGTGAAAGATGCTGTCTCCGGAAGACCCCTACTGCAGGCTCCAGGGCTCCCCTGGTCAGTATCCACAGCAGTGCCCCCATGGAGCTGGTGTGTGTGGACTTTCTGACTCGGGAGAAGTCCGAAGGTGGCATAGAAAATGTGCTTGTGGTTACAGACCACTTTTCCCGCTACGCCCAGGCCTACCCGACAAAATACCAAAAGGCCTCTACAGTGGCTAAAACACTGTGGAAAAACTTCTTCTGCCGGTTTGGGTTCCCTGCGAAGCTGCATGCGGACCAAGGGCGCAACTTTGAAAGTAAAGTTGTGAAGGAGCTGTGTAAGTGCACTGGAATCATAAAGACTCATACGACCCCTTACCACCCACAAGGCAACGGGACCACCGAAAGGTTCAACCGGATCCTCATAAACATGCTGGGGACCTTGGAGCCACACTTGAAACCCCGCTGGCATGAGCATCTTGACGCAATGACACATGCCTATAACTGCACACAGCATGAGTCAACGGGTTACACACCATACTACCTGATGTTTGGGAGACATCCTAGGCTCCCAGTGGATCTGATTGTTGGGCTTTCCACCGCAAGTGAGCCAAGTGGATACAGTGATTATGTCCAAATTCTGTACGACAGTCTGTCACAGGCATATGCACAGGCTAATCAAACCTCTCTGCATGCTAAGGCTCAACAGAAAAAGCACTATGACAGAAAAGCAAGGGGTCAAGTCTTCATACTGGGGGATAGAGTCCTTGTCAAAGTATGTCATGTGGAGGGATGGCAGAAACTGGGAGACAGATGGGAGGCACGTCCATACATTGTGGTGAAGAAATAACTCAACACACCTGTATATGTGATACGATTAGAGGACAGCAAGAGAGAGAGGGTGGTGCACCCCAACCTCCTCACACAGTGAATGTTCCTTCCAGTGGAACGAGCCAGTGAAGTGATAGGAGAAGAGGTTGAACCGGATGCAGCAGAGGACTGTGAGATCGATCATATAGAGGAAGTTGAGGAGAATGTGGGACCTGGGACACCAGTGGTACACTATGAGCCCAAACAAATGGAGGAAGTGGATGTGGATGAAGGACAAATGGATGAAGGAGATGAGGAAAGTATGACTGTGAGTGACACCAAATCACCTGACAAGGCTCCTAGGAGAAATCCACCAAGAAATCGGTGTGCTCCGAAGAGACAGTCATGTGAGTCACAAGTCCTGAGTTCGGAAGAGGACCAGAGGAGGAGAGAAAGGGGATGGAAGTTGTGGCAAAGGGCCAAAGCAAGTAGAGAAGCAGGACAGGGGTGACACAATCAAGCCACAACATTCTGACTGTTAAAATGTATAACACGCACACATTTTATAAGACAGTCATACATACAGTCCTTCACTGCAAACATCGCTGCTACAACCCGTTGCTGCAGATACACGCTTTACAACATCAGGAGGATACGTCCCCAGCTGACCCAGAAAGCCACGCAGGTTCTGGTCCAGGCTCTCGTCACCTCACGCCTAGACTACTGCAACTCCCTCCTGGCTGGTCTGCCTGCATGTGCCTTCCGACCTCTGCAGCTCATCCAGAATGCAGCGGCTCGTCTGGTCTTCAACCTTCCAAAATTTTCCCACACCACTCCGCTCCTCCGCTCACTTCACTGGCTCCCGGTAACTGCTAGAATCCACTTCAAGACACAGGTACTTGCATACCATACTGCGAATGGATCTGGCCCTTCCTACATCCAGGACATGGTTAAACTGTACACCCCAGCGCGTGCACTACGCTCTGCATCAGCCAAACGACTCGCTGCACCCTCGCTGCGAGGGGGACCCAAGTTCCCATCAGCAAAAACACGTGGGTTTGCTATCCTGGCTCCAAAATGGTGGAATGAGCTCCCCATTGACATCAGGACAGCAGAAAGCCTGCACATCTTCCGGCGCAGACTGAAAACTCATCTCTTTCGACTCCACTTCGAGCGATAGAATTACTAACAAAGAACTACTAACAGAGCACTTATATACTAATAAAGGACTGGCTTATCTATACCCAGTTGAGTAGCACTTGAAATGTTTGGCTCTATGAAACCTGATGTACTTATATGATTCTGTTTTCTTCAAGGTTGTGTCTTCCTGGTCGAATGTACTTATTGTAAGTCGCTTTGGATAAAAGCGTCAGCTAAATGCAATGTAATGTAATGTAATACAGAAAGGTTATTTGTTTCTCTTTAACTGTTTAAATTGTTTGTGCTACATGGCCTTTGTTATATTTAGTTTGGCCTGATGGCTGGGACGCCATCAATTAAAGAAGGGGTAGATGTAAGGTAACAGACTTGACAGGCCACTAGGTGTTACTGTTGTGCAGCAAATTGTTGTTTTTTGTCCATTGTGGGACACCGTATTTCTCCTGTTGTTCTGGGTGCGGCCGCCATCTTGGCGCTAATGTTTGTATTCACTCCACGAAAGGTGTGTCAGAAGAGCTGCCATTGTGAAGAATAAATCACTACTTAGCGTCTCCACCACAATCCAATCTACTGTGTCCTGTTTTCCGCCCCTCTGCATAACATCCCATCACAAACACAACGCAGAGTCCCAGGGTGTTCAGAGAGGCTACGGGACATTTGGGTTACATAATCATTTACAAAACATCGCTTGATGTTTATGTTCGCCGAATTGACATGAAAGCACTCACAAATATGAATATACTGTAGTCAACTTCATTAAAACGTTATTAACTTGCCCAAACTCAGTAATTCACTGAAAATAGGTTTATTTTTAATGAAGCCTCGTCATCTCACCATGGGAAAACGGGCTATAATATTATACTATTGTTGAACTTTCCTGTCGGCTCGTGGTCGAGGAAACAGGGGGGGGGATGACTCTCTGTCGTCTCCCAGGGCAGAAGCAACACGCTTCGGGTTCAATAACCCACTTTATCAAATCACTGGAGAGAGGCGAGCTCGTCTTGGGAGGTCGTTGTATTTATTTAGTTCTTCCATTTCACAAGATACATCACAGACCTATGCTTTTTCCTGCTGCCTCGTTTCATTTCCAGAAAACATATATACCGCTCGCTCACTCTCGCTCTACCATACCCACACACACATGCACGCGCCACACCCCTCTCTTAAAGAGACAGAGATCTCACTCTGCATCAGTTCATAGTGCATGTATGGGCAACATACAAGACATGAAGTCTCACACCACAATAAAGTATGGAAAAAGTGAAGTGGCCTGAATACTTTCCAAACCCACTGTACCCTGGCATTCTCCAACTGTGTGGTCATACACTCCCTCCAGCCTCACATCGACAATTTACAATAGGCAATATGACATGATATGACAATGCAGTTCCTAAAACCATACCTGGTGATTCCAGTGATGGTTCATCACCCGTTTGGTTCTTGGCAGACAACAACAAGCACTTCAGCAAGGGTGTGGAAGTCAGCATTTCTGCCTGTTGGACGACCTTTGCTGTGAAGGAGGTTGGCCACTTTTCCAGTAGTTTGGATGGAGTTTCTGACCCAAAGAGGAGACTGAAGTCTTGGAGAATCTAAAACTCATATACCAACAAGTCCTCCAACTCATACGACCAAATGGGCCGATTGTTCAGGCCCTTATTACGAGCAAATATGTTGTTTGTTCAAGCGCTTAATACGTTCTATAATTACGTTTTAAAGTGTTCGCCCTCTAGTGCTCCCGTGGAATGCAAACGTTACAGATGGTCGTTTATTCACAAATAGCCCTTTCTGTAAAATCCTAAATTGTAGGATAGTTTGGCCATTAAAACGCTTTTTGATTAGATTTCTAGCAAGAAGTGTATATTGTACTTTTACAATCCACTTCCAGTCGATATGTAGGATTGATAGTTTGATAGATATTACGAAGAGGATTTGAGGTATGCGGCAGCCTCCATGTAAAGTTACGGGTTGAAAACAGTATTTCCGGTCTCGACGTTTTCATAATAAAACCAATGATCAAATGATTTAACAGTGATATCTGCAGTACTGATCAACTAAAAAAACATTAGTTTATCATACAACATTTATTGGTTTAAATTGTGTACAATGCTTTTGTGTTTTTCCCATAGGTTTTTCTCTTTCGATTCTGAGAGACACCTTTCTTTTTTCAGAGGTTTTGAGAGGCTAAGACATCGATTGTTTTAGCCACAATGCATGTTGGGAGATGGTGTTTATGCGATATGAAATCGGAAAAACATTTTTTTTAAATAAAATACTTTATTCCGAGTGTTCTTGCTTTTCTCTTTGGAAGTCATCACATAACGGCATTGTAATACACGGTTCGGCGATATTATTATGTTTTATTAACTACACCACTGGTTTTTTAACCCGCACCGCCTAGTGGTTAAAGCACGTTATTGAATTTTGTTGTTGAATAAGTTTTATTTGATGAAAACATTTAAATATTAAGAGTAGCCTACATATACAATTGGGGGAAAGTAGAAGGCAAGATAGAAATATAAAATATCAAGAAGATACTGTAGTGATCTCTACAATAAAACCGTTTAGTGCAGGACGTCCAAAGATATTAACAGGAGGATGTGCAAAACAGACAAACTAATAAAGCTTTATTTAAACATTACGGGCCACATCAGCATTATGGTTGCACTCAAAGGGCCGGTTGTAACTTTAAGACTATATAAAATGATGTGTGTATATATATATTACATTATTGCCTCTGCATTGGATTATTATCAGATAGGGTAATAACTTCAGAATTAACTACGTCTGAATGTAGAAGTTTAGGGCAAATAATTGCAAATCTCTTTAATGAGAATGTCACAAAATAATTTAAAAAGAAAAGCCAAATTCTGGAAAAAAAGTGACATTTAAAAAAAGGAGGTGAAATTAAAAAAGAAACATTTAAAAAAAGTCAAATTCTGAGAAAAAAGTCAAATTTGAGATGCATTATGCGACATATAGTTTATGGGCAACGTGCTTCTGTAAATCATCATGTAACCGTATAATAAACATATAATTCTTTGCAAGCTCTTTGCTGGGGCCACAGAAAATGAAGTCACGGGCCGGATTTGGCCCCCGGGCCTTGAGTTTGACACCCCTGATGTAAGCCATCTAAAACAGTCTACTTTGATCATAATCAAGAATAACTCACATATCCTGTCTTCCCATGTGGATCTTGGAGCGAGGGAAACAGGGTAACAATCCCCAGTGCATACTTCTCTTTGGTCAGTCGCTGAGGGATTCTCCTGTAGAGCAAAGTCATTTTCAACATTTCATTCATTTAAGTCTAAGAGACTTAGTTTTAGAACATATAAACTTAATGAACTCAATTTATGTAGAAATACAATTGCACCAACTTCATCCACACTTAACCTATACATACAGTTGCAAGAAAAAGTATGTGAACCCTTTGGATTCTCCACACATAGCGTTGTGTGTTCCTTCCAAACAACTCAACTTTGGTTTCATCTGTCCATAGAATATTTTGCCAGTAGTGCTGTGGAACATCCAGGTGCTCTTTTGCAAACTTCAAATGTGCAGCAATGTTTTTTCTGGACAGCAGTGGCTTCCTCCGTGGTGTCCTCCCATGAACTCCATTCTTGTTCAGTGTTTTACGTATCGTAGATTCGTCAACAGAGATGTTAGCATGTGCCAGAGATTTCTTTAAGTCTCTAGCTGACACTCTAGGATTCTTCTTCACCTCATTGAGCATTCTGCGCTGTGCTCTTGCAGTCATCTTTACAGGACGGCCACTCCTAGGGAGAGTAGCAACAGTGCTGAACTTTCTCCATGTATAGACAATTTGTCTTACCGTGGACTGATGAACTTCAAGGCTTTTAGAGATACGTTTGTAACCCTTTCCAGCTTTATGCAAGTCAACAATTCTTAATCGTAGGTCTTCTGAGAGCTCTTTTGCGCGAGGCATGGTTCACATCTGGCAATGCTTCTTAAGAATAGCAAATTCAAAACTGGTGTGCATTTTTTATAGGGCAGGGCAGCTTTAACCAACACCTCCAATCTCGTCTCATTGATTGGACTCCAGGTTGGCTGACTCCTGACTCCAATTAGCTCTTGAAGAAGTCTTTAGCCTAGGGGTTCACATACTTTTTCCACCCTGCACTGCGAATGTTTACATGGTGTGTTCAATAAAAATATGAAAACATATAATTGTTTGTGTGGTATTAGTTTAAGCAGACTGTTTGTCTATTGTTGTGACTTAGATGAAGATCAGAACACATTTTATGACCAACTTATGCAGAAATCCAGGTAATTCCAAAGGGTTCACATAGTTTTTCTTGCAACTGTACATGACACTTTCATGCAAAGCTATAACAAATTACAATCTTACCCCTCACTCGGCACCATGTCTGCAACTAGAATGTTCACCATCACTTTTCTTGTGGCAGGACTAATTGTTCCTTTTTCCTCAGCACATCACTTCATCCTGGTTTGGTCAGCAGAACCTGTTTTATCAGCTTAAAAAAAAACACAACAAAAATGACACCCGTTAAGTAAGCAGTATAGGTTTATGAGCAATCTACTGGTACAGACACACGGATGGACAGACGTCACTAAAATGTAAAACAATGGTGTACATGACATATTGAACATGCACTCACATTTTTGGCTTGTGGACCCTGCAAAGCCTCCTCCTCTTTTCTGAAGCGTTTCAGAGTGCCACTGTAGAAATCGTTTTCACTGCTGCGTTTCGAAGTGACTGAAAGAGTATCTGTGTCTGAAGCGGAGGATGAGGATGGCTCTGGAAAATAATGTCATCACCAAGCGGCAAACTGTGGGGTAGAGCCGTGAAGCCAATACGGAAGTGCCACACACTGCAGTTCATATATTGGCCGATAGGCGATGGCTGCAGAAAGGAGCAATTTCCATAGACCCCCATGTTAAAATGCCCAACTTTACAGCAGAAAAAAACATGTTTCTACCCCTGGCTCCATACATTTTTATTATCGATATAGTTAGATTCCACCTTCATGATTATGGATCTGTGAGTGAATTGTTTTCTAACGCGACCCTTTTATTTATATTAGGTCTTAAAGTTTGTGCACACATTAGGGCGTGGTCACGTTGATTGACAGATACGTGCCTCACTGTCAGCTAACAGCAACTTGTCCACTCTGCTAGGCTACAACCATAGAGACTACAGCGTTAGTTAGCCATAGTACTGTACTTGACCCTTTAGCTGTGTTCGTGGTGATCGTGCCTGTTAGGGAATATTGTTACAAATACCAGATAATTAAAATGTCGTGCTGTGCGCTTGAATGTACTAACAGAACTTCCAAGAAGTCTACTTTCAGCTTTTTTCGGTGAGTAAAATGATATTATACATGTTAACCCCGTTAGCAGGTGTTTGTGTGCTTGTTAGCTTAGCTTGTTATGTAGCTTATTAGTCAGCTAAGGACGTAACCCTTTATACATATATACAGTTTAGTTTATGATTCAGCCTTGGGTAAGACTTTTATACCATATGGCTATGACGCCCATAATGCTAAACTGTCACGGTTGAGTGAAGGAAGCAGGACCCAAATGCAGATAACTCTGATAAACCTTTATTTCAAGGCTAAGGAAACTAATACAGACAAAACAGAACACTCACCGGTGAATTCAGTCACCAACAAAAGAAGCACCAACACTGAACACAGGACGAGACAAGACTAAATACAGGGAGGGATAATTACAAGACAAGAAACAGCCGGGCAGGGGAGGAGAAACACAAGGGCCACAGGTGAACACAATCAACTAACGAGACACACCAGGGAAACTAACGACGGAAGAAAACATGACATAGAGAACAGTGAAAACACCCAAACCCAGACATAGACCTGTGACCTGACATGACAACCGTGACAGAACCCCCCCCTCAAGGGACGGATTCTAGACGTCCCTAAACCCCAAAACAAAAATCCAATAAAGTCCAGCAGGGTGGGTGGAGGGGGTCCGGAGGAGGGACGTATCCCTAGGCCACCAGGGTGGGTGGAGGGGGTCCGGAGGACGGGACTAAGCTGACCGCCCAGGAGCCCAGTAGGGGACCAGGAAGGGATCTCGGGCGGACGGCCCGGGGGCACGGCAGAAGCCGAGAAGGGGACTCGGGCGGACGGCCCGGGGGCAAGGCAGAGTCTAAGGTGGGGAACTCGGGCGGACGGCCCGGGGGCAAGGCAGAGTCCAAGGTGGGGGTCTCGGGCGGACGGCCCGGGGGCAAGGCAGAGTCTAAGGTGGGGAACTCGGGCGGACGGCCCGGGGGCAAGGCAGAGTCCATGGTGGAGCGAAGGCCACAGCGGGCGAACTCAGGGGGCCGAGCATGAGGGCGAAGACCAGACAGCTCCGGAGGCCGGGCAGGACCCGGTGTCGGCCGGACAGGAACCGGAGCCGGCGGGACAGGCTTCGGCAGGATCCCCCACGGAAGAGGACCAGGAGTTGGCAGGACCCCCAGCAGGAGAGTGGTTGGCGGGACCTCCAACGAGACAGGACAAAGGGTTGGCAGGACCCCCGGCAGGAGAGTAGTCGGCGGGGCCTCCAACGGGACAGGACACAGGGTTGGCAGGACCCCCGGCAGGAGAGTAGTCGGCGGGGCCTCCAACGAGACAGGACAAAGGGTTGGCAGGACCCCCGGCAGGAGAGTAGTCGGCGGGACCTCCAACGGCACAGGACATGGGGTTGGCAGGACCCCCGGCAGGAGAGTAGTCGGCGGGGCCTCCAACGAGACAGGACAAAGGGTTGGCAGGACCCCCGGCAGGAGAGTAGACGGCGGGACCTCCAACGGGACAGGACATGGGGTTGGCAGGACCCCCAGCGGAACCTCCAACGGTACAGGACATGGGGTTGGCAGGACCCCCGGCAGAAGACTAGTCTGCGGGACCTCCCACTGGACAGGACATGGGGTTGGCAGGACCCCCGGCAGGAGAGTAGTCGGCGGGGCCTCCAACGAGACAGGACAAAGGGTTGGCAGGACCCCCGGCAGGAGAGTAGACGGCGGGACCTCCAACGGGACAGGACATGGGGTTGGCAGGACCCCCGGCAGGAGAGTAGTCGGCGGGGCCTCCAACGGGACAGGACATGGGGTTGGCAGGACCCCCGGCAGGAGAGTAGTCGGCGGGACCTCCAACGGCACAGGACATGGGGTTGGCAGGACCCCCGGCAGGAGAGTAGTCGGCGGGACCTCCAACGGGACAGGACACAGGGTTGGCAGGACCCCCGGCAGGAGAGTAGTCGGCGGGGCCTCCAACGGGACAGGACATGGGATTGGCAGGACCCCCGGCAGGAGAGTAGTCGGCGGGACCTCCAACGGTACAGGACATGGGGTTGGCAGGACCCCCGGCAGAAGACTAGTCTGCGGGACCTCCAACGGCACATGAGTAGGGGCTTGAGTGGGGACTCGAGAGAGGGCTTGAGAGGGAACTCGAGAGGAAACTGGAGAGTCGACTGGAGAGGTGACTCGAGAGAGGGGACTCGAGAGGTGACTGGAGAGGGGACCTGAGAGGGGACTTGAGAGGGAATTCGAGAGGAGACCTGAGGGGAAACTTGAGAGGGGACTTGAGAAGGGACTCGAGAGAGGGCTTGAGAGGGAACTCGAGAGGAAACTGGAGAGTTGACTTGAGAGGTGACTCGAGAGGGGACTCGAGAGGTGACTGGAGAGGGGACCTGAGAGGGGACTTGAGAGGGAACTCGAGAGGAGACCTGAGGGGAAACTTGAGAGGGGACTCGGGTAGGAACTTGAGAGGGGACTTGAGAAGTGTCTGGAGGGGAGACTTGAGAGAGTTGGTTCGCCAACAGAACACGGGGTGCTGGAGTCGGGGCCATGACTGATGGGGCTGGTACTTGAGCCGGAACTACGGCTGGAACTGGGGCCGGAACCATTGCTGCTGGGGCCAGAACTGGGGCCGGAACCATCGCTGTGTGGGCCGGTTCTGTAGCCGGAACCATGGCTGCTGGGCAAGGACCATGGCTGTGTGGGCCGGGTTCTGTAGCCGGGACCATGGCTGCATGGGCCGGTTCTGGAGCCGGAACCATGGCTGTAGGGACCGGTTCTGGAGCCGGAACCATCACTGCTGGGGCCGGAACCATGGTTGCTGGGGCCGGAACCATGGCCGCTGGGGCCAGAACTGGGACCGGAATCATGGCTCTTGGGGCTCGGATTGCTAGCCTGGACTTGCGACTCCTTCTCTTAGAAGCCGCCTGAAGGCTCCGTGGACCTCCAAAAGCCAGACGAGTTCCAGAAAACGACTCTTGGACAGGAGCAGGAACTGGGGCGGAAGCACTGGTTGACTCCAGACGGAACACACCGAGACGTTTATAGTCAGCAGGCTGGAAATCACACACCCAGATGAAGTTCAAAATCCAGCCAGGTAAGAATTTCACCAAGTCAGGTTTCTCCATAGCCAACCGGTGCGCCTCTACCAGAGCGGCCTCCTTCTGCAGAACACTGGACGCTCCCTTCCACCAATCATAGCAGCAAGCCAAATCAAAGGAAAAAAGTTGTAGTTCCACCTCAAATGGATCATCTGCTGGGTCCATTTCTGGTTGGTGCTTTCTGTCACGCAGAGTGAAGCAGGTAGGACCCAAACGCAGATTACACTTGACGATACCTTTATTTCAAGGACTTTAAATAAACTTGGACAAACAAAACACTCTTCGGTGAACTGGGTCACATACAAAAGAAGCACCAACACTGAACACAGGACGAGACAAGACTAAATACAGGGAGGGATAATTACAAGACAAGAAACAGCCGGGCAGGGGAGGAGAAACACAAGGGCCACAGGTGAACACAATCAACTAACGAGACACACCAGGGAAACTAACGACGGAAGAAAACATAGAGAACAGTGAAAACACCCAAACCCAGACATAGACCTGTGACCTGACATGACAACCGTGACATAAACGGGAGCAAATGTGAAAAGGGGACCCAATTATCCCAGTGGGGCCGCCGGAGTCCACGCCGCCGATACTAACGGGGCTGCAGGGGGCTAGCTCGCTAGCGCGTCCCGGCTATAGGTTCCGGCGGCCGTAGCTAGCCCCCTGGGGCTCCGTTAGCTTCGGCCCGCGGCGGAGTCCGGCGTTATAAATGGAGATCAAGGAATGCATCGAAACGCGGACTTGGTTCGCCTGTAGCCCGCTGTAGTATTAGCTAAATAAATGATGTTGAGAAAGGTTTATTAAGCTGAACACCGCCACAATTATTCTGCTATGTATCGGTACTTATTTAATTGTATTAACGTGTGAATGACAAGCATTAAGAATAATACCAAATAGCTAATTATCTTGCAGATTGTCTCGTTTGATTATGAATGTAACGTTTATATAGTGGAACTACACTGTTTTATCAAAAACCAAAGTGCCACGCAGTGACTTGGTATGCATGTATTTCAGCAGGAAATGTGCAGGAGGAGCGGTGACTGCAAGCTGGGTTGTTAGCATAGACTGTGTTGTTAGCATAGGTTGTTAGCTTAATACTGAGAGCATGTTAGCTTAGCTTCTTAGCCTGAGCTAGGTCTGGAACGTCACGCTCGTTGGCAGTAGGTCCCGCCCTGTCCCGCCTCGGCTCCGCCTCTTTGCCCTTATTTGGAGCAGGCTGGAGAAGCCGGGAGTTAGACTCTGACGTCACTGTCGAGCCGTTAGTAGCCGACTCCGCCTACTTAGGGCTTCACGGCAACTCTGCAGAATCCTATGGGTGACGTCACGGACCCTACGTCCATTTATATATACAGTTTATGGTCATCACACAAGAGATATTAAATATGAATATTGAAATTATATGGTCTTCCTTTGTCATGTCTTTATGTAATCTACTGGTGAAGTGTTCTCAAAAATACAACAAACCCACCGAAAACCTCCACTGCAAGTATGAGTCCCAAAGTCGTTGTCAACAAGAGCGCACTCTACTTGGGACCAATACTTAGACAGCAATGGTGGTTTTTAGTCTAGCAAAAGCTTAAGAACAAGGCTTTCAACAAGACCCCCAAGTAAGTACAAAATTATGTATTTTCACAAAATCAGTTGAGAATTCGTGTACCCATGCACGTGTCAATCACACCACACATTTGATTCCTATAAACAATACTTTACCTTTTAAGATAGTATTGTTTATAGCAATGAAATGTGTGATGTGCTTGACACTTGCATAATCAGCATACAATACAATTGAGAAATGTAAAATAGACCCTTTTCTCAGCAGCCATTTTGACATGCTGCGTAAACAGAGATGTAATTTAGGATGTAGGCAGGCCAGGGCCCTGATAATATGCTGTCTCACTGGAATGGCTGTGACACACTAAATAGATCGGGACCATCATTCATTTGATCTATTACACCTGTGTTTACCCTGCTATGACGTCAACATAGCTGCTGAGAAAAGGGTCTATTGTCGTCACTCACCACCACTGTCATTCAGTTCATCTTTGATGACAAAGCATATTCCACTGGTAGTCAGTAGATCTGGAAATGCGTAGTCGTCCACTTCTGTGCCAGTCTCATCTTCCACTGATAAGATGTTGTCCACAGGGATGGAAAACCACACACACACACACACACACACACAACACACACACACACACACACACACACACACACACACACACACACACACACACACACACACACACACACACACACACACACACACACACAGGGGGGGGGGAACTGCTGCCTCAATAGTGCATCATGTCCATCTAATGTAACAGTAGGTTAATGAGGGTGGATAGCAAAATTCCCCTCTGTGGGACTACTAAAGGTATTCTGATTCATATGCAGTAAAGTGGTTTACTTGCCTTCAGTGATGAAGATGTAATTTTGATGTACTTCTTTTGGTTTCGGTATTGCACTTTGACTATCATCTTCAGCTGAAGAGAAGAGCAAGAGCCCTATATGGGTAACATGGAGATACACAACATTTGTTATTCCACAAGTTATTATGATGCATCACAACTTCCCCTTCTTTAGCAAGCAAATACTCAAATTGTGTAAGGGTGGCATAATATAAATTGGAACTGTCTTTAGATAAATAAATTCTACTTTATGGTCTGTTCTTTTATTTTTGTATCTTTAAGCTGAGAGGCTTCTATCTGTGCATGACATACGTTTCGGGACCAAATTATGCACAGTGTTGGTGTGTTGCAACCCAGTCTCACGGCATTTCGTGTTATAGTCAAAAAAGTAATCTATTGATTCGTGTTCACCAACACGATTTCCCCATTTTTTTCATGTCACACAGAACGATTTTAAAAGCAATGTAAATAATAACAAATTAGAAGGAAAAAGAGATTTTAAAAAAAAATACAGATTTCAGTATTCTGACACAGAACGATTTTAGAAGCAATGTATTTCTATTGCTAATATGTTTCGTGCCTGCACCAAATAATAATAAATTAGAAGGAAAAAAAGATGACAAAAAATAGTCTCTGAGCCTTTTCTTTTCCTCCGACATTATACCATTTAAAATAAAAAGGTTAGGTTAAGGGTAAGATATTGAGTAAGAAAACATTTTTATGAACCACACAGCTTCTGGTCTTCCAAGAAAAAAAAAAAATCGTTCTGTGTGACACAAAACAAATGCGGAAATCGCATTTGTGAACACGGATCAATAGAATAATTGTATGCCATGAGACTGGGTTGAAAATATTCTTAGCAAGCTAGCTACCACAAACAACTAACATTATTTTCAAGGGAAATTAACTAATGTTAGATAACTGGGGAACAAATTCAATTAAATGTAACGTTATCTAGATAACGTATCATCACTCACTGCATGCTGTCTGTTGTCGAGGCCATACAAGATGGCTGCTTCCGCACGGAGCAGAAGAACACGTGCTAGAAAGGAAAAGGAGCCAATTAGCCAACAACTTTATTACTGTACATACACTTAAATTATTTCACTTGAGGAACAAATACAATGAAACGTAGAAAACTTACAGTCACGCGGTCTGTCGAGACCACACGGTCGAAACCTGCGGCGACTGATGGCTGCTTAGGTGACACTGAGATAATGCTAGAAAGGAAATTGGAAAAAAAAAGTTGTTAGCGAAGTCGGCTAACTACCGATAAGGACCGACACCAGAACATCTTAGCTAGCTAGCTGTCGTACTAACGTTAGACATGTGCAATACGTTGGTGTTTGTAATGACATAATAGTATGTAACATAGCTAATGTTATCTAATTTGACATCCGTGTCTAATTCGACAGCTAGCCAGCTAGCTAACTAACTAACCGGCTAGCTAACTAGCCAGCTAGCTAACGCTTAGCAAGCAGTTGCATGGCCAGTACAGACAAATATTCTTAGCAAGCTAGTAAACATTATTAGCTATACCACACACACACAACTGTAACATTATTTTCAAATTAAGTAATGTTAGATAACTGTGGAACAAAATGTAACATTATCTAGATAACTTACCGTCACTCACTGACTGCAGTCTGTCGAGGGCGAAGCCAAGCGATCACACTTGCTGCAAGACGGACTGATGGCTGCTTCCGTTAGAAGGATACTTGACGGAGAACATGCTAGAAAAGGAAAAGGCGGCAATTATCGAACAACTTTTTTACGGACACTAGAGCTTGTTAGCTCGCTGTCGAACTAACGATAGACATGTGCAATATATTGGTCTTCGTAATGATTACATTTTCTGTTACATATCTAAACTTAAATTCGACATCCATATCTAATTCGACAGTTAGTTTAGCAAGCAAGCATTGACTGTATGGTCATGACAGTCAAATAATTAGCAAGCTAGTAATGAAAACAATACATTTACAATTACGCTACCTACCACACACAACTGTATTTTCAAGCAAAATCAATGTAAGCTATCTGGGGAACAAATTATGAAACGTAGCGATAATTTACCGTCACGGACTGCGGTCTCTCGAGACTGATGGTTGCATCAAAAAGATGGCGGAGATCTAAATAATTTCACACACATCACGTAAAAGTACCCGGATTGAGAGAACACATTATCCGTCGTTAAATATGTTTAACACCATGATCCAAACCTGTACTACACTGTAAAAAAACGGTAAAAAGTCTGGCAGCTGTGATTCCAAAAACGTACTGTCAAATTACAGTGAAATACCTGTATTAATTACAATAATTTGAAATAATTTGAAAATACCGTAAATTCACAGTAAATATAATTAATTTCCTTTACAGAGAAACACTGCTATTTTACAGGTATCTTCCCTTATTTATTACGGACATAATCTAGAGTTATGCATGTTGCTAATTCAGAGGCTCAGCGTTAGCATTGTGTTGTTTTTTTTTAAATAAATAAAAATGATCAGTTAGATGAGTTTCTTCCCGTTACATGGATATAAAACATTCATAGTTTGTTAAATGTTAAGATGCCCTCAGACACTGTTTCCTGCAAGATGTTGAGACAACATTACTGTAAAATACGTGATAATGTATGAGTTGATTTACTTTGATCTACTGTACTGTGTACACCACAACAATATTACAAAGAATATACTGCACATTAAAGCAAACTATTGTAAAGGTAAAGGTATGAGCATAACAAATAAATAAGTGTAAACATTTGCATTATTATTATGATGATTATTTAATATATAAAGACTATATATTATTGAATTACAATCAAGATAATAAGATTAGATATACTTCATTTGATCAAAAAAATTGATGTTTTTTTGTTAAAGTAGCCTGTGAAAACCATAACAAATAAGTGATTAAATGCTCTTCAGCTAACACAACTGCAGAGCTGCAAACATTGTAAACAAACTGAAGACCTAAGTTCACCCAGTTGTCTTTGTGTATTTGTGAATGAAGCACCATCTCATGGTTAAATCCTGTAATTGAACAAATGGGGAAATTTGGCAACGCTCCCAGCCACTGGGATCCGCTGGGTTTTTGGTTGGGGTTGGAATCTGCTGGGTGGAGTCCTATCTGGAGTGCCATCGGTAGCTAGGGGAAAAAAAATACTAAAGATTTAAAATGTTTGACATGGCCGATGGAGATGCATTATATACTATTGAAATCCATGAATCATCAATGGTATTCCGCTAGCAGATGCTGTTTGTAACCACAGATGCACAGACAATAATCTACAGGTTCACTTCTGTTACAGAACAAAAAGTTTGACCATTTGACGGACATTATGTAACTTTTATGTGGAATTCATAAAATAATCATTTGTAGATGGTTGCTATGTATATTATCAATGTTCCAGATGTTGTTGTTTAAATATATCTTATAGAAAAGGGCTTTCGATGTCAGAGCATTTTTTCTCAGGACTCCAGACCAAGGTGTCATTTTATTTTCAGACACATTCCTCTTTTAATTCTGGTTTAATTTTCACTGTGATATCTTTGGATGAGATTGATCAAGAACGTTTTGAGGAGATGTGCAGTTTATCTATCAAGAATAAATTACATTCTCACAATTATTTCAACAGAAGAGGTACAACATATTTGATTCAAACTTTATGGGCAATAGTGTAATTATGTAGAGCTACATTTCACCGCTAAAGTTTATTCACAGATCTAATTAATGTTCTCCGTATTTGATGAGACTACAAAAGCAGCCGACAAAATTCAAATTTGAGCGAATCATTCGGATTCATTGAGCTGTAGTAAAATAAAAGCATTCTAGTGCACATGAAAAAGTCACTGCTCCTGATTGATATAACTCTCACACAAGTGGCTGCTGAGGCAGAACAGTCAAAGATCATCATCGCCAGGCCATTGCTGCGATTACCTCTGTAACGTATCTTCACCTGATCCCCACTCTGCTGAAATGCAATGTCCCTGCCGAGGTTAGCGACCATGAAAGAACCCTTGAGTCAGACCCTGACCTGTTGAGCCCACAGTTGAACGATTACGCATCCCTGAGGTGTGTGACATGAATGCTGATCAGGCTGAGCTGCTGTGAATCCTCCAGTGCCACACAAAAGGGAAAACAGGCCCTCAGCTTGTCACCCAACAGGACTCATTGGCAGAAAAAGCCCAATCTTGACATTTTTCCAGGAATACAAGAACTTCCTGTTAAGGCTCAGGACACTGCTTTTCACGACACTGTGTCTCAGGTAGTGTTAATTTTCGTCAGCTATTTAAATTTAGTTTTAGTCTTAGTCCTGTGTTCATTTCATTTCAAACCTTTATTTATACAGATAAATCCCATTGAGATCATTGATCTCTTTTTCAAGGGAGACCTGCTCAAGTAGTTCCACATGAAACCTAAAAACATAAATAGAACAACAAAAGGACATCATACAGCATCATTTACATAATTATCCACATAAACAGATACCAATAGCCCAATGTGTTCAACATGAACACATTGGGACCTTTCAGAGAGGTAGTTTACAAACCACCCTGCTGCATGGCTGGACATGCCTATACTGGCTAGCCTCTGCTTTAAAATGTGATGATCGACGGTGTTACATTTCCTTTTTAGTTTTAGTCATATTTAGTCACCTTTATCCTGTTTTTATTTAGTCAAGTTTTAGTCGACTAAAGGTCTGAGCATTTTAGTCTTCTTTTAGTCAAAGAAAACTAATTATTTTAGTTTCTACTTTTTTTCTACTATTCTACTTTTTGTCAATGAAAACTGTTGAGTCTTTTTTTAGTCATCAGATTATACACAATAAGATTATATCTTGTCCTTATTTGATGAAAAACACAGGTTGAATGATTAAGAATGCAGCTTTGCAGAGAATATCTGGTCAGGTTTGTGGTGTTTTTACCAGCTGTGTTATGGCCACATTGCTTCCCTTTTGATAAGGGACACAACTCTGCATTGCCTGGAGGGTTGAGAGGGAGCTTGCGACAGATCCATCTTGATGTCTGAGGAACTAACTGGGAAGCGCTTTAGTGTGTACTTATCCTGGGAACTTAATTACTAAAACAAATGATGATTGTGGTGATATAGCAGCAATGATTCTTCATTACTGTTGACTGCTGCTATGGAAAACACGCCGTTTCAGAGGAAGATCAAGGGATTCAGTCATATCAATTGTCAGACACAGACGTACATCGCTCACTCACTGCCGCTCGCTCACTCACTGCTTGCTTTGTAGATAACTGTCCCTGCTATTAGGCCGCTCAGCTAGCATTAACGACGTTTCTTTGACCAAAGTAAGCAGCAGATTCTTCATGCTTTCAGTCAGTCAGAGCATTTCAAGCTAATTCAACACATATTAACCTAACCAGTAAATAACTTTGAGGGAAGCATCACTTCCATTTATCCATTAGTCACGGAGGAGGGCCCGTGTTCTGCTGAATCGGAGGCCTGCTCTGGTGCCATCCAACTGTCTTGGTTCCGGTGTGAAGGCCTGCTCCTGCCTGTTTCTGCTTCTACGGGTGCGAAGGCCTGATCTGAGATACTGTGAAGAAACCTGGAGAGTTGCTACGCTGCTGCCTCCCTGCCTGGCTCTTGCTGCTGTCCTGGCGTGGTTCTTGCTCCGGGAACAGCGTGGATACTGTTGTGCTGGACTGGGAGAATGGCGGGTGTCGTGTTTCTGCTGTGCCTTTTTTTGGCTGTGCTGGACAAGGAGAAGATCGCTAGTCATCCTGAAAAATCTACTGGATTCGGGTATGTTCTGCCGCCTGCAGTGGACATCCCCTGTTCAGTTTCGGAGGTGTTGCACAAACAATTGCTGGTTGCACCGTCGTGGACATTCATTTCGGAAAATGTTTGTCTTTCTCACATGCCTGCCACGATGGTCCTTCAGAGTTGTTTTTTAAACTCTAATCTCACTTTCGCGAAGTTTGCTGGTGACAATGTATGTGTGTTGATTAAGAGGAAAAGGTGCTTGGTATTTTTATTGTTGTTACTATCAGGAAATGTACAGCCAAATCCAGGTCCACCTAGCAGTATTAGTCAAATAGCTACTCCTGCTGATTTTATATCTAGATCTGGGCTAGGTTTAATTAATTTAAATGTGCGTAGTCTGTTACCTAAATTAGATTTTGTCCGTATTTGGGCGAGTTCGACTGATGCTGATGTCATTGTCTTATCAGAAACGTGGCTAGATAAATCCATTTTGGCCTCTGACATTTACATAAATGGTTACAGTGTATATCGTACTGACCGGCCTAAAAAAGGTGGTGGCGTTGCCATTTATGTGAAAAATAAGTTTTGTGTAACTAATATGGTTTCCAAATCTGTTAGTAAACAGCTAGAATTTTTACCCGTGAATATTGAGGTAACAAAGGGTCAACAGGTCATGGTGGTGGGCTGCTACAGGGCCCCCTCGGCTGTCAAGGACTCTTTATCGTCATTGGCAAAACTGTTATCACAACTTTCCTACAAGGAAATAGTGCTGCTTGGTGATTTTAATTGGGACTGGTTAACTTCTGTGTCAGAGGATTTTAAAAACCTGTGTACCTCTTTGAACTTTACCCAGATTATAGACAGTCCTACTCGCCCAAATATTAAGTCCCCAAATAAATCCTCCTTAATTGATCTAATTTTAACAAATGTTCCACATAAATACTCATCTGTGGGAGTATTTGCTAATGATGTGAGTGACCACTGTGTTGTAGCCACAATTAGGGACACTAAGGTCCAAAAGGTTAAACCACGTATAATCACAAAGAGAGACAAAAAACACTTTGTGGAGCAGGGTTTTTTACATGATCTGTTTGATTTTGATTGGGGTAGAATCAATCTGTGTACTGATGTAGAAACTGCATGGTCTTATTTTTATCTTGGTTTTATGAAAATTATAGATAGACATGCACCTCTGCGTAAATTTAGAGTGAAGGGACGAGACAATCCCTGGTTTTCTGCTGAGCTGTCCAGTCTACTTCATGAGAGAAATAATGCTTGGGCTAAGGCAGGGGTCGGCAACCCCTGGCACCCTGGCACCGTAACCAGTGGCACACTATGAATAAATGTGCAAAATATTTAAATAGTATTTTCGGATCCTGAACGAGGCTGCCGCCAGAGCGCGTCTCCCTGTTACCTGCAGAAGGAAGCCATGCACGTAACGCAGCCCCGCTCTCGGTTTATCTCCAGGTGACTTTCTGCCGCTTTCCTCCGTGGTGCTGATCGTGTCACCACGGAGGAAAGCACTTCACTAATTGCAGTAGCCTACCCATAAGGAGCTGTACAAATGCCGCAGTTTTTGCGTGGCTGTGTATTTAGTTGAAAGCCCAGTGGCGATCTGCTCATCTCTCATTGAAATAATATGCTACAAAGGGGCGCACTGGCCATCTGTGTGTTGAACTTTCCTGTCGGCTCCCAGACCGTAGTCGAGGAGGGCAGAAGCAACAAGCTTCAGGTTCAATAACCCACTTTCGCTTAAATGACTGGAGAGAGGCGAGCTCTTCTTGGGAGGCCGTTGCATTTATTTAGCTGTTCTTCTGTTTCACAAAATCACAGACCTCTGTTTCTCTGCTTCCTCGTTTCACTTCCAGAAACATACACACGCTCCCTCACTGTCGCTCTACCATCCACAATCACGTATGCACAAGCCACACCCCTCTCCCTCTCTCTTAAAGGGACAGCGATCTCATCTCACTCTGCATGACCTAATATCACAACATGTGTGCTCTGGAGAATCACGGAACGGACGATCGTCCTTATTATAATGCCGTTTAAACCAATTATTTTAATGTGTTGTTAAATTCGGCATCATGTAAGTTGCGCTGACAGGTCCACACACTGCTTCCCCGCAGCGAGGCTCCCCCGCCCTCCTGCTCCTCAATAAGCATTTTGTGTCTTGTGGTTGTTTAAATGATATCCTGTCTAAACACCAGTCAGGATTCAGAAAGAAACACAGCACCATCACTGCGACAATGAAAGTGGTAAATGACATTACTAGTATTTTAGATAATAAGCAGAGTTGTGCAGCTCTGTTTATTGACCTTTCCAAAGCGTTTGACACCGTTGATCATCGCATTTTAAAGAAGAGGCTACTCAGTATTGGCATATCCAGCCATGCAGTGGGGTGGTTTGTGAACTACCTCTCTGAAAGGTCCCAATGTGTTCATTTTGATGGACTGTCTTCTGAGTGGTTAAACATTTCTAATGGTGTACCACAAGGTTCTGTTTTAGGACCACTTTTATTCTCCATATATATTAACAGCGTAGGTGATAATGTGGATGAAGCTACTTTACATTTTTATGCGGATGATACTGTGATGTATTGTGCAGGTCCCTCCATTAAAGAGGCTGTTGTTAAATTACAGGCTGTTTTTAACACTATTCAGACTCAGCTCTCTGAATTAAAGCTTCTTTTAAATGTGGATAAAACCAAGGTAATGCTCTTTTCAAAAGCAAAAAAGACACCAGAGCCTGTTTCAGATATTGTAACTACGCAAGGAACAAAACTTGAAGTTGTTGCCTGTTACAAATACCTTGGTATCTGGCTTGATGATTGTCTCTCTTTTAAACTTCATGTCAATAACCTGCTTAAAAAACTGAGGGTTAGGCTAGGGTTCTTTTACAGAAACATGTCCTGTTTCTCGCTTGAGGCCAGGAAAAGGCTAGTCACTGTGACCTTTTTACCTGTGCTGGACTATGGTGATTTGTTGTATATGAATGCACCTGCCAATTACCTGAGCAAATTGGATGCTGCGTATCACAGTGCTCTGAGATTTGTCACAAATTGTAAAACGCTTACACATCACTGTACACTGTATACCAAGGCACGTTTACCATCACTCTCTGTACCGAGGCTCAGTCACTGGTACACTTTTATTTATAAAGCTATGTTGGGCAAACTCCCGTATTACATCTGTTCTCTGGTAAAGCAGAAAGTTGCAAGCAGCTATTGTGTGAGATCACAGGATGTAGTCTTATTAGATGTACCAAGAGTGAGGACTGTCTTAGGTCAGACAGCTTTTATGTGCGCAGCTCCACTTGCTTGGAACAGCCTACAGTCCAAATTGAAATTGTGCAATTTTGTTTCTCTGAACGTTTTTAAGGCACGTCTGCACGAAATGCTTTATGACACTATGGGTAAGTGTTGGTGAATATGTAAATATGATGTCCTCTATTGTTTGTTTTTATGTTGTTTTTATGTTTCATGTGGAACTAAATTGATGCAGGTCTCCCTTGTAAAAGAGATCCATGATCTCAAGGGACCTATCTGTCTAAATAAAGGTTTGAAATGAAATAAAACAATGCATTCACTTTTTATCTCATTGTAGCAAAAATGGATGGGCCCAAATATCACATAGTTTCTTTCTCCCAAGCAGTGGTGGCTTTAGACTTTTTCGTTGTCAGTAATTTTGACGGACAGGATCGTAACATTTCCGTCATAATCCATTATTATCCGTTGAGTGCACAATTTATCAATCACTCGCGCTGACGGGGGGGTATTCGGTTAACACGAGTGCGACCACTGCTCCCACCCCCTGTTTTTGCTATTTTATTTTCTGTTAAATAAGGTTAGTTAGACCATGAGTTAGACTCGAGTCTTCCTGACAGTTCATATTTTGCCGCTGCCCGGTGTAATTCAAATGTACCGCCGCGCGCACCACAGACACACAGCTGCTGCCCAGCCGCAGCACCGGAAATGTAACTGCTGAGAGAAAAACTGACTATCAGAGATGTAACGTTATCTTTGATAATATTTCATCTAAATAAAGAGAGATTTTGGCATAGTTTTTATTTAGCAAACTACATTTTCGTCTCGTCACTTTTCGTCAACGATATTGCATGATGATTTCGTTTTTTCGTCATGGAAAAAAAGGTCGTTGACGAACATATTTCGTCATAGTTTTAGTCAACAAAATTAACACTAGTCTCAGGGCATATTTAAGAACCTATTAATTTGTTATACCAGATTAACGGGAATAATCGCACATAAACATAACTAACACATTTGACAAAACACAACAAATTCATTATGTATTATGTCTGACATTTTCATGTTATTTCACGTCTGGTCCTGTCTGTTTATTTAGTTTCTTCATCTCTAGTCTGTCTCTGTCTTTATTGTCATGTCTCGTTTTCCATTTCTTGTTTTATTTTGTACTTACCTCTTGTCTTTCATTTCAGGCCCTGTTTCTTCCCCCCACCTTGTGTGTTTTTCCCGCCATCATCAGTGTCTGCCTCGCCCCTGATTGTTTCCACCTGTTCCAACTCACCTCATGTTTAAATAGTCCTGTCTCTCCCCTGTCCTGTGTCAGTTTGTCTTGTTTGTTTCTCCCAATGGTAGTGCCAAGCCTCAGCTCAGAAAGGATCGCTTTCACTCATGTCAGGTTTTGTTTCTTTTGTTAATTGTGTAGGCTTAAGTTTTTCATAAGTTCTAGTTTTTTCCTACTTGTGAGCGTCTTTTGTTATTTCCAGTACCTACTCTGTTAAGAGGGATTACCTGATCTGTGAAATTAAAATTACATGTTTTTACATTCAAGACTGGCTGGTGTCTCCCTTAGGGATAAGGTGAGAAGTTCGGTCATCCGGGAGGGACTCGGAGTTGAGCCGCTCCTCCTTCGGGTCGAAAGGAGCCAATTGAGGTGGTTCGGGCACCTAGTTAGGATGCCACCTGGGCGCCTCCCTAGGGAGGTGTTCCAGGCACGTCCAGCTGGGAAGAGACCAAGGGGTAGACCTAGGACCAGGTGGAGGGATTATATCTCTTCGCTGGCCTGGGAGCGCCTTGGGATCCCCCAGTCAGAGCTGGTTGATGTCGCCAGGGAAAAGGAAGTTTGGGGCTCTCTGCTGGAACTGCTACCCCCGCGACCCGACCACGGATAACCGGAAGAAGATGGATGGATGGACATTCAAGACTTTGTCTCTGGGTCGTGCATTTGGGTTCATCAGTTTGTGTCAAGATCCTGACAGAACGAACTGACCAAAATTGGACCCAGCCGACCCAAAAGCGCTCCAGACTGCATTGTTTGCCCAAGGCAGTTTAATTCACCAGCATCAAGAGCAGCTAACAGCTATTGGGCACAGAGTAAGAGGTTTGTCGGACCGCCAGGAGGGTTTTCAGACTGCCATAACCGCACAGGTCAATCAGCTGGCGACACAGCTTCAACAGATCCTCACCCGTCTAGAGACTCCAGATGTGCCAAAGGCGCCACCTCCCGTCGATCCTGCAGCTGGCCAGGCCGAAGTTTGCTCAGCATTTGTTCCATTGGCATCACCAGAGATGTGCAACAGAATTGTATTGAAATAAGGTTGGCATTTACAGCACTGAAGTCTCTCTCTGGTAGTATCAATATTGGAAACATGCATTGATACGTTGAACATTAGTAATTGTACTTTGTTGAGGACCTTCATGGTATCGTAATTCCTACTAACCTGACGTGCCAAATGTTTTTGTACACAGACATGTTAGCTTTACATAATTTCCTAGCCTGGTGTTCGTGGAGAATAAAATACAAGACTAAAGGCAAGACAAGGCTAAATCCTCCACTGGTGTCATCTATGGTAAAAAGGAGTCCATTAAAGGAAAAGAGACTGCATCCTCTTCACTTGTTTTCAAAGACAATTGATGAATGGAATCTAGCTTCATCAGAGGGCTTTCAACTTGAAAAAAAAGAGTATCTGGATGAGAAAATGTAAGCCATTAAGCACTGGCATACGGAGAGAGCAGACAGAGACTGTAGCACAACAAAGTGGAGAGCCGACAGGGTCAACTGCATTCACCGGCAGAGGACCTATTTACCATAACTCAAAACCATACTGTAGTGAGCAAAAATACTTTTTAGAATGGGAGATTTAATTTGAATATGTAGCTGTTCACATGTGCTAGTCTCTGCCATTTAAACCTGATGCACATTTAAATATCTAACAATAAACCTGTCTGGATTTGAAGCATCTCATCCATTTGCCAGTCTTGCAAAGCTCTGAGTCTAAGCAGAATTTCACAAGCTTCCATAATCATGTGGCACAGCATTTGGCCAAAGCTAAGAAACAGTGTGTTCAGTAAACATAAAGAGTGTTTCTCAAAATGCATTTTAATAAGAAATGATTTTTTTAATAGATTATACCGATACACAGGGACCAAACTGTAGCGGCAGATGCTCCAATTACAGTAACTCAACACAAAATCTAGAAATTATTCATTAAAAAGCACTCGTTTTTTATTTGCGTGGACCTGTTTTTTTTTAATGTTTTGTTTCTGAATTTTAAGAAACAGTTTTTTGGTGTCTCTGTCTACGGCAAGATAATAACCCTAACCCTAGTTTACTATTACACTACACCAGTGGTTCTCAAATGGGGGTACGCGGACCCCTAGGGGTACGTTGGAGTACTGCAGGGGTACGTGAGATTTATTTTATGTTAATGAAAAAAAAACATAAGTAATGCATTTAAACAAACTGCTAATAGTAGATGAATTACTTTATTCAAAAGCTTACAGTAATTCTGGATAATAAAATGGGAAAAATAAACGGGGTGCTCTCTTTTCCTCTCCCTCTCCTGACAGCCCGTCAGTCTCGTGCAGCTCGCTGAACCTGTAATAAGTGACCCGACAGTAAAGAATACATATATTTATAACTAGTTTAGCTTATTCCAGAGTAGATAAACTAGCTAAGTGTGTTAGGTCTAACTCTTAGTGTATTTAATTTTGCTCCACTCAACGGTCCGTAACAGCGGGCGGAGCTGTGATAATGCAGAGCTGCGTGTTCTCCGTCAGCAGCAGCTGATCTGATATCTGATCCCTCTCTCGCGTCCGGTTATACTTCACTCACGTTTATGTCCAAATCTATCAGATCTAGCTAGGTCTAGTTAATTATTTGACTGCCTGCTTATCAAAGGACACCTAAACAATAAGCGTTGCTTGGCAATGGCGTGTGGCCGCAAAGTATAGCGCAGCATTATGCATGTGTTTATATGAGGGGTCAAAATCCCATGCTCATAAAATGCTCATATATTTTTTTCTCTTCATTCCCCACGCTCCAAAATAAATAAATATACGAATTTTAGGAAAAGTAACGAAGTTTGAGCAGTGTGGGTTTTATATTAACAGAGTTACACATATTTCAAAATGCGAAGTGTAACTGCAGTTTGCCTACCTGTCAGAATGACAAAGATCCTCAGTGAAGCACAAGCCCATGATTCTCACTAAATTGTAGGCTAAGTACAATTTATTAAAAAGATCAGTTCAATGCAACTAATGTCGTCTTAGTGTTATTGCATGATGTTAAAATTGGTTTGCCATGAATTTAGTGATGGATTCTAAACATTTGAAATATAGCATAAGTGTTTCTCAGTTACAAGGTTGTTGTTTTAATAAATCAGACACTGATGGTGCAGCGCCGTGCTGTACCTCTTTATATAGGCATTTTTTCCTAAACAAATTGTTTTTGCGCTGATCAGGGGGTACGTGGCTGAATTTCAATTCAAAGGAGGTACATTATTGAAAAAAGTTTGAGAACCACTGCACTACACTAACATCAACTTTGCATATGCTCATGATGATGACATGCACATTTTTTATTCCATGTATCCATCCAATTTGTAGCAAGCACATTTGCAAACACAAACATTTAATCTTTTAAAAATAAAAGCAATATAAGAAACAAATATGAAGAATTTTGAAAAATTATTAAATTAAAACATAGCATATGCATTTTGTACTTTGATAATAACCAAATATCGACCAAATTACCTAATTACATTCATATTATATTACAGTAAAACTGTTTTCATGGCAGTATTTTTACATTAAAACATTTCACTAAAGCTGCCCTCTCAGGATTGTATGTTTACATGTTTGCTCTTTTATAAAAAAAAATTGCCAAAATCCATATCATCATGTTGTTTTCAGGCATTCAAAAGGCCCCGGTTGCTGCCTAATTGGCACTCTAGGGCTAAGAGTTAACAATAAATAAACATTCAAGTTGATTTTTCATGAAGTGATAGCTCATTAACACACTGCAGCGGACACCATGATCTAATTCCCCTTGATGTGTTCCACTTTGGCATGTGTGATTAGGTCATGAATAGTGAATTATTGAGAAGTCCTGAAGGACAGGAAGAGTTGTGTTTTTATGAGGTTCTTCTGCATTCAAAGGGCCGGCAAACTTTGAAGTGAGACTTTTAACATAATGCCCCGGGCTTGTTTGATCATTAAAGGTAGGGACATCTATTTTTAATGCTACCAAGACTCTGTCAACAATAATTCTTCTGATGTACATTAAAATACCATGGTTTCTAAAAAGAAAATGCTGCTTTGGGAAGATTACATCATAAAACATGAACAAGCTGTTTTATTTAGTGGGAAAGCTGTTAACAGCATTCCAACTAACTGTTATTCCACGGGCGAAAAGTTTATTATTATTATTCCGCCGACTTATTTTGGCCCTCTTCTCCTCCCGCATTGAACATCGCAGAAACTCCGTTCAAACATCAAAACGTTCAGCTCGGGCTGGGAATCGATGGCTATTACTTTTCTCATTCATAACTTTCATAAATCCAGAGATACATCCCATAATACATCACATTTTTAACCATTGAAGTCAATGGAGAAATTCTTCAGACTTCAACAAATCTTCATGCGACTTCAACTGCTAACTGTTCATTCATACTTTCACTCAGAAACCTCATTCCAACTTTAAAATGTTACACATCTTTCTGAGATTATTCGTGAAAAACAACTTTTAAATCTGATTCTTACTTTTACAGATATTAAACATTGTTCAGACCTTGTTAAAGAGGTTTTCTTCAGATTTTAACATTAACAAGAGTGCGTGTTATCACAGCTAGAGGGTAGAACATCTTGAAATTTGCCGTCATATATTTTTTTAAAACTGCCATAATTCCCAAACCCTACATTCCTGAGACATAATTTTTCATGACAAACGTAGGAAAACATCTCGTAGCTTGAAAAATGACAAATAATTAAGCACAAATAATTAAACAAAATGCCTCTTGAGGGCATGAAGTGACAACAACTTTCAACATGCCTCCATTAAAGCCTAAAAATTACACTTCAGATACTCAACTTCCTTGACATGCTTCACTTTAGAAATTTCACAGATATCTGTTACGGTTCTTCCACAAAACGTTCACATGTAAGAGGTTTATCTCTCATTCAGAACAATGGAAACCTTTGATCTCTGCACACCTCATTAGCTCAAATAGAAACACCTGTGTCATGGAACACGATGATGTCATCACTCCAACTGACATGCTCAGAGCAGCAGACTTCAAATAAAGGTTAACGGTCCTGCCCTCAACAGCTCTACGTCAATTATGGGGTGTCATCATCATATGCCGAAGGTCAAGAGAAGAGAGAGAGAAGAGAGAGAGAAGAGAGATTAATGTAATAAAACACGGTTTTCTCATAACTTCAGTGAAAATACTCCAAACAGACCAAAACTTCACAGGTTTGGTAACGATGCAGCCAGCGCCATATAGACTGAGAGTTACGTCATCTCCGTTCACTGCAATGGACCACTTTTTTACAGCAATGGCGGATCGTGGAGCCTCTCAATCGTTCCCCCGAAGTTAGCGCCAAGGCTAGCAGAGCTGTAGAGTTGCAGCATAATAGACCGTTCGTGACGGACTTTTAAAGGTAAGAAGAAGTTTAAAGATTTATATTGCGGATATTATTAGTACATCTGATTCAAATTAACATGTGTATTAAAGGATGTCAGTGGTTTATCCCTAAATTAGTAGATTTAGGGAACGTTTACAGATAACAGATTAAGCTAGGATACCGAAGCAAGTTAGCAACACACGTTGAACAGCCTTTTAATTGTAAATTCCGTTCTCTTAATGTAATTTCGTCCAACATTGTTGAATTAGAGAAGAGGGGCTTCTAAACGGGATTGTATGCGGGGGTGGAGGGAGTTAAATATTACATAAATATATAACTTTGGTGCGTGTAAGAGTGAGTGTTTTTAGCAGAGCCATATTGTGTCCTTGTGATTATGTTGATTATTACCTGTCTGTATAATGTTGCAGCTCAGCTGATTTTGGATTGATGGCAAAGGGAGAGGGACTTAAGTGAGAGTGAACACACAAGGTAAGTTTAATACTACTGTTTTATATAAGTAAACACCTTATCTCCCCAAGGCAATTTCCCATCCAATAGGTGTGCTATATAGGTGTGTATAACCCTTTCTCCTGTCTGTTACTCCCTCTTTCAGCACAAGAACCAGAGGGGGATTCAATGGAGCCTGAATACCTGCACTGAGACCCTCACCCTGCACCCTGAGTCTCAACTCTGTATTTTTCAAGTGTTTCCCTGTTTTTTTGTATTAAACAAAACATTAAGCTTTCCCAATGGTGTAGTTTTCGTTTTGTGAAAAATTGCAAATGCAGTGTTTGTATATAATTACATCACATATGTTTTTGCTGTTGGTCGTGAAATTGCTCCTGCTGACTTGAGCCAGCCATTTTTTCCTCCGCTCCGTGTCAGTGGGGAAGCTGTACATTCGTACTCCTTTCTCGGAGCGATTTGAGCATCCCCAGGCAGCACAGCAAACCATGACAACAAGGAGGAAAGGCCACAGACAAACTGCATGATATGCTATTCAATGTTTATTGAATTCCATGTATTTGCAATGGATGTTCCTAAAACAACACATTTAACATCATCCTCATCATCATGCTGCAGCTGCTGCTAGTCCTTTGATAGTCACCTGTCGGTCTCCTGTCCTTTCTGAAAGCCATAAAGATGACATTAGTCATTTAGATAACTTGTGTCCTCAATTACCATGGGATTACTGAAACTACTATGAATTTAAGAAAATGGTAGAAATTAATCTAATCTGAATTTTAAAGCATTACTTTAGATCCCCTCCCTCTAAATATATCAATAAACATTAGAAAGTGATGCTCCTGACTACCATACAAGTTTAAGAAGATAATATTGGTTTTAAAGAATTCAAAGCTATAAATAAACAGCAACAGGCTCTTTAACCAAGGCACTGTTAGCCTAACATGTAAACTAGTTGTTCACACTAATCCTAATATTTTCACTTAATATTAGCAAATTCTATTTTATTTTTTAAAACATATTGATGTAAATACATACACATATCGATTTGTTGTATAAATATTGCAAATCAAACCCTTTATTCACTCATAATTACCAAAAATCGTAGTTCTATCTGCTGTTATCAATGCATTCACATTGCCCGCCATGAACTTCCGGGGAACGATCCTCGTCTACATGAACCACGTGACGATAACCGTTTTTGGACTTCCGTTGTCGTAACTCTTCTATCTATATGGCGCTGGATGCAGCCATCAATGCATCTAAGCGTATTATGGGGTGTCATCAAATGCCGTTGCCATGGCGACAGCAGTGGCGGCACCAGAAATGTTCTCTAGGGGGTGCTGTGGGTTAGCTTGACGTTTCATAGAGGGTGCTCAAACATTAAGGGTTTCCCATTAATGCATCAGTGCTACAGTTACACACACACACACACACACACACACACACACACACACACACACACACACACACACACACACACACACACACACACACACACACACACACACACACACACACACACACACACACACACACACACACACACACACACACACACACACACACACACACACACACAGTGCACCCGCGACTGTAACAATGAAGGCTCGATAATAAGCTCACGGCATATAGGTGTAAGCAGGGGTAAAGTGCTATTTTTACAAGTGGGGAGTGGACCTCACCTCCTCTCGTGGGGTCCGGAGGCATGCTTCCCCGGGAAGATTTTTTTTAAATATTGAAGTTAAAAGCATCAATCTGGTGCACTTTGAGAGCAACATTAAGAGATCTACGGATACATCTCTCATCACCCATATGAAACAGAACTGTCAACAGATTTTCTATTTCTTTATAGACATTTTACAAATCACTCCCCTTTTAAAACAAACCGTTTGAGACCCACTGAGATAACTAGACAAAAGTTAACTAAACACTGAGAGTCCTTTACTTGACCTGAGCTGAGGTTACCTGAGACTCTCCATCTGACAGGAGAGAGTTCTCCCTCCACCTTGTTGTTGAAAAAGCTCCTTATACCCGTTAGCTTGGCTAGCTAGCACCAGATGCTAACCACAATGATCTCCGGTAGATACCCACCGGTGCGCAAGCTTTCTCTCTCGCTCGCGCACGCACACAAAATGGCTCGGGCCACACACACACAGAATGAATGAAACAAAGAGACCCAGAAGAAAGCTACTTGTACTCATGAGGCCTATTATGTGCAGAATCCCTCTCGCTTTCCGGTGGTTTCGATTGAGTGTCCACACGTGGACGTTTAAGGACTAAAAAACGATAAATTTTTCACTTTGCTGTTAGCAAATCATTTGGCGCTCTAGCTAATCAGGAAGTCACTCAAGTGTCACAAAGTAATTTAGCCTATGGGTAGGTCAAAAATCTAATGGGTGCTGGCCATTGGCCTAATCATATCACCTGTGTTGGCTTTATGTTTTTGGTCAAACATTTGTTTGTTTCACATTTGCATTGATGTAATTAATAATTTTTCTAATTTAATTTAATAAAAATTATAATTTTCGAAAAAAAAAACATATTTCTTGGGGGTGCTTAGGGGGTGCTTTGGCAATCCTGGGGGGTGCTTCAGCACCCCCTAGCTCCCCCCAGGCGCCGCCCCTGGGCGACAGTCAACGCGCCATGAAACAGGATGTCGCTGTAAGTCCAATCAACACGGTCCAATCTTCACTTGTATATCACCGGTCCATGCCTCAACAGCTCTACGCCAAATCTGAGATCTCACCATATGCCGTTTCCATGGAAACGCATCCCTCGCCATAAAACATGATGTCGCTATAACTCCTATGCAAATGTTCAAAAAGTGCTCAAACTTCACCCGTGTGCTAACAGTCCGGCCGTGAAGACATCTACGGGACCGTTTTGAGATTTCTTCAAATGATGTTGCCATGGCAACACAATGCTCGCCATGAAACACGACTTTCTCATAACTTCAGTGAAACTGCTCCAAACGCCCCAAAACTTCACAGGTTTGGTAACGATCCAGCCATCAACGCATCTAAGCGTATTATGGGGTGTCATCAAATACCATTGCCATGGCGACAGATCATTCGCCATCAAGTTAGTTCCGAAGTTTGCAGTTCAAATATTCTGCTGCTTTTCCAAGCCTTTTTACTTTCTTTTCTTCTCTCATCACACATTCAAGCCCCCAGTGTTCATGTATCATTTCAATCTAAATTCTTCACTTTCTTCTTACACATTACATTTCAGCATAGCAGTTTAGCGTCAGCTTTTCAGCATACAGCATTCACACTAGCAATTTCTTCAGGAATTACATTCTCTAGTTTAACTATGTGGTCTGTTTCAGAATTTAACCTCAGGCCTGATTTTACTTTGAATAAAAATGATGTTAATGGGATTCTCTTCGACCTTGTTAGTAACTCTTGACTGGCAATGTGTGTTGGTCAATCCATCAGTTTATTCCAGACTGACATATCTCAAAACATGTTAAACGGATTGCCATGAGAATTGATACAGGCATTCATGATCCCCTGGGCCCAGGAGTTCAAAACTTTTAATCTCAATCAGATCCGATCAGATTTTGAAATCCCATTTTTTGTGATCCAGGATCAGACAAGTCGGCCAGATTTTGTTCCTGGAGTTTAAAGCAATTCAGGATAGGATCAGCCTGATCCAGATTACGATTTTTCAAGATGACTAGATCCTGAATATCAGTGCTTTAATCCTACCGATCGCCATCTAGTGGACATGAAAAATAATACAAGGAAGACAAGAGACCACATTGCAGACATCTATTGTCGCAATTACTTTTGAAAGGTGATGACAGATGTTGGACTTTTTTTTTGTTGAAGATATTTTTTCTTTAATCTAAATTACATTTGTGATTGACAATCTTTGCTGTGATACTTTCATGAGCATAAACATTTATGTCATCAACATTTGGTTGAAAACAAAATAGGCCACCACAAACGTGACCAAAAAATGAAAAATAAAATGTATTTCCCATGAAGGCTAAAAATGGTGTATTATTTCAGTCAACAAACTTTGCCATCTTATTTAAATTGAAACATATTTTTAAATAAATGGTACAGTACATATTGCTCTGGTAATCCACTGGAAACCCACCCCTCTGGTGGGATCAGGATAATCCAGTTTTTTGGGATCAAACTGATCCCAATCCTGTGTTGTCGGTTTGAACTACCCGTTTTGAAGATTTGATCCGGATTAAAGCTTGGATTGGATTTCCTGATCTGATCGGATATAAAAGTGATCCTAATCCTGTTTTTTGGTTTTGAACTCCCCAAAATCCAAATCTGATCTGATCAGATAGGGATTACAAGTTTTGAACTCCTGGGCCCAGTTCATCAAATGTTTAATCTGTTCAATTCTTTATTACTGATGAATAACGTTATACTTGCAAAACTAATTACATGCAGCCAAGGCTAAACTTTGTTAGCGTTAATTCGAAAATATAAGCATTCTAAAACAATGACATGAAATAATCCAAATATTAGCATTTTCATTGAGAGCATACTAAGGGTAGCATTTAGCTTAAAGTATAGCCTCTAGCATGGCTGTGTAGACTGTTTGTCTTTCATGTCAGGTTTACTTGGACAGGTAGCTAAATCTAATGAGAAAGTGACCAACCTGGTAATCATTATATCATGCTTCTCTACAAAGCGCCTCCCAAAATTGATGATTATGAACATAAACAATTAACAATGCTATTCTTAGTACTCATATCTGTCAACCAAGCAACGTGTGGAAGACTTCAGAGCTCACATGCAGATTGCGCATAGTCAATCAGGCAGGTAAGACTTCCTTGGGAGGTCCAGGCCCTCCCATTTGACATTCCTGCCCTCCCCCAATATACACATTTAAAAAAATATATATATTTATTTTATTTTTTTAATTATAAAAAAACTGTGAACTTTTATGCTACGATGTATGTGATGTCCAGCCTGTCCTCCTACAAAAAACGACCATATAGGCCGATTGTTCATGCCCTTATTACGACCCAGAGACACGTTTATGTAAGTGTATTTAAGTGTATGTTGTTTCTTACACGACCACTAGAGGTGCTCTAGTGGTCGTGTAAGAAACAACATGCTCCCGGCCTGTTCATTGCAAATGCTCCGGAGGAACGTTTATTCACAAATAACCCTCTCTGGAAAATCCTAAATTGTGGAATAGTTTGGCCATTAAAATGCTTTTTGATTCGATTTTTGGCGAGAAGTGTATATTGTACTCTTAGAATCCACGTCCAGTCGATGTGTAAGATCTATAGTTTGATAGATATTACGAAGATGATTTCAGGTCTCGCCAGGATAACGTGTATGCAGCTTCCATGTAAAGTTAGCGTGGATGAAAACAGTTTTTCCTGTCTCGAAGTTTTCATAATAAAACCGGATATATTCCCCTCACTTTCAAATGATTACACAGTGATATCTGTATTACTCATCCACCATAAAACATTAGTTTATACTTGTTAATTACACAATCTTGATTGGTTTAAATTGTGTACAATGCTTTTGTGTTTTTAACCTTAGATTCAGAGAAACAAATAGTTTTTTCGGAGTTAAGACACTACAGTTTCAGAAGACACTACACTAGCCAGAATCCCCAGCTATCGTTTGGGACTACAACATCCGCCTTGCTTTACAAACCCCGTGATTAGTCATCAAGCCCTGTGATTGGATGTTGGAGTGGCAGTGCGACAAGGTTATGCTGAGCGTCACAAATCTATGAAATGGAATGGAACCACGGCAGACTTTCCAAAACTGGAATTGGACGGGTCCAATTGTGTTTCGCATCATTCTATGGCACGTCTCTTTATAAGATGTTTTTGTATTTCCCACAATTAGAAGTTGCCAGTATTAAACTGTGTACACCCTGGAGGTTTAAGGGATACGAAACACAGTGGTGTTATCAAATTTAAAACATATAATTAATAAATGGGTGAATTAATATACCCACATGACACCTAAGGTCAGAAGAGCTTTGTTTAACAGCTGGTCTTATGTCTGTGACCCCGCCTGTTGTTCATTGATAAGCCTGAAACATGCACTTGTCAAGGTTCAGATGCAAATTGTGGAAATATGGCAGTAGCCATCGATCATCTTAAGATAAGATAAGATATACTTTATTGATCCCAAGTTGGGAAATGTTTGTTTGTTACAGCAGCACACTACTTTGTTCTAATCCACTACAATTCAGAGGTTAACCTGGTATTTTTACTCCACTACATTTATTTTAGTTACTTTGCAGATTCTGATTAATGATGTGAAATATAAACAACCCTTAAATCAGACTTTAGTTACACCTGAGTTAAATTCAGGGAAGGTGATTGTCAAGTGCCAAAATAAACTATGCAATATATTGGACGTTAAGTCACTTTTCATATTTATCTGTGGATAACCCCAAAAAAATGTTCTTATTCAAAAGAAGACCTTAACTTAAGTATTCTTTAATGTTTAAATAAAGCTTTATTAGTTTGTCTGTTTTGGACTTCCTCCTGTTAATATCTTTGGACGTCCTGCACTAAACGGTTTTATTGTAGAGATCACTACAGTATCTTCTTGATATTTTATATTCTATATTTCTATCATGCCTTCTACTTTCCCCCAATTTTGTATGTAGGCTACTCTTAATATTTCTACAAATTGGATCAAATATAAAAGTCAGCCGAATTAGTGTTGATACTGCAAGGAGACGTATTGTGTGAAAAGAAATGGAAGATGTTGTTTAATGGCTGATATATTTATGATCCACCTCACGTATTCAGTTTTGGCGGCATTTCTTACAGTTTGTCAAAAGGTCTTCTGATCAGGGCTCTATAAATAAATATCTACGGCAGATATGTAACATTTAATGCAGCCGAACCGTGTATTACAATGCCGTTATGTGATGACTTCCAAAAAGAAAAGCAAGAACACTCGGAATAAAGTATTATTTTATTTAACACTAGAACCGCCAGAGGTCGCTGTATACCTATATCCGCCAACGGGTAGAGTTTACCCGCAATTGATTTCCAAGGTACAATGTATCATACAGAACAGTGAGTTTTGATCGCACAGGGATGAAATGTATACCAATATAATCTGTGGACTCTCAGCTTTTCATATTATATAGTTTGTACAGATAGCATGAAGTATAAAATATCGCTACAGTGCTGATTTAAATGCTTGGTGTTAGACTTGTGTTTTGTTTAGGTATATATCTCTCTCTCTCTCTCTCTCTCTCTCTCTCTCTCTCTCTCTCTCTCTCTATCTATATATATATATCCATCTATCTATCTCTCTATCTATAGGAACACCTGTAGACAAAAGGCGTTGCTATAGCAACACGTCATGTTTATGTTTACGCGCGAAATCAATAGCGCCAGGATCGCTGCATTTCTATGAGGTAAATATTACCCGCTGGCGGAAATAGGTATAAATAGCATTTTTTTTGGCGATTTTTTTCAATCTGACTTCATATTGACAATGTTTAACAACACAGGGTGCTACATAACACACTTTCAGGAAAAGTCACGGACTGGGAGACGTTAATATTTTATTGAAAAAAAGTTACATACAATAAAAAAACAGCTGCGGGTAAAATTTACCCGTTGGCGGTTCTAGTGTTAAAAAAAATGTTTTTCCGATTTCATATCATATAAACACCATATCCCGAAATGCATTGCGGCTAAAACAATTGATGTTTTAGCCTATCAAAACCTCTGAAAAAAGAAATGTGTCTCTCAGAATCGAAAGAGAAAAACCTATGGGAAAAACACAAAAGCATTGTACACAATTTAAACCAATACATGTCGTATAATTAACAAGGATGAACTGATGTTTTTTAGTTGATCAGTACTGCAGATATCTCTGTTAAATCATTTGATCATTGGTTTTATTATGAAAACGTCGAGACCGGAAAAACTGTTTTCAACCCGTAACTTGGAGATTGCCACATACCTCAAATCATCTTCGTAATATCTATCAAACTATAGATCCTACATATCGACTGGACGTGAATTCTAAAAGTACAATATACACTTCAATCAATCAATCAATCAATCAATCAATGTTTATTTATATAGCCCAATATCACAAATGTTACATTTGTCTCAGTGGTCTTCACAGTTTGTACAGAATATCAGAATATACTTCTCGCTAGAAATCTAATCAAAAAGCGTTTTAATGGCCAAACTATCCTACAATTTAGGATTTTACAGAGAGGGTTATTTGTGAATAAAGGACCATCTGTAGCTGCATGTGCCATCCGACCTCTGCAGCTCATCCAGAATGCAGCGGCTCGTCTGGTCTTCAACCTTCCAAAATGTTCCCACACCACTCCGCTCCTCCGCTCCCTTCACTGGCTCCCGGTAACTGCTAGAATCTACTTCAAGACACAGGTACTTGCATACCATGCTGGGAATGGATCTGGCCCTTCCTACATCCAGGACATGGTTAAACTGTACACCCCAGCACGTGCACTACGCTCTGCATCAGCCAAACGACTCGCTGCACCCTCGCTGCGAGGGGGACCCAAGTTCCCATCAGCAAAAACACGTGGGTTTGCTATCCTGGCTCCAAAATGGTGGAATGAGCTCCCCATTGACATCAGGACAGCAGAAAGCCTGCACATCTTCCGGCGCAGACTGAAAACTCATCTCTTTCGACTCCACTTCGAGCGATAGAATTACTAACAAGGCACTTATATACTAATAAAGGACTGGCTTATCTATAGCCAGTTGAGTAGCACTTGAAATGTTTGGCTCTATGAAACCTGATGTACTTTTATACCTGACGCTTTTATCCAAAGCGACTTACAATAAGTACATTCGACCAGGAAGACACAACCTTGAAGAAAACAGAATCATATAAGTACAAATGTTAAGTCAATACTCCTTTCTGTGCATTGGAACCTGTGTACTTGGCAGGTTTCGAAAAGGTAAAGACTTGCCTCTTTTCATTTTCTGTCACATATTTTTTCCTCAATTTATGACATTTAGCCATATTTCGTTTTTAGATTTGTTTTATTTATTCATTCCATTTCAGAAACCTTGCTAGTAATCTATTCCTTATCTGTGCTATGTGTGTAACATTTTCTGTCCTCTCCAAAGTTTCCACAATAATACATTATTTTGCTGAAATGTTCCTCCTGAATAGCACAGCCAAAACACTCAATGATGGACAAAGAAAAAGAAGCCTTTCAAAACGAACAAGGCAGGAGGAAGGATATTATTTTGTGTCTGCCTTTATTACGGAGAAGATGAGCCTTAGTCTCACAGACAGTTTGGAAGCGGCAAGGTTATAGAAAGGTTCCTTCCCAAAACGTTCACTCAGATACAATTTTAAAAGCCCCTCCTGTAACTAATCCATGAAATAGGCAAGATCCAGATCCATCTCCTAAGTGAGAGCCATGGGAGGGTTTGAGTCGCTCTGTGTGTGTGTGCTTGTGTGTGTTTGTGCACGTGTGAATGTGAACACCACCCTGTAGTGGAGTAGGGTCGACACATTTACTGGATGTTCTCCGGGCTTAAGTTGCACCAGCAAACAAGTGGATTTGTCTGTTACTGATACCATTGTTTTTGTCTCGCAGACAATAGGAGGCGGCTTTACAATCTTCCACAATTACATGGCACAAATCCTCTGCAGTCCACTGCTGCTTTTGAGCCACTAACATTCTAAATCATACTGTTCATTGACGATAAACTAAATCTATTTTATTCACAGAAAACAACATGCAATCCACAGCAAGAAGGTAATGTGTTGTCAAGCACTACAGTGTACATCTTGGGAAAAACATTTTCTCTGAACCCTTGTATGGTATTCGGGTCTGTGGGACCCGTTTTCATTATTTAGTTAAAGAAAAATTATATGATAAAGTGCTTTTCAAACCCACACTCAATGGCCTTGGCCTTGGCTCAAGAACATCTATCAGAACACATTACCACCCACTGTAGCCCCCCCCCCCCTCCCCCTACACATTTACATTACATACAGGGTGTTCGGGGACCCGGGGCTAATAAAAGTGTGAACATTGTAGGTCCTGTGCACCTGTCTGGGCCTTGTGTGTGTGTGTATGTGTGTGTGACTTGTGTTTCTGCCCCTGCCATTCCCGCACAAGGTTGCAACATTGTTGATCAATTCAAGCACCGACGCCTGTCTGCTCTCACATTCCCACATTTGCAAATGTGGGGTGAGTGAGACACAATAAATAAAGCTTAGCCAGTTTGGGTCCTTATCACAGCTGATCAAGATGGCCAAAAGAGTCTCTGCTCAGAGGGCCTTGCAAATGATTTTGGAAGAGAGAGAACCATTTGATGATGATGTAGAGGAAGAGGTTTCAGAATGTGAGGATCACATTTCTGAGAATTCTGAGTCTGACAGTGACTTCGAAGAAGAGGATGAGATTGAGCATCAGCTAGTTACAACAAAGACGAGCCACAGGACCAGATGGTCAGCGGGCAATAAAACAAGTAGCACTTAAATTCATTAATGTGATCTAACAAATGTAAAAGGGCAAATATGAACCATATGCTGTTTATATTGCTTGTAATTGAGATGAAGTAAACATCTGTTGAGTATTTTAACATAAAATAGTTTGATTGTGTTGAATTGTAACAAAACAAAAATATGAACAACATACAACGGTTAAACTGACATTTGAATACAAGATCAACTTACACTACTTTTTGGAACTCATACATCTGCCTATAAATGAATTCATATAAATGTAAAGACACATTTAAAGAAAAACCCAACAAATATCAATAAAACTGAGTGTTGAATAGTTTTTAATTTGCTATAGATTGTCTTTTTTAAAACATTAAACATTGTAAAGGGGCCCTATTATGCTCTTTTTCCGGTTTCATAGTTGTATTAAGTGCCTCTCCCTCTATCCTAACTGAAATAAAAACCCTTTTTTAATGGATTGCAATGACATTTTGGACTGTGTTTTATTGTACCCAGAGGATAAATTGCAAGAGCATTGGTGATTTTATGACTTTTTTTTCCCCATCTTTACTAATCCTTTTATTCACCTGTCACCTTTTCTTTAACAGCGTACACAAACGTGCCCAAGTGAGCCCATCCAGGATTTTTATTGTGAGACTGGGAGTGAAGGAAGTGGAAGAGGAGGGAAGAGAGGGACGGACCACAGATTTGGAGATGAAAGGAATAATTTGCCCACAGATAAGAGGTAGGACACATTGGGTGGTGGGACGAGGAACAGCGACGCAGAACATATAGTGGATCAGCTGCAGAGGAGCATTTAGATCATCCCAATTCAGGGATTCAATCAATCAATCAATCAATCAATCAATCAATGTTTATTTATATAGCCCAATATCACAAATGTTACATTTGTCTCTGTGGACTTCACAGTTTGTACAAAATATCAGTATGACAATACGACACCCTCATACGACACGGAGTCCTAGCGTCAGGGCTAAAATCTTGCCTTGGGCAGCAAATTGGTCAGGGCCTAGTGTTCTCCTATATGGTGGTCAGTGTTGGGCAAGTTACTTCCAAAATGTAATACAGTACATATTGCTTATTACTGTCTTTTTTAAGTAATAAGTTACATTACAATATTACTGTCTCTGAAATGTAATGAGTTACACTACCTTTATATTACTTTTGAGTTACTTTTCCAAAATACCCGCAAAAGAATGGCTAGGTATTTTAAATGCTAAAATGTAGTTTAGTGCAGCTCATTATACATCCAGTGAAAGGCAATGTGGTATAGCATAACAACTGTGTAGGCCCTTAAGGCTACTAACAACTTTTATTACACGGCTTGGTTGAATACTCATTTGTTTAGTATATGGCCGTGTAATAAGCGGGATAATGTGCAGCGAGGCGGTCATTATGGGGAAAAGAACACCCGACTGGCTGATCAGGGAACCCGACGCGAACCGGAGGGATCTTAATCAGCCTGAAGGGTAAACACCAGGCTTACTAATCTACCCACACAATTTTTCTCTGGTGTCGGAATGTCTCGCGATGTTGGTCAATTCTTAAAAAACAAAACACCATTTCATTTTGGGTTAAAATTTGTTGTAACTGCGTTACTGAGAATTGTAACGGGTAGTATATTACCCACATCCCATTAGTAATGCGTTACATTAATTCGTTACAGCAAAAGTAATACATTACTGTAACTCCGTTACTTTTGTAACGCGTTACACCCAACACTGATGGTGGTACATTGTTTTGTTGTAGCGAACTGTTTGAATTACATTTCAATATTTTGAATGAATTTATAGTACTTATCTGTTTTGCATTCATCAGTGGTGCAAACCACAATGAAGCTTGCAAAATAAAGGGTTTCCCATTGGTTCCAATACATGCAAGAAAGTGTATATATATTTTTTTTTGGATGGACCATGTACTGATGTGCTCCTACATGCATGCACATTGCACCTTCATGTTTTACATTACGTGTCAAATGGCGACACATAATAAATACAAATATATGTTTGTAATATATAATGACCATGATATAAAACCAATTAACACTGTAATCCTTTCCCCACCCTACTCCTTCGGTTTGTTTTGTTTCTTTGTGTGCATGTGCCCTTGTTATGTCTGACTAGGAACATATGTAATACATCGAATTACAAAAAAAGAACCCAATGCATATTCATTGCCTTAATTAGTTCCCGTAGTACCTCATTCTCCCTATAATATACTGTTCTCTCTCTGGTGTACCTTATCCACCAATATCAGAATGTCTTTCCTGCCCCAGCTTGGTTATGTTTCCAGTCCAGTTGTTTGGAGGATGATGGACAGGCAGCACAGTTGACCTGCGAGTCCTGGACATGGAGTCAGAGTAACAATAGTGAGAGCAGCATGCAGACTGTGGAGTGTCTCACCTTCCCCGCCTCCTCTGCTCTGCTGTGGTTCACCGGCCGGGCCCGGGGCTACAGGTTTACATCTTGTTTTCTTCTCCTGGGGAGCCACGTGTGGCGGTCACTGTCCAAGGTGCTGAACCTCCGCTGGTGCATTGTGGGTCTTTTATCCTTTGTCCTCGCCGACACACTGAACAACTGTGGGTCACTGCTTCCAGGTGTCCGGCTTTAATAATTTGTTCTAGTCCTTTTATATGTCCTCCCTCTCTTGTATTGTATATATGTAGTAATATTGAATGTATGATTTTTGTTAAAATCGATTTAAACTAACCAAATGTTGGAGTGTCTCTCAATACATTCTGCTCCAAGCCCACCGGTTCCTAAAATTAGACAGCTGTCTGTGTTCCTAATACATTTTCTGCTAAATTCCTAGTAATGGATTTCATTTTACTACATGTATTACTGTGTTTAATATTATCTGTTACAGGTAGGTGTTGGTATGATCTTTAGGCTCTTGCAATGGTTAAAATGCTGTCTGGAATTACGAGTTTTATTAGAGAGGAATATTTATTTCCCATGTAATTGTAGAATTTAATTCAAACTGTTGTTGGTTGAGTAAAGTGTCCTTGATAAAGCTTGATTCAACTTTAGAGCCATCAAACTATAATGCTTTGTTGTAGTTCTATGTTAGTAGTCATTGCATCCAGTAAAAACATCTGAAGCCTAACCAAGGCCACTCTTTATTGGAGGGAACAAAGGGTAACAAACAGTCTACTGCTTTTGTTATGTATTTGAAAAATACAGAATACAACATATCAAACTGGAGCCTGTAATGCAAAATAAAGGAAAATGACAAAAGCTTAACCTAACATTGGTCACATTGTTTTAACCCTTCCAGTAACATTAGAACAGTGATCTGTTTGGATTTGTGCAGACATTCATAACTTTATAAATCCTGGAACAAACACAGAGTGAGGATGTGTGCCAGGAAAACAATAGCTTCTGTTTGCTCATCAACCTCGGAACACATCATTAGTGGAGACCGATGTTCTTTTTAATTAAGTAACAGATGATTGTAATTTAATAACAGACTGTATGCAAACACAGCTAGAGCTCAAGGCTAATATTCACGACAATGCAAACTGCCTTTAGAAATATTCTCCCTGTTTTATGAGAAAATTATGGATATTTGACAGTAAATCCCAGTAGAGGGAATGCTGGGAGTCTCTATCTCATTTTGAGTGGCATCTGCTGGCGTCCCAGAGAAAGCTCCACCGTATTCTTGCAGGCGTTAATGAATGAAATTCAAGTTATTTTATCTCACACGGGGGGTTTGTGAAGTTCAAAAGGTCCCGATAATTTCCCCCCTGCTTCGCAGAGAATTGGTGACCATCAGCACCTGCACCATTTCAGAGGGGGGGGGGGGGGGGGGGGACGACGACGACAAAGGCAACAGACATCTGAACATCTCTAAGGGACAAGCACACAGCTGTTAATTACTAATGAAGGACACACAGGGATTTCCACCTCAAGGTCGTCTAAATTAGAGAAAGAATTCTCAGTGGATGTATTAGCACGCAATTAAATCAGGCACAATGAAGGTAATATTATTGATTTAATTAAGATAATGTTGAATTACTTGTGCTATATGAGGAGGAGAGCTCTGTATAAGGACATGATTTGAGAAAATAATGTTTGCTGCCTGCCCTTGCTCGTGCTCTCTGCTGTAATGAAACTGAATAATTAATTAAAAGCACATTTCAATGCAATAAAAAGATTATGGAAAAAAAAGAGATTAGGGTTTCATATCGCTTAGTGCAAGTAGGTTTAATAATCTTACATCATGTGACAGTAGAGCCTTTTTGTGATTCATAATTATGTTTTCCATATTAAAACTGTCTGTTAGCTTGCTAACAGATGTGAGAACCTTAACATTATCTCAAATAAAAGGTGTGAACACCACAGGAAAGATGCAACACTTAGACAATGACACTCACACTTAATATTATGGTGGGTGATATTGAGATTCTTGTTTTTCTGATAAGCATCACGTTTTTCAGTGTCAAAGACTTGAAATCTCCTCATCATTTGCATGAACAAGAAACATGTAAAATATAAAGTTGGAACTGGGTTAAAGTTGATTACTTTGTCGGAGTTAGCCGTAAAGTATGAGACATTGAGCAAAACATTGTGTACATTTGTAATACTTGACAGGACACATCCAACTCACAGAGGTTGTGGTTTATTCAGGTTTAGTATATTCATAATCAAACCACATAATTATTTTAGTGGAAACAAGATCTCACAGTCATATTGTTTTCCAAAGGTCTTCATCAATCCTCATCTCTGCTGCTGATGTTTAACGATTACTAAATACACTAATCACACAAAATATAGCTTTGCATTATTTAAAGGTTAGCAAGTCAAGTCAAGTCATTGCTCAGGTCAAGCAAGTCACAAGTCAAGTCATACGAAATTCTGATGAATTACCCCAGTTTCCGCATTTAAATCAGTTAAAATATTGTGGTTATGAAAAGTTTAGTTTTATTTTCAACTAGGGCTGTCTAGTTAACGCGTTAATAACGCCACTAATTATTTTTACGCGATTAACGCATGTGCATTTTTTGTCCTCGGCCGCCCGTAGTTTCACAGCGCATCGTTCCGCCAACACGACACCCAGACCCCACGCAGCATTCTCATCTGTTTGTCATTACTGGTGTCATTTTCTGGTTGCTAACGCCATTGTAAGACATAATCACTGATGTTCCGCTGTAACGGTGGTGGTCTCATCAGAACTGAGTGGGTTTGCTATCCTGGCTCCAAAATGGTGGAATGAGCTCCCCATTGAAATCAGGACAGCAGATAGCTTACACACCTTCCGGCGCAGACTGAAAACTCATCTCTTTCGACTCCACTTCGAGCGATAGAACTATTAACAAAGCACTTATATACTAATAAAGGACTGGCTTATCTATAGCCAGTTGAGTAGCACTTGAAATGTTTTTGTTTTATTTGATTCTGTTTTCTTCAAGTTTGTATTTTGTTGGTCGAACACACTTATTGTAAGTCGCTTTGGATAAAAGCGTCAGCTAAATGCAATGTAATGTATAAACGAGGCCACTCTTTATTAACTCGTGCGCACGCTTTATTAACTCGTGCGCACGCTTTATTAACTCGTGCGCACGCTTTAGTAACTTGTGCGCACGCTTTAGTAACTCGTGCGTACGAGTTACTAAAGCGTTCGCACGAGAAGGTATCTCGTGCGAACGAGAAAGTAAAACGTGGCCACGTTTTATTTATTTTTCTCTCTATGAACCCTCCAGGGCTCCGTAGTCCTTAGACCCTCACATCGTACAAGGAAAAACTTCCGAAGAAAACCCACAGTTTAAAGGGAAAAATGGGAGAAACCTCAGGGAGAGCAACAGAGGAGGGATCCCTCTCCCAGGACGGACAGACGTGCAATAGATGCCGTGTGTAAATTGAAAAGATAATACATTTGCAACATAGGTAGTCCAAATGTTTGAAAATGCATGTGTCTATAATAGGAAGATGAATCCACGAGGATATCCATCCAGGACCTATGATCCAGGACCACAGCCACGACTCAAGATCCAGGGCTCGCGATGCAGGACACAGGACCGCAGGATCATCCATGACTCCGGATCCCAGCGTATATAGACACCAAAAAGAAAGAAATTTGGGGAAGCTGGGTTAATCGGAACATGAGAGTACACAGGTATAGACAGAGAGAAGGAAGAAGTAAGATGTCCTCCGACAAACTAAGCCTATATCAGCTAAACTAGGGGCTGAATCTAATCAGCCCTAACTATAAGCTTTATCAAAAAGGAAGGTCTTAAGCGCACTCTTAAAAAGGGATAGGGTGTCTGCCGCCCGAACACAAACTGGAAGCTGATTCCACAAATGTGGAGCTTGATAAGAAAAGGCTCTGGCTCCCATTGTACTTTTAGAGACTCTAGGAACAACCAACAACCCTGCATTCTTGGAACGTAATGCCCTAGTAGGACAGTAGGGTATAATGAGTTCTTTAAAGGAGACCTATCATGCTATATTTAAATGATATAGTGTATGACCATACCTATATAAGGTATATTTATACATTTTATTTTTCAAAATACCAAACAGATCATTTTTTAGCCATGCCTCGTTTAGCTCATTTTCGCTCTATTCCAAACCAGTCTATGAAAATTCTGAGCAGCAGCTGACCACGCCCCCCTGCAGAAGAGGGGGGCATGAGCCGGCGAGAGTCACGTTACCATGCTTGCTGTGATTACGAGTGTGGAATAAACATTTCATCTCAGAGCAATGCATGTGTTGAAGCATATTATCAATTTGATCCAGAAACTGACCCTGAAGCAGCGGAGGTTTTGGTGGAGGTGCAAACATCTCGGTTGCAGCAGGACGTTTCTGAATGGTTAGTTGACAAGCTGTTGTCCTTATTTATTTTTACTCTGTTACGATGCTTGCTACTTATTCCATTCATATTTTGGCTAATTAGCAAGAATGCAATGTGTACAGTTTGTAACTTAGAGTTTGTAACGCAAACACAGCGATACATATATATATATTTATAAAGGGAGACATTCATATTTTCAGCATATATACAATGGCCTCATTGCATTTAATAGTTTACAGTCCTTTTCTTCCAACATCGTGCAACAACCGTTGGAAAGTTCAATAACTTAGGGTGATAAAAAGTATAACTCCAACACCTCAGTTGTCAGCAATGTGTGTAGTTTCATGTGTTTTTAAAAGCTCAGTTATTTACTTCTTTCTACAGGTGTACATGTGCAAATTGCGCCACGATGCCTTCTGAACCGGAGAATGTGTGCTGCATGGAGATACCACAGGTAACATTAGCTTCACTAAGTTGTCTGTTTAGAGAATACATTTTTCACATGTCATTCAATATATGTTTATCACACTAGGTGTCAAGACGGATGCAGGAACATGAGGACTCTGTAACCTGTATGGTGGACCTTCCTGGATTGGAGCCTGTGTGCCTGAATGTGTTCTCCCTGCGGAATGCATTGAATATTTACAGAGCTGAACATGGTGGACTACAGTTGAGGCAAATAGAGCAGTGAGTGGTTTGTTTGTTTTGACTGAAATTGTAAAACGAATGCTAATATTGTTCATGGAAATAAATACTGGTGTATATGGCTTTATGCAATCTTTCCTTTCTGTCATTGTACTATTATATTATATACTACACAGCAATGGCATAACACACCCATGTGTACGACAAAAAAAGTCCACACACAACCTTATGCTTTTGAAATCAGAATATTCTTTACCCATCCAAACATGAATAATCACGACACATTTGATATCAACTCGGAACTTTATTGTCAAAATCAACGGTTCTTTGAACCCATAAAAAAAACTAAATGTACTTGTATTTTGTATAAATGACACTAAATATTTTTTTTATGATTTCAGGCGTCACAGGTATCTAGCCTACAGAAGCTTTGTGAGCTGGTGCTGGGGCTTCCTTGGACGCAGGATCAGAGTGGTGATTCCGGCCTGCGTTGTCCTCAGGATTCGCAAGGAGTTTCCTGATCCGTGAAATGTCTATGTTGGGTTCAGACAGCAGCCAAATTGAACCGTGTAGCATACCTGGCGATGACTTCCTCCCTGTCAGGTCGCTCATAATGGTGCAGGGTCCACAAAGACTTGGTCGAAGATGAGGTCCATCAAGTTGGCCACGTAGCCTGTGCAATGTTAAAAAAAAGCACAACAAAAAATGTGGTTTAGATTAGTATATGCATGTAAACAACTGAAAGTTCTTTCTAATTTTTTTATTTTATATTTGTAAATAGTTGTATAATAAATATTTTAAACACTTACGGAATGTGGGGTCAGTCTTTACTGGTTTTGCTCTGCATTCTCCCTTCCTGGCCTTTGGGAACTGCAGTTTATATACAGAGGGTTTCCAGCGGATGTAGTGGCACGCTCAGCGTTTTCATTGTAGTGCAGGGCTGCCAGGTAAAGTCTTTCATTTCCGCCATGAGAAAACAAAATGTAAATAATAGCAAAGGATGTACAAATTGTCACTAATTAGTAAGTATGTGAGGTGCTGGCCTGTAAAGAAGAAAACATAGTTAGAACAAAATCATCTCAATTTAGTATTCAGGATGAGAAAATACAATTTGGATAAATATAGTCTGAAATCCCAAAAGATGGGGCTTAAAACTCTCTATTTAGCAAAGCTCTTTGCTTAGCCTTTTGCAATCTGAGTTAGTTTTGAACCGTAACGTGCATGCTGTGTTTCTGACTCAATACAGATGATGTGTTGGAGAGGGGCTGAGCTCAGTAGACTGACTGTAATGAGTGCTAGCCACTAATTAGCCTGTTGCTAGAGGTAAGGCCTCGTCAACAACAACAGACCAGGGCTTTAGCTCCGTTTGACCCCCTCACATACACACAGTGTTGTATCCTAACACACCCCCATTTATATTCATGTGCGCAAACAAGTAAACACACAAAATCTTTTACATATAACGCTGCAAAAAACGCCATGTCTCATTAGCGTAGCGTAGCTTAGCTTACAGATCGATGATATCTGATCGTTCTTACAGACTACAATCACAAAAGCTTTTACATAACGCTGGAAAAAACGGCACTTACCTACAGAAGATTACGTTTGTTATTATAACTTACTCAATATGATTTTAGAGGATACAAAATATCAATACATAGGAGAATAAATACTTGTGTTATCGGCTAGGGCGTGGCTTTACAGCCTTCACACAGATCGCCATTACGGCAGTCTGAACATGTTCGCAAATGCCTGATAATTAAAATAAAAGACAAAGCAAAGACTGCGGAGCGTACAAAATAAAATGTTACAAAAACACCTAACCGATTACTATTTGGGTTTGAGGTGACATTGATACGGTGAAGCTACATGCTACATGCTACATATACAAGCTAGAGATAGCTTTATCAGGAAAAACACCGCTAAATAAAAACTTACAGCTTCAAAATTGGTCTCACTGTCCTCACTGGCCTGGTCCCGGATGGTTGGTATTGATCCCGGGTTTAGCATTCGTTTGGAGGCATATCTGTGTTGGACTTGAGACAAGTTCATACACATGTCCGTGGTAAAATGTTTGGAACACACAAACAGAAATCTGCCGGGGTCTTCTGGCACATGTCCCTTGAAAATGAAGTCTAGCCACAGATTATTTTCTTCTTCCACTGATGGCATTGCATGCAGTCCCCTGTTCCGAGTCTTGCAGCCAACAACAGCACAACGTTTAACTGGCTTAGACATCCTGGCAAGGGCAGGCAAAAACACAGATGTGACTGGGGTTGATTTAGCCTGCCGATAGCCTATATGCGAATGAGAGGTTTGGCAATGCACGTGGCCGTGGCTCATTCTCCTGATAGGTGGAGAGTTGACCAATAAGCGGAGCACCTCTTTGTGACGTAGAAAAGTGTTGAAATCTGGATCCATTTTTTTAAGATCCGTTGCAGCCCCTTTTTTTAGAGATTTGGCTAAGGAGGAAAATAGAGAGGGTTGTGTTTTCTGACACTTGGTGAGTTCCCTGGAACACCGGGGACACATATTCATGTATAAAAGACGTACAAAGGTGCATTTTGCATGATAGGTCCCCTTTAAGGTAAGATGGCGCCTGCCCATTAAGGGCTTTGTAGGCGAGAAGAAGAATTTTAAATTCTATCCTATGTTCTATAGGGAGCCAGTGTAAGGCAGCCAGAACAGGAGTAATGTGGTCCCTTTTCCTAACTCTGGTTAGTACATGAGCTGCAGCATTTTGAATCAGCTGAAGCGACTTGACTGACTTCTTGGTACACCCTGATAATAAAGAGTTACAATAATCCAGCCTTGAAGTAACAAATACATGGACTAGTTTCTCTGCATCGTTTTGTGGCAAGATATGCCTGATTTTTGCAATGTTACATAGATGGAAGTAGGCGGCCCTTGAAATTGATTTTATGTGGGCGTTAAAGGATAAATCCTGATCAAATATAACACCAAGATTTCTTACAGTCTCACTGGAGGCCAAATGAATGCCATCCATAGTTAGTATATCCTTAGATAATTTGTTTCGTAGATTCTTCGGGCCAAGTACAATAACTTCAGTTTTGGTCGTGTTTAACATCAAAAAGTCCTTGAGGCAGTCTTGAATTTTATTTAGATGATTAATTTCATCAGGCTTGATTGATAAATATAGTTGAGTATCATCCGCATAACAATGAAAATGTACAGAATGATTCCTTATAATATTGCCTAACGGAAGCATATATAATGTGAACAAAATAGGTCCGAGCACTGAGCACCGTGGCACTCCATGGCTAACTTTGGTTTGCGTGGAAGATTCATCATTGACACGTACAAAGTGAGAGCGTTCAGATAGATCGGACCTAAACCAGCCTAAAGCAGTTCCCTGTATGCAAACTAAGTGCTCTAGTCTTTGCAATAAGATATCATGGTCGATAGTATAAAATGCAGCACTGAGATCGAGCAAAACAAGAATAGAGACAAGTCCCTTGTCAGAGGCTATTAGAATGTCATTTGTGACTTTAACCAGAGCTGTCTCTGTAATATGATGTGTTCTAAAGCCAGACTGAAAATCTTCAAATAAATCATTGTTTTTTAAGTAATCACACAACTGTTTTGCGACTGCTTTCTCAAGAATTTTTGAGAGGAACGGAAGATTAGAAATAGGTCTATAATTGGCTAAAACCTCTGGATCGAGGTTGTGCTTTTTAAGAAGCGGTTTTATCACTGCTACTTTGAATGATTGTGGAACATAGCCTGATAATAAAGACATATTCATAATATTTAATAAAGAAGTGCTAATTAATGGAAAAACTTCCTTCAACAGCTTAGTTGTAATTGGGTCTAACATACACGTTGATGGTTTAGAAGAGAGAATCATTGAATTTAATTGTTCAAGGTTTATGGCTGAAAAGCATTCTAGTTTACTATCTAGTGTAATATTAGAACTTACGTTTCCGGGAGCTGTTGATAACACTATACTGGTCAAAGGCAAGAGGTCATTAATTTTGTTTCTAATAGTAACAATTTTATCGTTAAAAAAGCACATACAATCATTACTACTGAGTGCTATGGGAATAGAAGGCTCAATCGAGCTGTGGCTCTCAGCCTACAGTGCTGAAAAGAAATCTTGCATTATTCTTATTCTCATCTATTAATGAAGAGTAGTAGGCTGCTCTCGCTTTACGCAGTGCTTTCTTATATTCAATGAGAGTAATATGCCAAATTAAACGAGATTCTTCAAGTTTAGTGGAACGCCATATCCTTTCAAGTTGTCTCGACTTTTGCTTTATTTTGCGGGTTTCGGCATTATGCCATGGAGCTAATCTACACTGAACAAAAATATAAACGCAACACTTTTGTTTTTGCTCCCATTTTTCATGAGATGAACTCAAAGATCTAAAACATTTTCTATATACACAAAATAACATTTCTCTCAAATATTGTTCACAAATCTGAAAAAATCTGAGATAGTGAGCACTTCTCCTTTGCCGAGATAATCCATCCCACTTCACAGGTGTGGCATATCAAGATGCTGATTAGACAGCATGATTAGTGCACAGGTGTGCCTTAGGCTGGCCACAATAAAAGGCCACTCTGAAACGTGCATTTTTGCTTTATTGGGGAGGTCTGGGGGGGTCCGAAAACCAGTCAGTATCTGGTGTGAGGGGTAGGGTTAGGGTTAGGGGTAGGGTAATGTTGTGAATTGAGTAGCCCATGGTGGTGGTGGGGTTATGGTATGGGCAGGTGTATGTTATAGACGACGAACACAGGCCACTCGATTCACAATATTACCCTAACCCTAACCCTAACCCTACCCCTAATCCTAATCCTACCCCTCACACTAGATATAGGTTTTCGGACCCCCCCAGACTCCCCCAATAAAGCAAAAATGCACGTTTCAGAGTGGCCTTTTATTGTGGCCAGCCTAAGGCACACCTGTGCAATAATCATGCTGTCTAATCAGCATCTTGATATGCCACACCTGTGAGGTGGGATGGATTATCTCGGCAAAGGAGAAGTGCTCACTATCACAGATTTTTTCAGATTTGTGAACAATATTTGAGATAAATGGTTATTTTGTGTATATAAAAAATGTTTTAGATCTTTGAGCTCATCTCATGAAAAATGGGAGCAAAAACAAAAGTGTTGCGTTTATATTTTTGTTCAGTGTATGTTGTTTTATTTTCTTCTTTTTCAAAGGAGCAACATAGTCTAATTTTATTCGCAGCGCATCTGTAGCACTATCAACAATATGATCAATTTGGGGTGGTGTACATTTTGTATAAGTTTCCTCCCCTACATGCAGACATGCTATCGAGTTAAGTATTGGTGGAATCTCTTCCTTAAATTTGGCTATAATAATAATAATAATAATAATGGGTTCCATTTATAAAGCACTTTATATCTGATCTCAGATCCCAAAGTGCTATAGCACTAACAGATAGGTTTCTGCTGCAGGAGCCTTTGACTAATGCTTTGTATTCTAGTAACAGTACTTCAAAAGTTACTAAGAAATGGTCGGATAAAGCAGGATTATGCGGTTCGACTAATAGTTGCTCAATTTCAATACCATAAATCAGAACAAGGTCGAGAGTGTGATTATAGCAGAGGGTTGGTTTATTTACACTCTGACAGAAACCAACATAATCTAATATAGAGTTAAATGCAACAGTAAGGCTATTTTTATCATCGTCAACATGAATATTAAAGTCACCTACGATAATTACTTTATCTGTTTTAAGTACCAATGTTGATACAAACTCAGAGAATTCTGATAAGAATTCCGAATAAGGACCTGGTGCACGGTACACTGTAACAAATAAGATTGGCTGCAAAGTTTTCCAGGTCGGATGCGTAAGACTAAAAACAAGGCTTTCAAGGGAGGTATAATGTACTTTTGGTTTAGTATTGATAAGTAAACTTGAGTCAAAGATTGCTGCAACTCCACCTCCTCGGCCTGTGCCTCGGGCAATATGAGTATTGATATACTGGGTGGAGTGGCCTCATTTATGCTGATATATTCTTCATGTCTCAACCAAGTTTCAGTGAGACAGCATATATCAATATTATAATCTGATATTAAATCATTTACCAATATTGCTTTAGATGCTAGAGATCTTATGTTTAAGAGACCACATTTAATCTTCCTGTTTTGTTGCTCTGTAGTAGTTGTTACATTTACTTTTATTAGGTTATTATGTATGACACCTCTATTAGGTTTTACCTTAAATTGTCCTTGGGCAGACACACACACCGTTAATATTGGGTATTTTATTGGGTTCGGGATTCCTATGGATGACTGCCTAGGAGAGAGCGCAGAGAAGCGTGTAAGACTGCGACTCCGCCTCCTGGTCTCAACTCCAGTTTGTCATGGATTAAGTCCACAAAGCCCTGAAATGTTTGCCGAAATGAGATTTGCACCTTCCAAAGTAGGATGAATGCCGTCTCTCTTAATCAGATCAGGTTTTCCCCAGAAGGCTGTCCAATTATTTACGAAGCCCACATTGTTTTCTGGGCACCACCAAGACAACCAGCGCTGAAATGATGACATGCGGCCGGCTATACATGTCATCATTGATCAGATTGGGGAGTGGACCAGAGAAGATTACGGTGTCCGACATTGTTTTAGCATAACTACACACCGACTCCACATTACGTTTGGTGCATTTTGATTGGCGTAAACGAACATCATTACCACCAACGTGAATAACAATCCTACTGTTTTTACGTTTATTTTTAGCCAGCAGTTTAAGATTAGCCTCAACGTCGCCCGCTCTGGCCCCCGGAATGCATGTGACTGTGGAGGCTTCGGTCTCTAAATTCACGTGTCTCATAATAGAGCTACCAATAACCAGAGTTAGCTTCTCAGCGGGTGTCTCGCTGAGTGGGGAATGTCTGTTAGATACGTGAACGGGTTGGTGGGGACCTGCGGGTTTCGCGTTATGCCCCTTCTGAACAGTCACCCAGTCTCCCTGCTGCTCGGGAGTTGCCGGGGGATGGCTAATAGGAGCTACCTTTTGCCGGTCCGCACATGGGCTTTACTGTAGCTGAGTTACTTTCTAAGATGCGGAGCCGGGCTTCTATGGCTATGATTCCTGCCTCCAACCTAACAACTATACTACATTTAACACATGTATCGGTACCAGTAAAGGAGGTAGGGAAGTATCCAAACATGAGACAGGAAGAGCAGGAAATAACACCCGAGGGTGGGGAAAGAGCCATGGCTAGCTATCAAGCTAAAGTAGCTACCGTTAGCAAACCCGAAAAGAGTGTAGGCAACTGTGGAGTTACAGTCGCTAAGAGGAGAGTTGTGAGTGCTTAAGCTGTAGTAACGTGTGATTACAACGTCAGGCAGTTGCCGTGATCAAGAGTTTTAAAAAGATCGATTAAGTTAAGATAATAAGATATCAGTAGTGATGTTACATATTGCGCCGAGGCTTCGGAGCGTGTGTCGAGTAATCCCCGAAGCTTTTTGTGAAGCATGTATCGAGGCTTGTATCGTTTTGGGCCAGTGACGTCATCGATGACAAACGAAGCCTTGCTGCCTGTCGATACCACGTGACTGCTTCAGGAAGCGATTCAGATCGGTTGAACCGTTGAACCAACACGTTCATAATACCCATGGATGTATAATAAGAACGATATTACCCCTCCTGTACCCGGGCCCGCTGGTGACACGATGGAATTAAAAGCTCAAAACCTCACTTATATAGAGGTCTGAACATGTCATAAGTATAAATAGATACAAGCATAAATAAATGTAGGAAAAAAAATATGAATTAATAAATACAGTAATAAATACGTTACAGTGTTTTCAGGAAGATTCAGCGTGTGTGCTGTGGCTCAGCTGGAAAGCAGTTGACATGTCAATACGTCTTTTTTGTTGTTTATAAAAGCTACAGCTAAATCAGATAATGTAGTTAATAAATGTATTATTTGATATGGTTTAGCCTTTCTCAGGCTACAACATGGTTACGTTTATGAATATTAGTAAGGAATACAAATCCCTCTTTGCAATGTTTACCAGTCTCCTAGGCTTTTCAATCACAATCATTCAACTGGAATAAAAACAATATTGTTAACATGAAAATATGATTTAATGTTCGTTGTTTAGAGGTATTCTAAGGCTTTACTCAATGGGAACTCGGTATGAGATAGAGCACACTGTTGAGATGTCCAATCTGCCTGTTTTACACACTTTGACCAACAGGGGGTTTGTGTTCAAATGAAGCCCATGATGAAGCCTCATGAGATGAACCCTTTTGCGAACCAATTGGATGGAAAGCTTGAAAGCTTCATAAGGCTTCATCTCGCCATCACTAGCTATCAGCAACAGAACAGGCACACGTGATACCCGGAGATGACAACAACAACAACAACCGGAAGTTACAACATGCTTACCGCAATAGTGGTCCGTGTAGAAACCGTCAGTTCAACCAGAGCAAAGGTCATCCAGAGTAAAATGCATGTTCTGTTTGGTATTTTGAGCAAAAAATGTCATCGGTGGAAGCCGTAGTACTGTAAAAAGCACGACCAATCATTTTAGCCGGCTAATATGATTGGATGGCCTACCTGCCTGTCAGACTTCCATCTGTGCACAAACTTATCTCGTGCCCTCATTGGTCATGTGCGCGTTTGTGTGTGTTGGAGGAGGGGCTCTGTAAGGAAGTGGCAGATTTTTTCCAGCTGTGTATTTTCAAATTCTAGCGCACTCGAGCTGGTTTCTCCAAAATTACCTACCCCACCTTTAAGTATTTTTACTCAATATACAGTATGTTGATGCTTTAACGTTAAGTATTTTTATACTGATTTGTTGCAACTTCTGTGAAGTTAAAGATCTGAGTTCTTACGTTGGAGGCTCTAATTAATTTATTGTCATCAAAATATGGCAATAACCTTTAAGAAGGCATTATTTATACAATATAAACATAGTGTATTCATTGATAGGAGTTTTCTCTGCTCGGTTAGGTTGCATTCCATCAACACCAATGGAACAGAATGATGGAACAGTGTAACAGAGAGGAGATTCCAATGTTCCGTAATCTGACTATCTGGTCATTTCCACCTTGCTTTCGACTCGTTCACCTGCTTTTCGGCTTGTTCACTCGAAGACAACCTTAAACATTTTTTAAACAAGTGTTGTGACCTACTAGTTGCTGTACCCTGAGATTCAAATCCAGTCCGTCCAGTAACCGTTATTTTACACTGAGACTCAAAACGGAATATTTCCTGCAGTGTACTTTGGACTTCTGGTAAGTTCATTTGCCAAATATAACTTGTTAACACAGAGAAAACTCAACATCTGTTTACAATGTAAACATAATAATCACATGTAATTCACTCCACTTGACATAGGCACATTGTTTTGGGAATTAACAGTGAAAAAATTCACAATAAGCAGATATTTTGAATAGTTGAATACTTTTTCTCACGCTACTTTTTCGGCTTTTTTACTACTTTAAAAGTTTATGTAGCTGTATTTGAAGAGATTAAATAAAGGTAATATATAAATAATATACATATTTGTCTATTGAAGGATAGGAAAATCTAGAAAAGCATACAAATATATATTTGATGGGAGTAAAGGGTTACAAATCTTATATGTTCTGTGAGCATTTCTAATGTTTTTTATTTTAATATTTTATTGAGATATGTTTACAGTAAATATCTATATGTATTTAAGGACAGGTACAGTTAGCCTTTTTTTAGATGTTTAACTTGAGAGGCGAGACATGACCTTGTATATCTAAATTCCTCCGATTTCCTTCTCTCTTTTCAGTTGTTAGAAATCAGTATCAGGGTGCATCTCGCACCATGCCTGGTAACTTTCAGGTTGAGGAAGGAGCGATGCTCTACTCCAAATCCTCAGCCTACCAAGTGCAGTATTTACTGGGGAGAGGCAGCTTTGGAGAGGTGGCCCAGTGCAGGAAGTTTGCCACCAACGCAAATGTGGCTTTAAAAGTCATGAGAAGTTGGCAGTGCATTGAGGATGCAAAGAGCGAGGTGGGACACAGATTATGTTTTTTATCGTATCCCTTATAAAACTATTCAAAATACAATGTTACTACATCAAATCTTTCTCTGACATCTTATACAACAGGAGGATATCCTTAAACAGATGAAACTGGGTAACTGCCACCTCTTCAACATCGTGCTATGGAACGACTCCTTCCAGTACAAGAAGCGTTACTGCTTAGAATTTGAGAAGCTGGACATCAGCCTGTATGAATTCCTTCAGAAGAGAAGGTCTATGTCTCTGAAGTTGAAGGAGATCCGGCCCATTGTGAAACAGGTTTGTTTTGTACAATGTTTAAAACAGTGGCTGAATGGTCAGATTTTTGCTTACATGCACATAATACCATATGCAACCATTACGAATTCACCTAACTTCTTAAATTGTAACAAGTGATCAAGATGTTGAAATAGCAAATCTCTTAAAAAAGTTTTTATTAAAAAAGGTTTTTGAAGTTAACGATGCATTACAATGTATTCTGACCGATGATCCTGATTTCAGTTGGCTATTGCCCTGGATTTCCTGGATTTGGTTGATATCGTACATTGTGATCTAAAGCCAGCGAACATAATGATGGTGGACCATGTTCGCCAGCCACTCAAAATCAAAGTGATCGACTTTGGCCTGGCCGTAAACAACTCCGCTCAGCATACGGGGGAGACCCTGCAGACCCTATATTACAGGTAACTGATATAACGGATATCACAAAGGATGTTAACTGAATTAAATACTTTACACTTGCGTCTCAAGTTTTTAGTCAATCAAAAGTCTCAGCAAAACATTGCATATTTGAGAAACTCACAGTGAAGTGTAGACAGTAGGAGTCTACTTCCTATTCATGTGTTTGTGTTTCTCTTGTGTTTCTAAGATCTCCAGAGATCCTGCTGGGAAATGAATTCAATGGAGCCATCGACGTGTGGTCTCTTGGCTGCATTGCTGCCAAAATGTTGACCGGCAATGTGCTGTTCCCTGGAAGTGTCGAATATGACATGGTAAGCATTACACTCGAGCCATAATGTCTTGGTACATTTGGTGCAAACATCCATTTGCCACTGCTTCAACACTCATTGTTCCTGACGACCAAAGATTAATTTGTAACTTGTATGTACCTGAACCTTGGGAGAAATTCTCAAGCCTATAGAAATGTTGAAGTGTAATGCAACCTTGTGTTGTTCCCATAGCTGAGGCACATCATACTTGGTATTGGTGAGCCACCAAGCCATCTACTCAATGCTGGAATGTTCACACATGAGTATTTCTGTGCAACATTCAGAGAAGAGGGACCCCCAGTGTGGAGATTTAAAGTAAAATTGTGTTATTATTTGAGTCTTTGTTTCTGTGTGTCACTGTAGTCAGAACACATTAGCTTACTCTCTCTACTTCTTGTCTATAGACCCCACGTGAAGTGAGAAATTCCATCAAATTATTCCCACGGACGATTCGCAGCCTGAGAGATCTCATCAAGGTAGGATATCTCTTTTAAAAGACATTTTTTCTTGAACATAAAGTTACATTGTTTTAAAATGAAAAAAGCCCCCATTCTTACCGTTTTGTTTCATTCTGAACCTCCCAAAGAAGTCTGACAAACTCTCAGACAAAGCCAGAGTGTGTGTCGGTGACCAGGAGAGTTTTCTGGATCTGATGACAAAGATGCTGATGGTGGACGCGGCTCAGAGGATCACACCCAGCCAGATCCTCCAGCATCCGTTCATCACCACAAGTCACCTTTCTGGTGACTCCAAAAGCTGCTCCCTGTAAGTTCTCAGATAGAGTTTGTGTTCCTCGCACTGTGGATTTACTGTCGCTAGATGAAGTTGCATGACTCGTTTTTTTCTTCCAGTGTTAAATCGTGCTTTGGTCCGAGCTCTGATAATAAGGAGGATGACGACCTTGAGGTGGCCTCCAGCAGCACTGCCATCCCAGCCCGCCAAACTGAAAATGGTGGACTGAGCAGCGATGAACATCCCACTTTTGCTGAGAAGACGAGGAAAAGGGACGGTGGAAAAACCACCAAGAAGACTCCGCTGCTCAAACGAAAGAGGGATCAAGCAAAGTCGTGCTCTTCCTTTGGTGGCAGCTCCTCAGCTAAAAAGAGGAAGACTGAGAACCTCAATGAGGACTTGGAGGACAGCGCCAACAGTAAGCATCCCTATGGCAACACACATGTACACACTGAGGATTTATTAAGCCTTTTCTTCTGTATGATAAAATGATTTGTATAACAGAAATGTCATAAACCCACTCACAGAATAGCTCATGGTTTTTGGAGATGTTTGATATGAATTCATATATGTGGGTTGTTTAGTTGGCTGAAATATCTGACATAGTGATACTAGCATTAGTTTGAAAAAAAACAAACCTCTTTTCCTTTTCATTAGCACGACTGAACGAAACAGTAGAGGTCCCCTCCAAAAAGAGGAAGAGGGCCGATGAGGAGAGCTGTCCAGAAGAGAGGTCTGGATGCAAAAGCAGAAAGATCAACTGAAGCGCTGCAGTCCAACTCTGCACAGAAACTTCCATGCATTAAATAAAATTCTATGTGCAAACATATTCAGAATGTTTAGTTATTTTTATGTTTTGCATTGGCAGTTTCTGCTCTGTGCATGAAAGTGAATAAGTTATTATAAATAGATTGTGGGATTCTGTAAAGTTGTTAGCTTTCAAAGTTAGCAAGCACACAGACACAAACTCCCTCAGAGATGCCCTCTCTCAGTTTGTGGTTTATAAATAATACACTTTGTTTCCCAAAGCAGGTTTTGAGAGGACAACAGAAAAACATTTAGATTTTTCTTTGATTTATTTTCTGATCCGAGCCGCGTTTGTCAGGATACAATTGTTAGTCAAACTAACAGTCATTTGAAACGGGTGCAAATGCCAGTTATAAAAAGGACAGGTATGACAGCAAGTACTTTGGTTGGAGAGCTCAAAGATTTGGTTTAGTTAAACCTCAAAGTTAGTAAAGTTTTGTGAACAAATGGAAAAAAACACAAACAATGTTTACTTTTTGCCAAGAGACATAATGCAGACTACAGTCTCACAAACACTTAACCGTAAGTCTATTTTAGTTAACAACTAATGCTGCATATGTTCTGTAAAGCATCAGATTTTTAGGCACATCCGACCTGGTGGTACAGAATATAGAAGGCAGGGATCTGCTGTAATCACACTGATGTCTAAACATACTAATGTCTAATGTCACACAAGATAAAACAAACCATGTAGTCTGTGATCCTGTCAGTTATAAACTAATTATACTCAAGTAAACAAGCATAATACACTTTTTACACAGGCAATATTGGACAGTAAACCAATTGTTTCTGCCTTATTTCTGATCTTATTATGTTTCTGATTTATTATGAATTTATAATATCAACCCATTTAAATCTAATGCAGCAATCATTCATGTTCCCTGAAGTAGACCACTGTTTGCAGTGTTCATCCCTTTTGCATAATGATTTTGGTGTTAGTAGCATCATCCAAAACATGTAATGTACCTATTCAGTGCAGACCTTGCTGACTGTTAACAAAACGTGGTCTTGGGCAAGAATGCTACCATTAAACACACAGTTTGGTGAATGCATTACCATAAATAAAGTGATAGAAACCCACTCTATTTATGTAAATGCATGATTTTATAAACGCAAAACTTGCCTCATGAATTCTGATATTCCAGTGCCTCAACCTATGTGAGGTTAAAGAGATGGTTTCTAACAGCCGAGGGGAAATTCTAAATAATTGTTTTGGGTTGAGCACAAAAAGGCATTATCATCAGCACAAGTGAGCATTTGCATCTGGTATATCTTTACTATGAATAATACTAAATGGAATATATACAATTGCTGGCCAAATCAAGCTGTTGAAGTGATTGCTTGATAAAGTTGTCTATCATGTGTGTTTTACAGCTTAATTGAGACATGACAGGGCATTTATGTAGAGTGCACAACATTTGGCATCTGATGCGTGCGAGAAAGAGACAACAGTGGTGAGTTAAAAGGTTATACTAGCAAGCAAGAAGCCTGGCTGCATCACTGATGGATACTTTACTGTTGAATTCATTACATTATAAAACGATTTATGAAAGAAAAAAAGATTCCCTTGCTCAGTGATTACGAACCCTTTGAAATGGACTAATAGGTCACTAAACACTAAAATGCTTTTAATTTAAAGGATATATGATGCTTATGTTCAGGTTTCATAATTGTATTTTGTCCCTACACTCTGACATGTCTCCATGCTTTAATGTTAACAAAGTGATTTATCTTTCTCATAGTGCCTGTACTGCTACTCTTTTCACCCTCTGTCTGAAACCAGAGCCCAATCTGCTCTGATTGGTTACGTGGCTGGCTCTGTTGCTATTGGACAACCGCTTAGAGAGGTCCCGCCCTTTATCAATTCAATCAATGTGTTGGAGTGCTAGCCAATAGAAGCACATTGTTTATGTCATAATGTTACAGAAGTTAAAGATAGGGTAGGTAAGTTTGAGAAACCGGCTCGAGATACACTTTTTGTTATATTCCATGGAATGCTCTTAACATCCCGATAGCAATGAATAATCTTAAGTGCTTTGACAAAAAATCCATAAAAAGGGGGGTGTGTGGAAGATAAACTCTCTCTGGGAACTCTAGAATTCTAGCCTTTAGACCAGGGGTCGGCAACAGGCGGACCGCGGTCCGGATTCGGACCCAGACGCCGACCTATACGGACCCGGACCTATAATATACATTAATAGGGGATTTCAATTTTGACAGGGCGATTCTATTTTAACCGCTGCCGACAGGGGGCGAAAGAGAGGAGTGAGCGATACAGGGAGAGAAACACAGAAGAAGAGACGAGAGCGTGGCAGAGAGAAGCGGAGAGAAAAGTGAGTGAAGAGAATAATTAGCGATCCAGGGAGAGAAGCGGAGAGGAGAGTGAACATGCGTGTTAGCGGCAGACAGGGAGAGACAAATAATTACACATGGCGCTCTCCAAGAAGAGGAAAGTGGACAGTGAGAACAGAGCTTTTAACCCTGAGTGGACTCATTCATGTTCATCCTGCCCACTGGGAGCACAGAACCAGTGTGTCTCATTTGTTCAGAGACCGTGGCACTCATTAAAAGTGCCAAAACGCCACTATGAGACAAAACACAAAGTGTTTGACCAAACATTCCCTCTCAAGTCAGAACTGAGGTCACAAAAAAATAAATATCGTTCTAGCACAGGCTAACCGAGGCTAACCAATGAGCACCTGCATGTGTATGAGAATGGCCCTGACACCATTTCAGCCCAGATTTAAACTCCTGGCAGGACAAGCTCCAGCTCAATTCTCGCACTGAATAAAACAAAGTGAGCGAGGGATTGCAATATAAGAGGGAAAGAAAGAGAAACTTTAAACTGTTCAATTGTTATGATGTGTAAAGACTGATATTACATTACATTACATTACATTACATTGCATTTAGCTGACGCTTTTATCCAAAGCGACTTACAATACGTACATTCGACCAGGAAGACACAACCCTGAAGAAAACAGAATCATATAAGTACATCAGTTATCATAGAACCAAACATTTCAAGTGCTACTCAACTGGCTATAGATAAGCCAGTCCTTTATTAGTATATAAGTGCCTAGTTAGTAATTCTATCGCTCGAAGTGGAGTCGAAAGAGATGAGTTTTCAGTCTGCGCCGGAAGATGTGCAGGCTTTCTGCTGTCCTGATGTCAATGGGGAGCTCATTCCACCATTTTGGAGCCAGGATAGCAAACCCACGTGTTTTTGCTGATGGGAACTTGGGTCCCCCTCGCAGCGAGGGTGTAGCGAGTCGTTTGGCTGATGCAGAGCGTAGTGCACACGCTGGGGTGTACAGTTTAACCATGTCCTGGATGAAGGAAGGGCCAGATCCATTCGCAGCATGGTATGCAAGTACCAGTGTCTTGAAGTGGATTCTAGCAGTTACCGGGAGCCAGTGAAGGGAGCGGAGGAGCGGAGTGGTGTGGGAACATTTTGGAAGGTTGAAGACCAGACGAGCCGCTGCATTCTGGATGAGCTGCAGAGGTCGGATGGCACATGCAGGTAGACCAGCCAGGAGGGAGTTGCAGTAGTCTAGGCGTGAGGTGACGAGAGCCTGGACCAGAACCTGCGTGGCTTTCTGGGTCAGCTGGGGACGTATCCTCCTGATGTTGTAAAGCGTATATCTGCAGCAACGGGTTGTAGCAGCGATGTTTGCAGTGAAGGACAGTTTGTTATCTAGGATCACACCCAGATTCCTTGCAGTCTGAGTCGGGGAAACAACAGAGGTGCCGATGTTGATTGTCAGGTCAAGAGTGGGACAATCTTTTCCCGTAAGGAAAAGCAGTTCAGTATTGTCAAGGTTGAGCTTGAGGTGATGAGCAGACATCCACTGAGAGATGTCAGCTAGACAAGCAGAGATGCGACGACCTGGGTCTCTGAGCGGGGAAAGGACAGAATTAATTGGGTGTCGTCAGCATAGCAGTGGTATGAAAAACCATGCGGCTAATGACTGATCCGAGCGAGTTTGTGTACAGGGAGAAGAGGAGGGGACCAAGAACAGAGCCCTGAGGGACCCCTGTAGTTAATTGACAAGGGTCGGACTCGGACCCTCTCCAAGTTACCCTGTAGGTGCGGTCTTTGAGGTATGAGGTGAGGAGGGAAAGTGCAGAGCCTGAAACTCCAAGTTCTTGGAGAGTGCGAAGGAGGATCTGATGGTTCACCGTGTCGAATGCAGCTGACAGGTCCAACAGGATGATGACAGAGGAGAGGGATGCTGCTTTGGCAGTGTGCAGTTCCTCAGTGACAGCAATGAGAGCAGTATCTGTGGAGTGACCTGCCTTGAAACCAGACTGGTGCGGATCCAGAAGGTTGTTCTGATGGAGATAACAGGAGAGTTGTTTAAAGACAGCGCGTTCAAGTGTTTTAGACAGGAACGGGAGGAGAGAGACAGGCCTGTAGTTTATAACATCAGACGGGTTGAGAGTGGGTTTCTTTAGGAGAGGGTTTACTCTTGCCTCCTTAAGACTATTTGGAAAGTGACCAGAAGTTAGAGAAGTGTTGATGAAATGGGTGAGAAACGGTAGAATATCAGGAGCGATAGTCTGAAGGAGGTTTGAAGGGATAGGGTCCAGAGGACAGGTGGTAGGGCGGGCAGAGGTAATGAGGGTAAGAACCTCACTTGGAGAGAGAGGGGAAAAGGAGATTAGTGTGTGGGTGAAAGGAGGGTCTGGTGACCCAGCGGTGAGTAAAGGTGAGTCAGAAAAAGAAGAGCGAATATCATCAACCTTTTTTTCAAAATGGTTAACAAAGTCGCTTGACAGAAGTGAGGAGGGGGAGGGGCTTTGGGAGGGTCCAAGAGGGTGGAGAAGATGTTAAATAGTTTTTTGGGATTGGAATAGGAAGATTGGATCTTATCTTGAAAGAAAGTGCTCTTTGCCTGAGAGATCGAAGCAGAGAAAGAGGAGAGGAGAGCCTGATAGGTTAGGAGGTCGTCACGGTGTTTGGATTTCCACCGTTTCCGCTGCCGCTGCCCAGAGGACGGTTCTATTAGCACGCAGTGCGTCATTTAGCCAGGGAGCAGGAGGGGACTGACGAGCCTGCCGAGATGTGAGAGGACAGAGAGAGTGCAGAGAGGATGAGAGAGTAGAGAGGAGAGTTTCTGCAGCAGAGTTTGGAGGCAGGAGTTGGAACGAGTCAGAGGAAGGGAGGGCTGAGAGCACCGATGAGGCAAAGGTAGAGGGGGAGAGGGAACGAAGGTTACGGCGGACAGGTGCCGGATGAGAAGAGATTAGTTTGTTATGTTTGGAAAGGGGTAGAGAGAATGAAGGAAGAAGTGATCGGATGTGTGGAGCGGGTTTACAGAGAGGTTAGAAGTAGTGCAGTTCCTTGAGAATATGAGATCAAAGACATTGCCAGCTTTATGAGTTGGTGGGGATGGAGACAGTGAGAAAGCAAAGGCGGTTAACAGAGATGTTAGTTCGTCTATCTTCCCCGTCTGGAGGTTGAAGTCTCCGAGAAGTACAGCCGGAGGGCCAGTTTCAGGGATGTGTGAGAGGAGATGATCTAATTCCTCCAAGAAGTCCCCCAAGGTGCCTGGCGGACGGTAGAGAACAACAATGGTTAATTGTATAGGATGGGTTACTGTGACGGCATGGAATTCAAAGATGGAAGGAGTGAAGTTAGATAGCTTGAAGAGGGAACAGCTCCATTTGGGAGAGAGCAGGAGACCAGTGCCACCTCCCCTGCCTGTGGGTCTGGGTGTATGGGAGAAGGAATATGCTGTGGAGAGAGCTGCTGGGGTGGATGTGTTGGATGGAGTAATCCAGGTCTCCGTGAGAGCAAGGAAATCCAGAGACTGCAGGGAAGCGTAGCCAGAGATGAAGTCAGCCTTAGGAACAGCTGACTGGCAGTTCCACAGGCCACCTGAAACTAGATGTTGGATGTCAGTAGCATGTGGGATAGACGAGAGCAGGCCGGTTATATCAATTACGAGATGCACGGGGCCAGTGATAAAGCATATTGTTCTATAATCGTCTGAAACTGTTAACTCATGAAGAGAAACTCAAGCTGCTGCTACACTTTATTTTATTTATCTAAATTTAAGCACTTTTGAGATGCACACATTTTCAAAAGCTATTTTATTTATTTTCTCTATTTAATTTTTAAATCCAGCCAGAGAGGAACATTACACATATCCACAGTATTTTACTGTATATCTGTGTAGTTCAATGTTAATTGACAAAATATACATAAATAATGTTGTTTATGAATTGTACTTTCTCTATTTGGCAGTCAGTTGTTGATTACATGCAGACGTTGATAAAGCTACAGGCTACTTCAATATATATCACACTAATTCATAAAGCAAGTTAGACATTTTGATGTTCCGGACCTTTGCATGGGGACATTTTCTCTAACTGGACCTCGTTGAATTTTAGTTGAATACCCCTGCTTTAGACCATTTACATGCATAAAAACCAATATAACACACTAAAGGACAGAGAAAACGCCCAAAAGGGCCTCGATAATAGCGGAATGGAGGCAGATTGAGGATAATACTTTATATTGGTTGTGTAAAGACCCCTAAGACTTCAATTGTTTGAATATTTCTCACGTTCTTTGTACACTCACAGAAATGAATCATGGTAGAGTTTATTTTTAAGCATTTAAATCTATTTGATTTTATTTAAATACTCATATTTTTTAAATGTATGTATTGAAATTAATTATAATCTGTATAATTCCTGTCAATTCTAAAATATATTGAATGTAATTACTTAGAGGTTAAACAATAGTAGTCAGATATTGTTTAGGCTGCAGTTAAAAGTATACAATGTAGAGAAAGGTTTTTGATGTATATGTGTGGATATATAGTTGACAGCAGTAGTGGGGACGATAATTATGATAGTGATGAATTTGGATTCCTCACCTTTTAACCGATGCACTAGGTGTCAGTTCAGCTTTTATGTCTTTTATCTTCTTCACTGAATATAACATATTCTTTACAGAGGCCTTTCCAAGCGGCAGTGCTTGAGGAGATCAGAGAGACTTATAACAAGGTTAGAATTACTAGGAAAAGGAGACCCCTGAACCCTGTCTGATCTCTTGCCTGAATATCTGATCTATGCATATTACAAAAACCCGTTCATGACAGGCATATGTAGAAGGCATGCTGAGAACAAATTATGAATCAAATGATAATGATTTTAAAATGTCTGAGGGGGAATATAAATTGGGGAATAGTGGGCTATAAAGTCCAGGTGCATCCCTGAAGTCTTCACATGACCGTTGATCTACTGAAGCTCGTGTGATATTAGTATTAAAAGTGAACCATTTATAGCACTCCTGCGGGATACTTACACTCTGCACGGAGAAACAACCGTTTTCAAGGATCTTCTAAAGGGCTCAGCCATCTTTCTTTACACTAAATGAGGCAACTCCCATTTCCTGGTGAGAACTTTGCCTTCAAAACACTTTAAATTCATTTCATCTGCCTTGTTTTCATCCGATTTCAATGGGCGGAAAAAAACAGCCTCATTAGAGTGACAGATAAACCGCAAATACTAGAGAAATTGATAAAGGGCTTGCTGAAAGGAAATGTAATTACCTTAACAAATGGGTTAAAAACAACTCCACTCCCAGGAAACAGATCACAATGCCCCGACTTCTTAAATAGCAACACATTGCCGTCATATTGGCAAGAGAGATTGACTGAGTGTTTGCAAAGCATTCATTAAACTCGCCAATTAGAATTTCCTCCGACTGTTTTGTGCTTCGTCTTGGAGATGTTATGAGTCTGCCTGTACTGAGATGGTGTTAAGGTCTGCTAATGAGAAAAACACAAGGGGTGTTTTGAAATAATTATTCGACGAGAGACACAAGGGATGATCTGTAAATCCCCCCATGTGATGTCTCAAAGGTGTCCTGGGTTACTTCCACCCATATACCAGAATAAAGTAAATAAACAGATTTTATTTCAGTTTTTTCTTTATTTGAAGTCTCCCTTTGTGAATCAGCCCACTCAATCTTAGTCAGGCATTCAGGCCTTTCAAGACATGAGTCCTATTTTGTCCTACAAGTCCATTTTAAAGACAATTCACAAGGTTATAATATGAAATATTTGATTTAAAAAACTGTTTCCGTTGGGCTTTGGATGTTCAGCTTCGGCTTTTTTGTCAGCTCAGATTTATAGTACTTGTAATGCATGCAAATGGTGACCCTGAGCGAAAAATAAATTCGAAGTGGTGAAGTGGATAATGCTGCAGGAGCAGTTATAGACATTTAGGGTTATGTTTGATGCTTTTTTTCCTGGTTCTTTGCCAGTTCTTTTTCAATGCCACATTGTAAGCCTATGGGGGTTGAGTGCCTGGGAATAAACAAATAAAGAAAAAAATAAGTAAAGAAAAAAGAGTTTCAGTGAAGTGCTCTTTTAAAAGGAAAACAAAATCGATTATGGCTGACTGGATTCACTTCAGCATGTTAAACTGTCCCCTAAAATACATACATAATATTATAATAAATATATCTACACAAAACTGTGGGATACCATGTTAGGAAGGAGGAACACATGAAACAGTTGAATTGACATGATGTGGAAAGAGTGAGTGAGTTTTGAATGACTCGAGGACTTTATAGTATGTAATGATGAGTTACTAGAAAAGAGACTGTGAGAGAACTTTGTAATGTAAAAAAGGAAACTGTTTACACCAGGGCGGTTCTAGGGGGGGGGGGGGCAACAGGGGCCAGTGCCCCCGTAACACTGACCAGGGACCCCCCTGTGGCCCCCCTCCATAAAAAAGGTTACAATATTTCGATTTATTGGAACTAAATCAAATCAGAGACCCGGATGTACAGTGGAGATTAAACTGTTCATTACCTTACATACTAGCAAATACTGTTTATGTTTTTTAATTAAATTACCACTTACATGACCAATTACCACTGGTGTAAATACCAGCGTTATTGTAAAAATCTGGACTGCCAAAGTTAGGTGCCTGGCATCACCTCCAACTGAATTATGAGCAAGACTGTAAGAAGTCTCTTGTTATAACCGATAGGAACAACTTATCACATTTTTTGCCCTGCGCTAGTTGTGTTTTGAGCTATATTGATGGTATTAGAGATCTAAAGAATATTTTAGGGAGTACAATGTTATCACAGCCAGAAGATAATATGGCAAGAGCAACTCAATCAAAAAACCAAGTTTGGATGAATCTGATTTGATGATTCTTGCTGTTATATTCATGATTGTTAGATGATAATTTTGCTACAGCAGCCAGCATTGTATTAATGATATCTGTTTCCATTACAACACAAAGGCTGTTTCATGTGGCAGTTGAAATTCCTAGTGTTACTTTCATACTGCAGAGCAGCCGACACTGGAGACTGCTTTTGATTCATTCACAGCCTCCACTTTCACAACATCCTTTTTTCTTCTATTTGGGGATGATGTGGAGATTATGTGAAAGCTGTCAGAGGGAATCAGATTAGTCACCAGCGAGCTTGCCGTTCGGAGATGTGACTGTGTCGTGGTGACACATACTGTACCACAGAAGCCTCCCTCACGCTGATCAGACTCGGCACTTTTGTCATGATCGCAACATATAGCAAATCAACAGAGGTAAATGCGCCTGATGCAAGACGGGGGTGTGGAAGTAGTTACAGCATGTGTTGAATTTCACACTTACAGTTTGTATTTGTCAGCGAAAAAAGAGAATTTCAAATACAGTGGTGGGAGATCGGTATCACAAAGAAGCCCCCAACAGGGATGTTTTAAGACCAGTTTGTGTGCAGTCTGGGCAGCTGTTGGTGGTGTTCATTGAATAGGTTTGCCTAGGAGCATTTACAGGGATTTTTCTCCTGAGGATGTGTAGCAAAAACAGGACTTAAAGAAAAGTGAATATTGTTCTTATCAGCTGGATACTGGGCAAAAGGATTATTGTAATATTGGCCTGGAATGAGTGGAGATGGGCTTGTAAGAATGACTTTGTGACAGTTTAAACTTAGGATCAACGTTATGTTTTCACATTGTCACAGAAAAAAATATATCATTCTTGACAATATGATGCTAAAGCCGAAGATCAGTCAGGAAGACTACATTCGTTCATCCCTCAGTTGCATTCCTCATTATGGTGTCTACTTTTAACGAATTACATTTACCAACATCTTCAACAGCCAATCATAGTGCTGCAGTTACATTTTGTAATTGTCCTTCTCTCTCAAACGGCTGTGATTTCAGGCGCTAATGCTTTGGCCCACCTCCACTCCATACACCTCCAGTCATCATATCCAGTGCCCAGGTTGAGCTAATCCAAAAACCACTCCTCACTAAATCCAGGTCTCCAGCATCCTCTTCATCCCACCTCCTCATCAATTCAGATCTTCAACACGCTGCACTTCCCTCTGAAGATATACAATATCAGGATTGGCGTCTAATCGGCGAAGACATGTCTGTTATATCGCACAAGTGTCATTACATGTTCTTTAACCCTTATGTTGTGTTCGGGTCTCCCGTGACCCGTTTCAAGTTAAAATGATTTCATTTTAAATAACGCTCAAGTTAAAATTATTTAATTTTAAATAACGCTCTAGTTTTTTTATCGGAACAAAGCTTCATGATATACTCCACAACAGCTATATAAACACTACAAAACTGTTTTTTTCCGAATTTGGTGTTCGGGTCTGGGAAGACCCAGCAGAATTGTTGTGGGTCTGTCGGGGTCAAATTTTGCCCAATCAAAATTCATCTTTGATTTTAGACACCCCACCCCCTTCATCCAATAGATGAGAGTAACGGCCCGTCCACACGGCGGCGTGCGTTGAAGCTTCAGCGCATCTGCCCATTCACTTTGAATGGGGTGATGTCACGCTTTGCCAAACTGCATTGTGGGAGCGTTGCTTCACTTTGCTCGCCTTGCTCGCTTCAAAAGTTGAGAAATGTTCAACTTTTGAAGCTTCGGCGGAAGCGCCAGCCAATCAAATCATATGCCAGTACAAGCTCTAGCCAATCAAACCGCGTGCTTGTGTGTCCGGGGCGGGAGATTCATGTGAGTGGTTGTTGGTCGAGTTTCAGACAAGCTCACCGGCAAGCTTCAATGCACGCCGCCGTGTGGACGCTGCGTAACACCTACATCACTTCCGGGCGAAAACTACAGCCCCGCCCACTTTTGGGGGAAAACTACGCTGTCATTTGAATGGCACTCAATACAAATTCTGACGTTTTTGCCAATCCGAACAGAAATGTAAGAAAACCGTGGATGTTTGGATCTTCAAAGAGCCCGATTACGATGGCCAGTCACGCAACAATTACATTAAGGCGAGACACGGCAGGCAAAAACATCGTTTTTCAAGTACTGGTCAATTTTGAGATTTTGTGCTATTTTGATTCCATAACATGTTTTCTTTCAGGCTTTTGGAAGGAAAACGTACAAAATACACATTTAAGTGTTTATTTTACTATAGTTTGTCTATTTGCGTCTGTAGATTTCTCCTAAATTCACCAAAAGTTAGCATTCTAACGTAACATAAAGTACCGCGACCGCTGTGTGCACCATGTCAACAGAGGTATCGTTGGAAAGCTCCGTCTCTCCTGCACAATCTCATCGGATCCAAATATGTTTCCTTTGTATCAGCAACCAATCGTGAAAGCACAAAGGGGTCTTAAACCAAGAAACGAAATCTCATTGGCTGGTGTCAATTTCTGACGACGTGATTCGTTCAGATGCGTCACGTAGTGTGCTAAAACACTTCCTGTTTAGCTTTCCGCTAGAAATTGAAATCTCAAAATCGCAAAAGAACGGCGAAAAAAACGTTCACAGAGAAGACGACAACAATTGTCTCTTGCACGAAGCAAGGTTATACAAAAAACAAATGACCCCGAACATGAAATACCTTCACGGAGTGCGTCGAGGCGCAAGCTATCATCCAAAGAACAGGAGGAGTTAGCTAGCACCTCACTGCAATCTTTAAAGGTCGTTTTCTCAAAATGAGTTTTTTCTCCTACTCTGAGTTCGAAATTTCAACTTCAGAAGCACGTAGAGACACCAAACCTTCCAGTTATATTCCTATCAATATTATGAAGGCTTTTACAGAAGGGTTTGTTCATATATAATTCATAGCCTGAATTATACAACATTGTATACCTAAAAACATGGCGAAAATGGATATTTTAGGGCTGTTGACAGTATTTTCTGATTTATTGAGTGATAAAAAGAGATATCCAATATCCCTTCTGTAAAAGCCTTAGATACTAATATGACTACAAAATGAAACAAGAATTTGGAACCTGGCTTTATCCAAAGTTCAGATTTCGATTCCTGAAATGTGTTAAAATATGTGCATATTTAATGAGATAATGGCTAATTTGCATATTTAAACATGCTATTTCAGAAAACTTGTAATACAAAAGACAATTGCCTTAATGTAAGACATTAACTGGAGAAATTTCTAGCTGATACCTTTAAGTTAAAAAAATTACCCTATTCACCTGGGGTGTCTCGCCTTAAATCATTTGAAATCGACAATCGGGCTCGATATATGGTTACATTACAATCAGTAGGCGAGGCCGTTATTTTGCCGGCTGTTACTCTCATGAGCGAGGCGGAAAATAATTGTGTTATGCCAAAAAGCTGCTGTCGTTTATTGCACCTCAAACATTAAAACACATCCAGAGTTCAGTGTTTCTGTACTTCCTCTAAGAACAAAGGACAGTAAAAGAAGAGCTCTGTGGCTTCAGGCTTGATCGCCATGCAAATGACAGCGTTGGTTTCCCCCAAAAGTGGGCGGAAGTGACGCATGTGTTACTCTCATGTATGTAACATGCACCTAGTCTCCCCTCCCTCTGGCCCCCCTCCCCTCATGGGAACTCAACGTTTCTCAAATAATATGTACACTAACACTTGAACCTCAACTCACACATGCACGTGGGCAATATGTGGTGTAATGTGCTTTGGGGCCATACAATACAATTACAACAGGATTGTACGGTTATGAATGCATAATAAGTTAGTTTTTATTATTAGTTAGTTATGACAATATTGGATGATAGTCATTTTTTGTGTGTGTTTTGGACTGAAATAAATCATGGGTCAAAATCTTCCCGCGAACACCATGAACAGTAACAGCTTTCGAACACAACACAAGGGTTAAATAAAAAAAGAAGTCTCTCCTGATGGAAATAGTTTTGTTGTAACACTTTGTATTGCCAATTTCTTTGCAAATGTTTTAGTAAAAACATATTTTTTATTGTTTCGTTGCTTTTATTTGACACTTGTTACTTGTACTTGTTACTTGTAAGTCCTTTAATATTTTCTGCCTAAACGTATTGACGGTTGAGTCTTCAAGCCTTAGGGAATACTGGCAGATGAGCAACCAGGGAAGAATAGTTAACCAGCTAAATCTTTGTTAAGCAATAACCTATAGTGTACTTAAAAGAACACCAACGTTTACCGTATTAATGCAACACATTAAGTATTCTTCCTATTGCTCTGCATTTCAAGTTAAAATCACAACAGGAAAGTTTTAGTTTTGAGATCACACTCAATAAATCCGATGTAACTTTGATAATCCATCAGGGAGGCTTGCATAGTCAGGCTGCCGCTTGATGCAGACAATGCTATGCAATTAAATCCTTAGACCGCGGTGCTGAGTCAACAATCATAACCAGAGCCATCCATCCAGTAATAAGCCCTGGGTGCATAACAAATGAGTCTGCATTAAACAGAGAATGTTGAGTTTGACACATGGAGGGGCGGCTCACTGTTTCACAGGACTAATTGCCTCTCATTAGTATGAAAAGCGTGACATGATGCCGTTTATTCAGCAAGGCGTGGTGGAGCAGTCTACTGTATGTGGTGGACGCTCTATTTTTTCTTGTTTCTATTTCTTTTCTGTACATAACTCCTTCTGTGCTTTGATTTGTTAGGATTCATGTAGGCCAAGTCACTTCAATAGTCAGTGAAAATAGAAACATTATAGTTCAACAAACTATCTTAATAAACTTCAAAGTAGCACCATGAAATATAAGTTTTCGGTTTTGGTTGTTAACTTGAATTAAGCAAATTATAAAATCCAGTTAGTGCTTTCACATTAACTTTAGATGTCAGAGGTTACCAGTATTATCAGTCAGTAGGGTATGAAAATGAGGAAGGCATCAAAAACAGAAGGAATTGGTCCAGTCGCCTACTCTGTGGCAAATAATCCTCTTTACTGAAGTGCCGTTAAGCAAACTGCCCCCGGGGTAGTTTATCTTTTATTTACCTGTTAGAACTACTTTTTCTAGTTTCTTCTCCTGTTTTGAGGATCAACCAAATGTCAGGTTCAAAATGCTTTGACACAACACATGAAGTGTAGACGAGGCTGATGGGTTTTTAAAATATACGGTACTAAATCAAATGTGGCAAGCAGGAGAGAGTCAAAGGAGAGGACACACAGAGGAGGAGGAGGACAGGAACACTGACACAGAAGACACAGTCCAGTATCCCCGAGATTATGAATGATGTTCAATCACAAGACTACGATTTACAACCGGTGCCTTAATAGAGTGAAGGGTGTGTCAAAATGTGGTCAAAATGTCAGGTGTGTTGTGTGTGTCATAGTAGTAGCAATTCAAGTTGCATTTAGCTGCTAGCCTCACGCTTGCAAAACAAATGTCATGTAATCTTTGACTTTTAAACCTAGAGTCCCTTTTTCTGTTGAAAGGGATGCTTGGATGCATGGGATGTTAATTAGTGATTATTAGTTTTTATAATCAAACCTGATTCTCGACTGATCATTTTGCAGCTTTAACAACAATCTACAGGTTATTTTATATCCAAAATCTGCAGTTTTTTTATTTTAACACCAGTCCTTAAAACAACTCTGCCTCTCAAAGTAAATCCCCTGAGGTCTGTTATCGGTATACCAATATTTAAATACTTGAACCATCTACGATTTTGTATCCACATCAAAATGCATAAATAGTGTGTGTCTTCTTCCACTCTGGCAGTCATGAGAATCTTTGTGGCTCATAAACATGAATGACTCAGAATAAATATGTATTATCCCCTGGAGCACAGTTGCCTTTTTCATAACCTTTGCTACCCTCATTTTCCAGCTTTACTGCAAATAATTAAACTATGACAAATATATACCTCAAGCAATGCAGAAAATATGAGATCAGCCCCCATCAGCGCTGGCTCTTAAGAATCTTCTTGATGATTTTACATCAAAGGCATGGGATTAAATGTAACGTTGCTGTTTTCCACTTTACCAACACTTTCAACATCCTGTTAGACTTGTGTAGTTGCTAATCAAAGTAACGCTAATGCGCTATGGAAAAATAATGAGACACATAATTTGATGCTATTTACAGATTCACGTCATTCTGTAAATTGCCCTGCACAGTACTATGTCTGTCTCATTTTGAGTTCTGGGTTGTTTAACAGCATCTGATAGACCTCAAGGCATTGTTAATAATCTTGTGTGAATTAAAAAATTACTGCTTGTAATCTTGTACGGAGGATAATTCTGATAGTATCTCACAATCTTTATCTCTCCCTTCACACCGCCAGCATCAGATCTGGCTTTTATGTTCAAACTTGTACATAAATACACAAAAAAGAGCTGAGCAACCCAGGCAAAATAAGAAGCAAAGTTTTATGTAAGTGCACTGCAGATGAGCCTGACATGAATAAGTGAACAGGTTTGAACTGAGTTCGTTTTGGATCCAGAATTATTCCACAGCATCAATTTAACAGGCCCCAGTTGCAGCATCAAACAAGGTCATGGCTAATTAATATTCACTTTCACTAGAACTAAATAATAAATAAGCTGTACGCTTATATAACCGAGAGCAGGGGGACGAATCTAAGCAGCTCCATCAAAAACACAAGTAAAAACAGTCTCCTGCTCTCTGAAGAAACATTTCAATTCAAAATATCCTGAAAAAGTAAGCGGGGAATAATAAGCATCAGCTCTCAGACACACAATAGGCTGGAGAATAATAAAGTGTACGCAGTGTGCAATGCAATTTCCATTTCAAATAAAAGCCTTCGACCTGTGAGATGAACTAAACTGCTTGAGGTTTTCACTTAGTAACTCAATATACAAATGATCTGTCTACTCCTGTCCTCCTCACCTTGAACACACACACTCACAGACTCCACCACACTGAAGCACGTGCGGTTTTCGGTGCCACTCTGTCTCGGTGGGGTAAACGCTTCGATCTGGACAACCACCACAGGCAGAATATCAATATATACCAAGTCTTTGTGTGACTTTATTCGAAGGACTAATTATGAGAAGTTTTGTCTGGTAGTACACAACATTTGCATTCTCATCTGCATAATAAGCTTCCCTTCCCTCAAACTGTGATGTGCTGAATCTATAATTCTTCTCTCCATTGTTTTAACGGGACACTACTTACATTTTGTGCATGCCAAGCTATAGCTAAATTGCTACCAGCAATATTTATATTGAAAATAGTAAAGGAATCTCACTTTGACTTAAGCTGTTATTGTTTGCTCCTACTCATACTCATCTTTAGTACAAAGCATTAAACGCTGTGTTTTTAGTGCATTTCCCAAAGATCAACTGTCAGTGGTCGCTGGCACTCTCTTTTTTATATGTTTAGTCTTTGATTGCCACATATTAAGTCATTCTTCTGTTTATTCCAAATGTCAGTGTTTCTGCTCTAGCGGCACTACTTCTGCTCAAAGGAAACTGACATGTAACGGATCCCATGAACTAGGGTTTGAATCACTCTTTTGTAATGCAAAGCAGTCATAGAGTTGCATGTTTATTTATAAAAAAAAATGGTTTATCACTTTAAAACAACAAGATAATGTTTGTCCTTGGTGCTCCTTCACTGTAGAGCACTCTTCAATAATGTATGGTTGCATACTATAGGCTATGATAATTGCTAGCAGTGAAATTCATCCAGACTCCATCCTTCCCCTCGTTATTCTCATGCCTTTTAACCCTGCAAATGTCCTTTATAATCAGTTCTTCAGCTGCCCTCCTCCAGCTGGATCACGGCACTATAGACCACAGACCTCTAAAGTAGTTCAGCAATCTATTTTCCTCGGTTGATGGCATGCATGCAAGGTGCTTTTCAGCAGCAGCAGAGCAGTAAAGTCTGAGATGGTATCAAGAGATGATATCAATGAGTACTCACACACACCTCTTCGAAGTCACCTTGCACAGATGGTCAGGCTGGCTTTCCTAAATGCTGTCCTGATCTCTGTCCTTTTGGCTGTGGCGAATGAAGCAACAATAAGACACCTTGAAGAAGTGTGTATATTTTCACAAGCATTCTTTTTTTTTTGTATTTTTAAAATACAAACACAATTCAAACCATGTGGTACATCACCAAAAGAACACTAGTGTTACGCCCTTGTATCGAGTTTCAATCTGATGTATGAACCTTGGAGTCTTACGAACTGCTCCCATTCAGCAGTTTGAGCTTTAGAGAGTGTAGCTGCTGATTTTGAAATCTAAAACAAAACTTTGTTATTTCTAACTTTCTTTGTTTTCTTTCAAAAATCCCCATAAAAGACCTACAAACAACATTGAACTATTGTAGTCAAAGCCTGAGAAAACATAAATGAACCAGCAATACTGCACTCACTGGAGCAGCAAATGTCCATTTATCATCCACTGAAAATAGTCCCCAACAAATTCACTATTTACTCCTGTTTGAGTAGCTTTTCCTTGGAAAATAATGTAGCCTATTTGAGAAAGAAAGCGTATATTTGTTGTTTTACTTCTCCAGGCCTTTGTAGAGCCTCAGACAGACTTCGGAAGTGAGAAAGAACACATTTCTTTCTCCCAGAATTTCCAATTTCAACCAGAGCTGTGTGTGTGTGTGTGTGTGTGTGTGTGTGTGTGTGTGTGTGTGTGTGTGTGTGTGTGTGTGTGTGTGTGTGTGTGTGTGTGTGTGTGTGTGTGTGTGTGTGTGTGCCGGGGCGAGTTGTCAGGTCTCTTCTGCCTGGGGCCCCCATAGTGTCTTGAAAGTCCCCTGATATTGACTATAATATCATTGTCTGCTGTACACAAAGGTTTCGTTTTTTTAGGCGACCTAAATGTTAACTTTCTTGAGCTAAAAACACACTGTGAAAGGGCTAAAGGTCAAAGCAGTAAACACAATAAGCAGTTAAGCACCCCTGAACAGACAACACAGTGGTGACCTGTCCATCAGAAGGCAGCCCCATAATTTACAGTGGTTGCTAGTATTAGAGACTGACACTGATCATACAAATGTTTGTCAAGGTAATACACCAACTGAGAAGTATGTTCGATTCTCATAGACTTCTTTACAATCTGAAAACTTTGCAACCAGAGGAGTCACTCCCTGCTTTAACAACGGATATCATGTTCTTTTGAAAAAGTTGTGACAAGTAACAGGGACTGAGACTCATCATTACAATGTTTAACGAGGTCATAAACCAACTGAGAAGTAGGGTCACTCTCTTATAGACTTTTATACACTCTGACTTATTTTTGGAACCAGAGGAGTCACCCACTGCTCTTACAATTACTAGCTTCCGCATTGGCTTCCCTTTAAAGACCCGGAGATTGACGCTTGACGCTATAGTATTAAAATGTTCCTTATTTGAATCCAAAGAGCTTTTCCCAAACCATGCAAAACAAACCATATACAGTATACACAAAACAGGGATACAAAAAGTCCACATGCTTTGGTCAAAAGTTGTCTAACTGTTGAGACATGTACACCAACTCACTTAAAATGTATGCGATCTTTTGCACACATATGCACACACAGAAACACACACACACACACACACACGCACACACACACACACACACACACACGCACACACGCACACACACACACGCATGCACACACACACACACACACACACACACACACACACACACACACACACACACACACACTTAGAGACTTAATACCCCCCCGGATAAACTCTAGCTCATTTGTCAGTGTATCTTTGAAAAGGTCCTCTGGCTTTACACACACCTGTGACTCATCTCTTCTGGACTGTCAGGCTAACAAAATGAATGTGACACGTACATGCAGGTGCGTGTATTAATACCTGTAGTGCTATGTCACATTCATTTGGGCACACAAACACAAAGGACACACTCATGAATGTTCTTGCCAAAAAGATCAACTGGACCTATTTTTTCTTTACCAAATAATGGATCTAACCACTATTTTCCATATAGAATGACTTAAGCAAGGATTACTGAGAAGTATATTTGGCAAGAAATAAATTGAAGAATCCAAGCGGAAATAAGTAAAAATGTCATTTCTTTTATGCCTGAAAAAAAAGAGCAGTTATTCACTTACATTTTTCTATATTTGGATATGCCAGGATAATTAGAGTTTGGAATTACTCTCAGAATCTATCTTTGAATTTGGAAAAGGCTTTTATTTTAACTTTGCTTCCCTTGACATTCAAACACATTAAAACATGACTATTAGGCCTGCTGCTGTCAGAGGAAGTGATGTCATCTCCCTAACTACCTCAGAAAGCTTCAACTCTCCACCTTGTCTTTGCAATGCTCCAAGTTTTCATGACGTCCTACACTTTTAACTCGTGCATTATCTTAGCATGCAAATTGATGGGAAAAACACAAAATAACAAATATCTATTTTGGTAATGGGGTGAAATGCCCCCAGCAATGTCACAACGACAGCTTGTTTGCCGCATATGTGTCCTCATTTATCACCGTACGCTGAATATGTGATTTTGTCTTTCCTTCTCCTGCATCAATGCAGGTTCACTGTGCACACATGGAGGAGAGGACTGTTGTTTTAGAAGCCAGTATGGAAGTGGGGTGGGGGTGTTTATAATTATCTGCTTCAGTGCATTAGCCTTTAGAAACTGAGACTTGGAACAAGAGGCAAGCGGGAAGAGAGATAAGCTAGAGAGTCTAATGTGCAAGATTGAGCCAGGAAGAAGAAGAGAGTGGGAAACAGAGACTGGGGAGCAGTAAAGTGAAGCTGCAGATATTTCATTTCAAACTAAACTACATTAGCGTGCATGAAATACTTCGGCCAGTCTACAGAATGTGCAACCCTAACTACATTATGTCACTCAAAGACGTGAGCTTGTAGAAATGTCTCGCTCAGAAAAGAGATGGAGGAAGGATGTTCAGCTCTGTTTCTCACAGTTTATTGTGGCCCTTTAATAGTTTGACCTCACAAAAGATTTAACTCCATATCGTTGATGGTGAAATTGGTAACGATAGTGATTGCTGAATATTAACCGTTTTAACTTCTTTTTTTTAAAGACCAATATTTAAGGAACTATCAAGGTTGGGACTCAAAAGTAACAAAAACTAAGAAATTCAAATCAAGCAATTTTGATCTTAACAAATAATAATATTTAATTGTTCAATAGTATATGTGCAATGCATGACCGTATGTTCTTGTTTGACAAAAAGTAATTTACAGACAAATCAATGTGAAATAAGTTATCATATAAAGAGACTGAAAAAAAAAACCGCAACCTCCAGTCCAAAATGCTCCAAAACCAGAAATGAAGAAATAATGTTTTGAAATATTTCCTCATGGGAGATATTATTTTACAATAATGATAATTAATGACACCTTAAATATACTCGTGTCTGTTAACAAATACAATATAGTATGACATAACTTGTTTTACAGCTGGTACCTTCAAAACAACCATCCATTTTCTGTAATGGACTTCAGAAATATATATAATTAAAATTAAATCATAAGGAAATCTCATTAAATTAGGAGCAATGTTGTAGTATAACGATGATGAAGTATATGTGCATGTCAACAGCGCAATGTAATTCATGCTTAGCTTTGGCAGAGAGGATGATAGAACGGTATATTCTTTACCCAGGCACCTTAATCCAACATAAACACAGCCAGAGCCCATGTAGCCAATCACATCAACTTGCTTGTTTGCTTCAGGCACATACGAGAGAGAAATCAATGGGGGGAAAAATCGATACAAAATTGTTTTCTAATTCATATCTCCCCACCGATGCAGCAGGCAGCGTAGATCCAAATATAATAGTTTTGGTCCATCTGCATTGTATTGATGGACAGTCGGTGAAAGCAGTGACGCTAGGCGCTAATGAGCTGTCCAATTAGCAACACGTGATTGTTATTCAGCGTGCATGTAGCCGCTGTGGAGCCCCTCTGGAAGGCAGTCACAGCTCGTAGCCTGCAGCTAAAGATAGCACCATTCAACACAGATGAAATGAGGTTTGGAAAGAAATGAGTGAAAATCCAAATGGCCTGGAGATAAAACTGTGCGCCTGTTGTTCACAGAAATGGCTCTCGCAACAGCAATGAGGCAGGGAGAAGAGAAAAGACGGAAAGGAGAAAACTTAACAATGCTGTGGCGCCATTATCCGTATTGTTACCTGAAAATGTACGGTGCAACGGGCTATATTTATCACTAATGATATCAATAATGCAGCTATTTGTCCCCAGCTTAGCCCTGGAGTACCACATCAGCTCAGAGAAATAAGAATTGTTAGGTGTAACAACAAAACAACACTGGTGTACGGCAAAGTAGGCCACGCATGAGTACATACACACATATATCACACAGGTAAATCACACACACTTCCCCATGCATCAGAAACATGGTAATTAAATAAAATAAGGCCAGAAATACCGGGAAGCACAAAAGAAAGGACAAAACAGAGTATGAGAAAGAAAGCAGTAATACAAAAACAGATGCCTAAGTGCTTGATTTAAGACGAATGACTAGCTGTTTTTCATCTGTCAGTGTTCGTTGTACTGGGATGCGTTTTCCGGTAGCTGTCAATCATCCCGGCTCTTGCATGTGATCGAAACGATAATAAATTGAGAGACAAATATACAGATGTATCCATCCACCTCTGAGGCTGGAACAAGAGTTAATGCCTGATCCCCTCAAGTGTCGCCTTGGGAGAAAACATTTCAACAGATACACCAACAGATATACCCACAGCTGTCAGATAAATATATTGGTGGGATGCACGTCTTGTATTGTTACAGTTGTATTCCCCCAATGAGCATACACCAAATTAAATTCTTATTTTTCTAATGTGAATTAATCTCTGTTTTTCCTGGTTGATAGGCTAGATTCATCTCTTTAATTAAATATTCATGCCAAGTAAACAATGCTATAGTAATATAGTGGCTGAGCCCCCTAATAACCTACAGTATAGCTAAATAAATGTTTAACCACCATTTTGCTTCATAACAATATGCATTAATGTCTATTGTAAGACTTTAGTATGAAGTACTTCATATATAACACTGTTATTACACCCCTATTTCACCTATAACACAGTTTTTACTCCCATATTACACATTAATACACCACTATTACACAAATGTTACACCATTATTACACCTGTATTATACCATATCATATCCATGTTATACCCATGTTACACTGTTCTTACACCTATATCACACTGTTATTAGCCCCATTTTACACTGTTACTATTACATGAATTGTACACATGGACATAGAAATGTAAGGGTTATGTTTACAATTGTATCAACATTATAATTATTATTATTAATATTGTGAGTCAGGTTGTGAGAGGATCTTTGTACAGTATGTGATACACTGTTGCCCATAAAGTTGGAATAAAATATATGTTACCTGTTCTTATGAGATGATTGTGACAATGTGATTTATTCTTGATAAATAAAGTGTATATCTTCTCAAAACTTTATTGATCAATCTCCTCCAAAAATATCACAGCGAACATTAAATGGGAAAAAAGAGGAATGTGTGTCAAAACAAAATTATTCATACTTTATGGGCAACAGTATATAATCAAGCAGCATATCTGGTGCTGAACAGTAAAGCCAACGTGCTCTACAGGTATAGCCAATTTGCTCGTTAATGACAACTGTATGGGGGTTGAATAAGCCTTAACGTTATGCATTATTAAGTGTGTTGTCGGTTGAGTGACAAGTGGGGCTGTCAAAGGTCGATGGCCTCTGCTGCGCCAACCAAGGCCACCTTAGCTCCACGGTGGATCCACTTCATCGCCCATTTTTCAATAAACCGGGAGTAAGGCGGAGTCTGCACTACCAAAATGGAAATTGCTTTAAAGGTATACACAGCACGTTGGGACTGGGCGGCTTATGCACAGCCATGTTGACAAGGGAAAGTGGAAATCAGGTTTGACAGGAGAATCAGGTGATTGGGAAACATTGACCAAATTGAATATTTTGAGTTGTTAAAGGGGCCCTTCTATACTCATTTTCGGGTTCATATTTGTATTTTGTGCCTGTGTCTTTTTGTCAGTTTACATGCTTTAATGTGTAAAAAGGTATTTTTCCTGTGCTGCAGCACCTCTTTTCACCCTCTGTGTGAAACCAGAGCCCAGTCTGCTCTGATTGGTTAGCTGGGCTGTTGTGTTGTGACCACAGTCTGTATTTTGTAACTGTCCTGCTTCTCAGCCTATTACATACAATGTCTTGGAGCGCTAGCCAATAGAAGCACACGTGTTACATAGTGATGTCGCTATGTTATTAGGGTAAATAACAGCTGTCACATCAGGCAGGGGGGTAGTGTGTGGGAGAGAAACTTCCTCTGGAGTGAACTTTGGGATTTGCACACCATTTCCATGCATACAAAACAATATAACAAACTAAAGGAAAAGGAAAAACCCCTTTCTTTTAGTGTGTTATTCCTTTAGGCATAATATTCCCCCTTTAAGGCCTATATTGCTGATTTGACCACGTGAGTCTGCTGGAGTAAAACAAATAAAAATGAAATTCAGACTCTTTAACACCTCATTCAGAACTCAGGAGTGTAGTTATGTTCGCCCAGAGCTCCTGTGCCCTTTCTGTGGCAGCCTGGCCAGCCGGGAAGACTCCACAGGGCGGATTTATTGGCAGGCACAGGGCCGGGAAAAAACAATTAGCTGGCAGAAGACTTCCCACCCTGAACAAATCCTCATTCCTACACAGACATACCCAGCCCCCACATGCATGGCCTTGGCTTCATCTCTGTTTGTGCTCCTCACAGGAAACATCCTCTCTGTGGCCATCTACCAAGTGTGCATGCAGGCATAGTCATGCATGTCATTACACTGTGTGGAGTTTTTATCTGCCTGTGGTTGCTTTTCCCACAGGAGGGAGAAAGCCTGGGTCCCTGTGTGTGTTCAGAGGAAAAACATGCATTTTTAAAATTCAACCCTGAGCACTCTGCTGCCCTGTTCCTTTCCTGCTGATTAGCCAAGGATGATGGGGATTATCAAGGCCTGGGGACAAAACTACAGAACAGAAATGCAGAAAAATTACGGAAGCATGGTGGTGTTTTAAAAGAAGGCTTCCTTTTGAATATTTTTAAGGAGCGTGCAGAGCAGGGGACATGCATGTTGGAGGCCCTGAGGCAAAACCTTTGGCCACAGACTCAGAGTGTGGTGAGTCACAGCATTCACTGCGGCAGTTAGATCCATGTTTGACCTTAACGGTGTCAAATTATTCATCTTCTCAAGGGGCAAGAGCTAAGACATGCATGTGTTGAAATATGTGTTTAACATTATAACTATACCTATACAAATGTGGTTATCTCCAGCCAAAACATAACAAATTGACTTTCAATAAAGTCATCTGGTGTGAAGCAAGTGAAACATTTTTGATAATTAGTAGATTTTTACAAAAAGAGGGTTTCTTTAAAACACATCTCAAGGGGATATCTAACATTTGAATAAAAGTTTCCTGGAGGTGATAGAGTTAACAATATTATTACATTTGGGAAACAAGTGCTATCATTTTAATCTGTAACCTTCTTTGTGTGTATTGTATACATTGTTGATAAGCAAATTAAATAAACTAATTTGTGTACGAAGTGATGGGGGAAGGAGAAAAAACGAGAAATGGTTGTCTGATCATCTGCGCAGTATCTGTATTGTTGTTTCAATTATCGTGATTTGTTCTACTTTCTGGCCTCTTATATATATGACACTGAAAATAGAAAGGTAACAGGGAGAGAACGAGGGGATTACATGCAGCATCCAGCAGGTTGGATTGGAACCCGGACAACTGGGAAAAATACCTGCCTTAACACATATTTTATTTATTTAAATACCGGTATATTGCCCCTCAAGTCTTCAATACAAGGAATATCCTGCATTTTTAAAGATACACTGAGAATTCCTTTTTTTTGTCATGGTATTTTTTGTGTTTAAAGGGGGAGACAGAGGGGGAGGACATTGCCTGAATGTTCGTCCGGCTCAGGATTCGAACCGGCTTACTAGGCAGCGGTTTACCCATATGGGTCTCTAACCATTGAGCTATCCGGCAACTCTGACTTCCTTTTTAAATGGTTGAAATATGTATGCTGGCTATGTGGAAGTGTTGAAGTATTACTGCTGCCCTGTACATTTTACTAGGGATGTTTTAAAGAGAAGAACCACGCATTGTAAATTCCCACTGCTTTTTAACAAAGTGTCTGTTGATCACAATATGACACAGGTTTTGTGACGTATTGTTGTGTGGTGATTCAACAATACATCTCCAAAGAAAGAAAGCGCGGCAACAATTAATATCGTCTGCACTGAAACTCATCCCAAAGAGAAATGTACCTGCCTCTGCATGGTATCAATGACATCAATTGTTTCTGAGTTCAATCTGTATTGTGTCATCAGACACACGTTTGAACAAACTGAGCTCATTTATTCTGCGGTAGTATTTTTTTCTTCTTTCAACTTCCACAGATTCAGCCTTTTCAGTGTTCTCAGTCAATACGGGTTTGATCAAAGGGGTTATGCTTCTGCCCTGACGATTAATCTTTGCCACCTTTTCCTGGTCCCTGACTGCCGCCCACTAGCATCCCGGCATCCCTATGAGGCCAAGCGACTGACAGCAACATAAGTCACAGGGCTGCATTAAAAACACATTAGGCCAGTGGAAGGAATTAAGGTTGCGCTTATCTGACGGAGAGTACCTGCTCCGGAATGAACTGAGCCCCGGCCCCCTCATGCATCACCATCGCCTCTTTGACAATGTTGTGACTTATGGACTCACTGAATGCACTCCCAAGCACTTTTAGGGAGTCTAGGCAAAATGAATATATTGAATTTATGAGATTTCAAAGGTTTGCTGCACCCTCTCTTTTCTCCTACATGTTGTGCTCTTTCACTGAGTCATAATAGAAGACAGCACTGTAGAAAGAACAGAGACAATTGAAGTAACGGCTGAAACGAAGTCTGATGCTGGTGCCCCCACACCAGAATCAGAGAGTTATAGGTGGTTGGTGGGTTTGTCACGATCTGTCTGTGTTTTGTTTTGTCTTGTCTTTTTCTGTCTTCTGACAGAAGGAACTAACCACAAATGGACCCAGCAGATGATCCATTTGAGGTGGAATTACAAAATGTTACCTTTTCATTGGCTTGCTGCTATGATTGGTGGAAGGGAGCGTCCAGTGTTCTGCAGAAGGAGGGCGCTCTGGTAGAGGTGCACCGGTTGGCAACAGAGAAACCATGTTTGGTGAAGCTCTTACCTGGCTGGATTATGGACTTCCTCCAGACATGTGATTCCTGGCCTGCTAGCCCCAGGCATGCTAGCTCCCTGCCTCCCAATTCCCAACCTGACACCATACGTCTCGGTGTGTTCCGTCTGGAGTCAACCTCTGCTTCTTCCCCATTTCCTGCTCCTGTCCAGGAGCCGTTCTCTGGAACTCGTCTGGCTTTTGGAGGTCCACTGAGCCTCCGGGGGTCTCGCCAACACCTGTTTCGTTGGGGGTCCGGCCAACACCTGCTCCGCCGGGTTTCCTGCCAACACCATATCCTGTCCAGTTGGGGGTCCCGCCGACACATACTCCGCCGGGTTTCCTGCCAACACCATGTCCTGTCCTGTTTGGTGTCCCATCGACACCAGCCCATGTTCCGTCCAGGGTCCCGTCTACGCCTGACCCGCCAGGGGTTCCACCATCTCCTGCCCGCCCTAGGGCCCGGCCCCCTGACTCTTCCAGCCGCTGCCTTCGCCCTCATGCCCGGCCCTCTGAGTTCACCCGCTGTGGCCTTCACCCCTTTATGAACTCTGCCTTGCCCCCGGGCCGTCCGCCTGAGACCCCCACCACGAACTCTGCCTTGCACCCGGGTCGTCCGCCCGAGTCCCCCTTCTCGGCTTGTGGATGTCCGTCTGAGTGAAATCTGCGTTTGGGTCCTGCCTGCTTCGCTCATCCCTGACAGGGTTAGTATGATGGATGGATTATTGAACAGACCAAAAGGCCACAGGTTAAGGAGCTTGAGGCTGATCATGTGTATGAAGTGACAATTGACATGCCTTGGTAGAAAGTAAATACAACAACCAAAAAGAGCCGCCAAAAGACAACAAAGAGGCATAAAACACATTAAAGGCACATATATTGAAAAGAGACATACGATGATGACAAATGGACTCAAAACGACCTCAGAGGGACACAAAGTGAACGAGAAAGATGCAGCAAGATCACAAAAAGATGCAAAACATCTGAAAGGCACAAAATAGATAAAATTATAACAACAAGAAATATAACAATGACAAAGGGACAGAAAACAACATGTTGGGGACGCAATATGACATAATAGTCCACAAAGCAACACATTGCAACAACAGAGAAATGTAAAAATGAAAGCAAAGACACATAAACTGACGATAAAGTGACACAAACAACCTCAGGGGAACACAAAGTGACAAGGGAAATATGCAAAACAACTTTATAGATACATAAAAGACTTTGAATAGTTGGAAAGTAACCACGAGGAGATGCAAAATGACCAAACAGAAGATAAAACAATGGCAAGGGACACAACACAACCTCAGGGGGACACAAAGTGACAAGAAAAGAATAGAAAAAGACCACAAAGAATGCAAAGTGGCTACAGTAGGGCGACACAACATGATCTATCCATTCCGGTAATGGGGACATAAAATGTGGTCCACAAAAAAAACACAGGCTTGCTCATATGGATACATTTAATTGATTACGCTGAATAAACAATGAGACTTTTGATGATGTACGGTTTCTTTCAGGAAGATGCAGGCCGTGGGAGTATCTTTTAAGCAATATCTGGAGATAGATGCAGAGCCGGTAGAAGAGGCCAAGAGGAAGAGGATATGAGATGAGACAGAAAGAGAGATAGGGCACATGTCGGGTGAGGAGCATGAACCTCCTCTCGAGCGGTAATTTGATTTCATGTGGCTCACAGTGCTCCGCCGTGCAGAGGGAAGGTAGTAATGGCAGCCATCTACCATCCATTATCACACTACTGGGGAGACGCGTGATGTGTTCAGGGTGGATGATCACATCTCCACCACACTTGGCTTCAGTACATTTCCACCTCTGTTATTCATTAATCACAGGCCACAAGATAAATGGAGAAATCCATGTTGGCTTTAGGTTGAAGGCTGATCACTGCCGCTATGCTAACATGTTACAGGAATGTGTAAACCGATTTAGGTGTCGATGGGGTTAAGCTGTTTGTATGAACCTTTGATGCTGGGAGATTGTGTTCCCCTGTAGCCTTGCATAAACAAAGTATAGGAATATTTTCCTTTATAACTGAGAGATATGTACTCCACACAAGAGACATAAATAATGATGGTGGAAGAAAATAGACTTCCCTGAGCAGGAAAACAGTTTATCCTAACTTTCAAAGACATTCGCTATTAATTCTACTCAACACATCATATGGAAAATGTGATAGTGGTCGCACTTTAATACCTTTCAAGAACAAACACCAACAACAAAATGAAAAAGGAGGTAATGACGCACAGGATTAATGAGCTCCAGTAATTTGATGTCTACCACATAAACATGCAGTTTTATAACAGAGCCGTCTGTGTGTCGAGGTGTGTGTGTGTGTGTGTGTGTGTGTGTGTGTGTGTGTGTGTGGTTGTTTTTTATCCTGGTGTCATTTGCACATGATTTAGTGAAAGGCAAACACAGTGGACATCGGTCATGCGTCTCAAATCAGAGGCTGCAGATGTATCAACATATGTGTCTTGCTGCCTTCAGATAGCTGCATGGCTTTAATGAAGTCCAGGGGAAGCTTTTCTCACAGTCCAAAAGGCAAGCTGCTGTAGGAATCACTCATAAACATAAGGCAGACGGATTTCACTACTTTAAACATTTGTTTGTTTTCTAAAAGGTAAGGGATGAATGGCTCTTTGAAACAACAAATAACATCAATTATATCCAGATAAGCAATACTTTTTATAGACATTTATTACTTAATATTTAAATATATTTTTGTCTCCAATCTGCAAGAAGGGCTTTCACAATATCAGATTTACTTAACCTTGATTGTGGCCAAATTAATTTATGATAACAAGATTAATGTGATATCTATAAAAATAATTATTAAAAAAATCCGTTAAATTCATCTTTATTTTTGCCTGAATTGTACATTTTGAAACAATACAGGCCCAACTAATCACACACACCAACATATTGCTGACCATAACTGTACAAAAGCATAATTAGAGATGTATTCGATTAGTTACACAATACTATCATACGTGTATTTTAAATATTATTCAACATACATTTTTAAAATGGTGATCCTCAATACTGGTAAATTACAACATCTCCATCTTGAATGCATGTGAATGGCAACACTAATTTCAAATTAAAAAAAAAGAAAATCATTACGAATAAGTGACTGCTGAGATACAAAACGCCGAGTTCAACTAGTGTTAACAATAGCTTTTTTTGTTGTAATGTGGGGTTAACTGCCCATTTAAAAGGTAATAAACAAATTCAGTGTTGCACACACCGTCGTTTACTGTGAGGACTGACTGCAATTACACTGCTCACCAAAACCCCAACATCAATTTGAGCCTGCAGCCCGGTTAAACAAACCCTCAGTCATAACAAAGTTGATGAGCTTCGCTGAATAAATACCACTGTCACAGTTGGACTGAAGGAGCGTTCTGGCCCAGCCAACGGGACAAGTTACAGATTTCCTGTGTCCATTAGGAGGTATTGACTTTATCTCTATGAGTGCTGTAAGCTGTGATTGCAAATGACACATTGTTACAGAGGCTTTGTTCTAAGATGCCAAGCACAATGCCGCCGCTTGCTGTTTATTCCGCCACGACAAACAGACCATGTAATTAAGAGACTTCTTAATCCAGCCAAAACAGCACAAAAAAAGCTCCCTCTCCTGCTTCTCCTGTTTATCTCAAACACACCACACACACACAAACACACCCACGCAATCCCACCCGCAAACACCCGGTCTGCCCATTAAGGGATTGCTTCATTATACTACGCAAATGTACCGGCCTTGTGGGAAATTCTCTGTTTGCAACAAGTCAACTGCTATGGCAACATTTGGTGTCTGACTGCGTGAGAGCGTGTGTGCTGGGCTCAGACTCTGGATGAGACTGCATTACAGTATGCAAATCAAAACAAACCGACGTAGCCATAGTATGTAACGCTCTTTGTGCAACTATGCAACACAGCTGCACTTCCGATCCCCTCCCATTATTCCTATTCTCCGCGCAGTGGAAGGCATAGGGCTCTGCTCTTAGACTTCACAAATGTACACTGAACAGTTGATGAAGAATAAGCGCTGAGTCACATGTCTGTACACTTCTGACCTGTCTCTGTTCTAACCCCTCCAGCCCTCTCTTTACACATTACCCGCACATTTCCATCTTTTCTAATCACAGATTTGGCTTGTACTGTATATGTTCACATATTCCTACCATGACCCATCGGTGTATTAACTGATAAGAACTGATTGATTTTCCGCCAGTAAATGTAGGCGCGGCCAGCTAAAACCTTGCCTATGATAAATGGGTTTCAGAGTTATCGGAGTGGATGAGTCGATGTGCTGATCAATGCCAAAACCTCAACAAGGTCATTCCTGCTGGAGATAAAGCATATGCAAATTCGTCCAAAAAGCCCGCACAGTGTAGTCCATCTAATGGGAAACTCTAGGTGAGTCACCCCACTTAATGTTGGCATCAGTGAAAAACTAACTGTACTACAGCAGAGTTGTTGTACTCAAGTACCTACATTTCTTTGTCTTTTTATATATTTCAGCTCTGCTACATTGCAGAGGGTGATATTGTACAATGTAAATAGGTCGCTAGCGTGAACCTACAGAGAATAATAACCTGAATCTGCTGCTCCCCTCAGCTTTATGGAGCTTTAAAATGGGTTTCATCTCATTGTTTAGCTGTCTGACCCCAAAATGTACTGTTCTGGTTCACTCTCATGGCTCTCTGCAATCAGGGATAAAAGACAGACTCAGCTGCTATAGTTGTGGAGCATTTAGAAGCTTAAGATCCAGATATTTCATTTAGATCATGGAGGAGACCAACATAGAGGTAAAAGAGAGTCAATGTATGACTTTAATGCACAATATAACCAAACACATTAATCATGCTTTGTAACATCTGGAGGTGTGAACCAGCATCTCTCAGTTAACAGTTGTATTGATGATACGTCAATGTGATGTTAATTGATCTAAGTGCTTCTTCAACCCTGGTCATGAGAATAATGCGACCACACCTGAAAACTTTTAAACACAAGAAAGAATAAGTTCTCAATTCACCTCATGTATCCAGGTCATCAAAAAGGTTCAACTCGTAAAACAAACATTCAGTCCAAATGCTTAAAATGATCAAATACTAAAACAGGTGGAGGGGCAGGGATGTGCTGCAATCAGGAGGTAGCTGCTTTGAAGCCTGCTGTGGAACATTATTTAGGACATAAATGATTAAGATATTTATATCACATCCATTTGCATAATGCATTATGTATGAGAACATGGAACGGCTGGTAATTTAAAGCCAGGATTAGCCTAGTTCATATCAATCATATCACTGTATCAAACAGAAAGTGCTATTATCTCATCTCCAGCTTGGTTCCCTTTGACCAGGCCACAGAAAATATTACACGTCTTAAAAGGTCAGAGATGGATTTGTACATGATGTGTTTCTCAAAGATAACCAACGTTTTACACGAATGTAGATTGCTATACCAAAAAGGCCCTGTAGCTCCACCACTGATTTAAGAGAACCAAATACTTAGCAAATGCCAGCAGGCTCTTTCATTAAAATGCCTCTACATCACTACATGTGCTGTGTGCAGACACCACAGCACACTTGTACCCCTCTGCCATGTCAAGAGGTAGCCAGACTTGTCTGCCTGCAAATTAATTTCCCAACTGATATAGCACTTGGTTGTTTCCTTTCACCTGAAGTCAAACTGGACGGAAATGATCATTAGTATGTAGAAAATTGCAACCCATAAAAAAGGGGAAGAAAGGAAATAGATTTGAGATATCAATCACTGTTAATTTCTCTTGGGAGTGTAGCATAGTGTGGCGCTATATTGATAGCAGTGAAATTAGCAATCAGAGGGCTTAAGGACATCAGGACAGCATCTGCAATTTAGATCAATCTGTCTTAAATGATGGGCACATTACACATTTCAAAGTATTGATTGCAAGCCACATTTTGTGGGACTAGAACAAATATAAGAAATAGGATATTTAATAACATGTATATTGTTATGCCTTTTTACATTTCTTCATAATCTCTTTTGTTCTGATATGGGGTTAGCTGCCCATTTCCAAGGGAATACAATAAGTCAGTTTTTCCATCATTTACTGTGAGGACTGACTACAATTACAGTTCTCACCAAAACCCCAGCATCAATTTGAGCCTGCTGCCCGGTTAAACAGACCCTCAGTCATAACAAAGTTGATGAGCTTCACTGAATAGATACCACCCTCACAGTTGGACCAAAGGAGCGTTCTGACCAGGACAACTAAACAACTTACAGATTTTGGTGGCGCTATATTGATAGCAATGAAATTAGCAATCAGAGGGCTTAAGGACATCAGGACAGAACCTGCAACTTACATCAGTCCGTCTTAAATGCTGGGCACATTACACATTTCAAAGTATTGGGTGCAAGACACAATTCATAGGAGTAGAGAAATAATATTTGAGGGCCTTTTTTATATTTTTTCATATTCTCTTGATCATCTTTGTTCCTTCTACATGCACTTTAAACATATTTATTTCTGTTTACAAAATCACTGAGTCGAATTAATTGAATATGCAAACATACTAAAAACCGTTTCAGATTCTGATTTAGATTGGACATGTTTCACATAGCGCCAGCTCTAGGAAGGGCAGCATCGTCAGTCTGTTCTCTACTTTGGTCTAGAATGAAATATCTCAGCAACTACTGGATATATTGCAATGTGATTTGCTGCAAATGTGCATGGTTCACGGATGAAGTCTCCTAAACATATGCTGCTTTATGGCATCATAAAAAGGTTTGCTTTCTTATAATTTTCAGCCCTATTCTTTTTGATATGCAAAAAAGCCCTCTAATTTGAGATATCCAACCTCAGAGAGGGTTTAAGGAAGAAGAACAGTTCACACAACATTTTCTTGATGTTCAGTGGGGTGCAAAACTCACTTTTATCACTCACTTTTTTTCCTAACTGAGAGCTCAATACATTATTTAACTGTTTATTTTACATAAACCAAATGTTTCAGAGGCATGAAAGCTCCATGTCTGTCCCCATGCCAGATCAGAAGATAGTTCCATTCCCTTAAAACAAGAGAACTCTGTGGGAAGCAGGATAACAGTTGACAATTAAATGAGAATAAAGAATGTGTAAAGTGGGATCACACACAGAGCAAGATAATGAGGATGTCAAGATGGCTCACAGGAGGTGAGATCTCACCACACTGTAACCCTGAACAAGTGCCAACCAGGGAATGAGGATGAAGTATTCTGATGTGTGTTTTCAGCGATACCCCCTATGCACTCTACTTCCTGAGGTTTAATGGGGGCATGGCTGGGTACAAAACAGTTTCTAATTAAAATGTGTACTTTCGTGCCTTAGATTTGACTCAAACGTTCTAAAGTATCATCAACAGTATCACCAAAGGACATGAGTTCAAAGGGAATCTGAGTAGCTGTTTTATTGATGTCTTCTGGGTCACATGGGTTAAGAAGACCAGTTCAGTCTCTCTTTACATGAAAGGATAGAGAGAATTTGTATTCAAAGTATACACTGGTAGTTATTTTCTTCAGAGGGGTATCAGAGTCAGTTAGAAACTCAAAATGTTGTGGAAGGTTATAATGTTTTCAATGTACACTAAGAGGCCATAATATACTTGTTGGGGTTTTCCCTCTCCTGTAGTGTATAATATAGGTTTTTGTGCATGTAAATGGTCTGCAAAGGCTAACATCCCAAAGGTCCCTCCAGAGGGAGTTTCTCTCCCACGCCCTCGTTTATACCAAATAGGTCGTTGAAATTGTGGAATAACAAAGATACAAAGATAACAAGTGTAAAAAAAAGAACACTCCATTATATTTTCACAAAAAAATCTACTTTGCTCCTGAATTCAGCTTTAGTTTGACACTTGTCTTAAAGACACGTTGCGGAGTCCCTCTGTGCTCTCCTCAAGATCCTCAATTATCCACCCGTCACCTTTTTCACAGACAATGGCACAATTAAAACTTTATCGCTGAATAATGGCTTTACTGGGTGCCGGGGTTTAATGACAGCGGGTGTTAAGGAGCAAATGAGCCCTCTGGAGCAGAATTACTCCTCGGCAGCCTGGACACTAATCACAGTCCTTGTTTCAGAGGAGACAGATTTAATAACACCCAGACTGTCAGACCTCAAAATAGTGCTTGTGCCATTCTTATGCCCATCTTGAGACAAAATGAAGCACGTCAGTCATTTTGTTTCATACTTAAAGGGACACTCCTTCATTTTTACACAGGAATGTCTGTTAACTTGTCATGTGATGTACTAGTCAGATAACACAGATTACACCGTTAGACTTGGGACTTGAAATGAATTGAGTGTGATCCTTTTCCACAGAGAAGATCTAACAGGAGATGCATTATCAAGGATATGTTGGCCTTTGATTCTCCAGTAATGACGATTCATTCGACCAATCTGTGTCTTGCATGTTCCCATTCCTTCTTTGTCTAAATGCCTGATCCAAGGAAAATAAATATTATAAGGAAATTTGCCCCATAAAGCTAAACATTAAAGGCACACTAATATACCAACGAAACCAGTACAACAACTTCCCCTGTGGTGTAGTTACAGTAGGTCTACAACAAGTTGAAATTAAAGATGATTTATTTAAAGAAGAAATATGTGTTACGATCTAATATATTGAACACATGGGGTCTTTATTATGTTAAGGCTGGTACAATGGGTGAATAAAAAGAGCAAGGAGGCAGAGTTAGGTACATTTGTTCGATATTTGCTCAGTGATGCATGAAGCGAAAACAGCTTGACTTTTGAGTTTAAAATCATTCCTATCTTCTGGTGAACTTCTATATTCCTGGGACCCATAGGGATAGATAGATAGAATAGAATAGATAGAAACCTTTTGTTGTCATTATACAAAAAATATACAATGAGATTATGTAGGGAAATGTTCTATATTCCTGGCACACATAGAGCATGCCCACTTGCGTTTTCCTTGACCCCGCCTCAGTCACGCCTTCGTCGACTCAGTCAAATGAATGAAAAGTGAAAAAGGTAATTTTTCAGATTTGGGTAGTAGTGCATTTCACAGCTTTTAGGCTCTAATGATTTAATTAAAAGCTTTTGGAGTGTTCGTCGTGGAATGTTTTATTTTAACTCTATGAACAATAATCTGTTGATTTGTTGATTTGCTGATTTGTCTCTTACCAAAGTCATTTTGAAAAAGTATTTTTAGGCCCCATGGCATTACCTGACTGACATGAAGGTTGTTATTCCACGTTTCGGCCACCCTGACGTTAGCTTCCAAGCCTGGTGCTCTGGGGGCTTGGAGGGCACAGAAAAATAATGCTGTCCTATCAGTTGACACAATGAGATGTGACGGCCCCAGAGCCTGTGGCCTGTGAGTGTGCACGTGTGTTGCAGGTCCTGTGATGGGGGTGGAGCTGAGGAGGCCAATCAGCATGACTGGGGACACCTGGCCGGAGCCAAGGTGCTACTTAAGCCCAGTTGCCCGGAGTCACATGGCCTTCGTGACTCTCTCCAAGCCCGCTGCAGGAAGACTCTTGCTGGGATCCTTTCCCCTCGCCCATCCTCTCATATTCTTGGTGTTGTTTTGGAATTGCCGCAATAAATGTCCCGTGGTTTTTGGAACCCTCGAACGTCTCTCTCTCTCTGTCTTTTCCTGTTGTGGCATACGAACCGGTCATAACAGAGAAAATACTTCTATAACTTGTTTTGAAGGACCTACACAGTTTTTTACATATAACTCGAAGGACTTACATAAATGCACAAAATGGTTTGCAGGTAAAATACTTTATAAGATACAGTTACAGATTATTGTTTTATTGGATATTTGTTTGGAAAAGGCCTTGTGTACTTATTTCACAATGTTTAGCAACCATCGTCATATTTTAACACTTCCTGCAGCCTCCCTATAAGGATGTAAGGACATAAGGACTTTGAGCTGAACTCCATTCCCCTACACACACCCCCCTCCCTCCACTCACACTTTACAAAAGTTTAAATTGATGATATATGTATGCTTTATGAATCCTAATAAACCGGCTGCGTGAGTCTATTTGTCAGATGTGCCCATGTCATTATGCGAGTCACAACTTGAGGTATCTGCACAGTTAATACTTTCTCCCTCCTCTACATCTATCAAAGTTAATGCTAAGCAGACAGAAAAAAAATGCAGCTGTTTCTGGTCACTGTGGTAAATTGCATGTTCACACTATAAAGTATTGCCTCTGCCATATTAGAATGACTGGAAATACACTGTCATATTGACTGCTTAAATTCCTAGTACGGATGTAAACTTTTGTTTGTATGTATTAAATATATTATGTGTCAGTCTTGTGCACTACCAAACCAAGTGTTTGCCAGTACAAGATATGTACAGTACTGCTTCCCATTTGACACATACACTGAACAAAAATATAAACGCAACACTTTTGTTTTTGCTCCCATTTTTCATGAGATGAACTCAAAGATCTAAAACATTTTCTATATACACAAAATAACCATTTCCCTCAAATATTGTTCACAAATCTGAAAAAATCTGTGATAGTGAGCAATTCTCCTTTGCCGAGATAATCCATCCCACCTCACAGGTGTGGCATATCAAGATGCTGATTAGACAGCATGATTATTGCACAGGTGTGCCTTAGGCTGGCCACAATAAAAGGCCACTCTGAAACGTGCAGTTTTGCTTTATTGGGGGGGTCTGGGGGGGGTCCGAAAACCAGGCAGTATTTGGTGTGACGGGTAGGGGTAGGGTTAGGGGTAGGGTTAGGGTTAGGGTAATGTTGTGAATCGAGTGGCCCATGGTGGTGGTGGTGGGGTTATGGTATGGGCAGGCGTATGTAATGGACGACGAACACAGGCCACTCGATTCACAACATTACCCTAACCCTACCCACCTGTGAGGTGGGATGGATTATCTCGGCAAAGGAGAAGTGCTCACTATCACAGATTTTTTCAGATTTGTGAACAATATTTCAGAGAAATGGTTATTTTGTGTATATAGAAAATGTTTTAGATCTTTGAGTTCATCTCATGAAAAATGGGAGCAAAAACAAAAGTGTTGCGTTTATATTTTTGTTCAGTGTATATTACTTATAATTCCTCATCAGTTACTGTGGGGCTGCCTTCTGGAAAGACTTGCGTTATGAGCCCCTTCCTGAGAAAATGTTATCAATCTCAGGCCTATTATCAATGTGTGTATGTATGTGTGTGTGTGTGTGTGTGTGTGTGTGTGTGTTTGTGTGTTTGTGAGAGTCTGTATGCTATATGACTTTACCAACCTTAGCTACATTGCTCAGAACACCAAACAGCCTTGAAGTGAATTAGTGAAGTGATTGGGTGAGTTATTTTCATTTAGTGTTGGTTAAAGTTCATGGTTTGTGTTAAGTCAAACTTAGCAATCCTGCGGTAGTTGTAGAGCAATATTATAAATGGTATTATAAAAAAAAAACGCAACTACGAAAATGTTTCTGTCTGATCTGGTCCTAAACCTTCCTGTATTCTCAGGCCTATAATCAGTCAAGAATAAAGCAGCATTTATGATAAGTGGTGAAATGTCTTTGCGCTGACGTTGCAGTTTTGTTTCTATGGAGAGGGCGGTGGCGTGATACCCTCGGCTTCACAAATCACTTTAAATGGTTGCCGACCGCTGTGCTCAAAGTTCAAATTATTTTTACTTTGACCTAGTTACCTTAACCTATCAACGCGCAATTAATCAGATAACAGCTGTGTTTATCCCTGCAAGCTAGCAGTAGACATAACCATTCATTTGTAACATTATACTTGTTTTTTTATTGTCTTTGACCAATGTGTTGTTATTTGTTCTCTATTTCTTCTTGCTAATGTAAAGCAAATTGAGTGTTGTTGTGATAAATGTTCTATGAATGACTCGTTGCCTAAATAAAACATTGGATCAATACAATTTGTTTAAAAAAAAAACAGACTATAATTTACTGACTTAAAAAATGGATTTCCCTGCTCTTTATGCAAACTGAAATGAATTCAACCACAGGGTGATATCAGTTTGAATGAGTTAAGTTAAATAACCTGAAAGAAACAGAGCTGGTGTGCAGCAGAGATTCACACATCAACCCTCAGCAGCATTTTACCAGCAGCACTCCCCACACCCCCCTCATCCCTCCACCACCAACCCCCCCCCCCCCAGTCTTCTTGTCCTCCTGACAGGCTTTGAAACATTGTGACTCTGAGAATAAGAGAGGCGACATTGGACTCAGGAAGAGACAGGGAGGGAACACATCCAGATATATAAACCCAAAGAAAGACAGAGAGAGAGAGAAAGGTGTCTTCTCCTCACACTCCAGCCTGCCTTCTTCTATCAAACTGCCTCCAGTGGTCTCTAAGCACCGCCACGGTGTGTCTCTCTTGTCCTGGAGAACATAAAAACCACATGACTGCTCCTTGTCCTGTTTGTCAACCTCTCGCAGACAAATAGCAGTGCATAAAGTTGTCACAGCGACTGAGAAAAAAGTCATTATTTTACTCGCAAGATGGTGCATTTACCCACAGTGGTAGTTTCACCCTTTAGCCATCACTTTCAGGAGCAGGAAGAGAGGTCAGATAATAGCTTTCACGTTTGGGCCACGCTGCCCCACTCCACATAGGATCTGAACCAGACACCTTCTGATTACTGCCGGTAGTTCTCCATTCCTCACTCAGCTGTCCAGTTCAATTACACACTGTGAGTGGTGAAGAAATGCAAGGAAAGCTGTTGTTCTGCCCTGAGTCATACAGACAGAGAAGATTCTTTGTTCAGCAAGTCTGCCTACAACTACGCATCTCTGCACCAGATTCGGAAAATGTTTATTTAAATGACTTGAAAGCCCATTCAAACCCAGTAAAACATGCTCTATGTTTTTGGAGTAGGTTTAGTAATGGGGCAGTTCAGCAGAACAAAAAACACCTGTCGTTGTGATGAATATTCCACACTTAATCACCTTCTGGTAAGCAACAACTAAATATACAAGCGTAAACCAAAGTTGTGTTATTTAATAAAGAGTTATAGCATTTAACAGAATCAATCTTATTTCTAGCTGGAAGAGGCTGAGTCCTGCACTGGCAAATAGTACCAAGATCTGACCCCGTTACACAGAAAAAGCTATTTCATTTATACAGAGGAGTAGGAATCAAAAGGGACATAATAAATGCTAATTATAACAGAGAACAAAAGGTTTCCAGTCTTTTGTATTAAAGGTGTAATAAAGCCTGGGAATGACAGCCATACTGATACATTTAATCTGTGAATTAAATGAGACTTGTGATAAATTCCTACGATAGTCGTGATCTCAATACTGATATCAATTTAGACTGGTCTGGTGTGAGTTACCGAGGCCCATTATCCATTATTCAAGATAACGTAAACACTCTGTTGTGAATAGTTTCAAGTAGGAGCTATTTTGTGACTAAACTACACCATCAACTGCAATACAGATTGCACAATGACACAATAAGAATTTCAAAAATGTTTTACCGTTTCAGCTATTTGAGGATAAATCCTGTAAAGAGTAGATCATTTTAATTCAAAAATTAAAAATATTATAGATGCCATTGCTCCAACTAAGGTAAAGGAAGTGACTGGGAAGAAAATACCTCCATGGAGAAAGGCCATGACCGTGAGAGCAGAAAAAAGAGAGTGTCGAAAAGCTGAACGCAGGTGGCGAAAAACAAATCTCCAGGTTCACTTTGAAATCTATAAAGAGAGACTTGGCCTTTATAATTTGGAATTGAAAAACGCACGACAATCGTTCTTCTCTGACATCATTACCAAAAACAAAAACAACGCACGTGCCTTGTTTGCTACCGTCGACAGACTAACTAACCCCCCAGTGTCAGTAGCCTCTGAATTTCTATCCACCAGGGCGTGCAATAATTTTGCCTCCTTCTTCACAGACAGAATTCAGAAAATAAGACAAGCAGTCAGTGCCTCTGCATCAGGAACAGCAAATGTGTTGTCTCTGTGTCCACTTAACATCAATTCAAACACCATGACACAATTCCATCAGATTAATGATAAAAACCTAGAGGACATTATTCAACTTCTGAAATCCTCCTCCTGCTGCCTTGATATTATTCCAACGGGATTTTTTAAAGATGTTTTGCCTTGCATGGCCTCAGATCTACTTCATATAGTAAACAAATCTCTTCACTCAGGTATTTTTCCACAGGCCCTGAAAACTGCAGTCATTAAACCACTCTTAAAAAAGAATAATCTAGATGCTTCAGTAATGAACAATTACAGGCCCATATCAAACCTGCCATTTCTAGGTAAAATCATTGAAAAAGTTGTTTTTCAACAGCTGAGTAATTTTTTGCATTTAAATGACTGTTTCGATGTGTTCCAGTCAGGCTTTCGTCCAAACCACAGTACTGAGACTGCTCTTGTAAAGGTCTTTAATGACATCCACTTAAACACAGACAGTGGCAGAACTTCAGTGTTAGTATTATTAGATCTCAGTGCTGCGTTTGACACTGTTGACCACAGCATATTACTAGACCGACTGGAAAACTGGGTGGGACTTTCGGAAACCGTCCTAAATTGGTTTGAATCCTACTTAAAGGACAGAAACAACTTTGTTTCTATTGGTAAATACACATCTGAGTTGACAAATATGACATGTGGGGTTCCTCAAGGCTCCATCTTGGGGCCTCTTCTCTTTAACATCTACATGCTACCACTGGCTCAGATAATGAAAAACAACAAAATAAGTTACCATAGCTATGCAGATGACACACAAATTTACGTAACAGTTTCAACAGGAGACTATGCTCCAATTCAAACACTGAGTAAGTGCATTGAACAAATCAATGACTGGATGGGTCAGAACTTTCTCCAATTAAACAAAGATAAAACTGAGGTAATGGTTTTTGGAGCCAAGGCAGAACGTATAAAAGTTAGCGCTGAGCTTCAGTCTGCAATGTTCAAAACAACAGATAAAGCCAGAAATCTAGGTGTAGTAATGGACTCTGACCTGAGTTTCAACAGCCACATTAAAACAGTTACTAAATCAGCCTACTATCACCTAAAGAACATATCTAGGATTAAAAGACTAATGTCACAGCAGGATTTGGAAAAACTTGTCCATGCTTTTATCTTCAGTAGACTCGACTACTGCAATGGTGTCTTCACAGGTCTCACTAAAAAATCTATTCGGAAGCTGCAGCTGATTCAGAACGCTGCTGCTCGAGTCCTCACTAACACTAAGAAAGTGGATCACATCACTCCTGTTCTGAAGTCTTTACACTGGCTTCCTGTGTGTCAAAGAATAGATTTCAAAATACTGCTGCTGGTTTATAAAGCTTTGAATGGTTTAGGCCCAAAATACATTTCTGATCTACTGCTAAATTATGAACCATCCAGATCTCTCAGGTCTTCAGGGACTGGTCAGCTTTCTGTCCCCAGAGTCAGAACTAAACATGGTAAAGCAGCATTCAGTTATTATGCTCCAAATATCTGGAACAAACTCCCAGAAACCTGCAGGTCCGCTGCAACTCTGACTACTTTTAAATCCAGGCTGAAGACTTTTCTTTTTGTCGCTGCTTTTAATTGAATTATTCATATCTTAGACTGCACTGTAACTTTTATCCATGTATTTTTTCTTTTAATGTTTATCCATGTATTTCTTCTTTTAATGTTTATTTTATTAGCTTTTCTTTTTAATGACTGATTTTAAATGCCATGTTCTTAATGTCTTTCATTTGTTGTAAAGCACTTTGAATTGCCTTGTGTTGAAAAGTGCTCTATAAATAAACTTGCCTTGCCTTGCCAAACTTGCCTTGCCTAAAGGAGACTTGATGTTCCTCTTATGTAAACATCCCAATACAAACACCAAATCAAACAATGTGTAATAATGTCTTCAACCTTGAAACTCCCACAGTGTGTGTGTGTGTGTGTGTGTGTGTGTGTGTGTGTGTGTGTGTGTGTGTGTGTGTGTGTGTGTGTGTGTGTGTGTGTGTGTGTGTGTGTGTGTGTGTAGCAGAAACGCATTGATTCATAAAGAAAAAAAAGGATTTAAAAAATGTTCATAAAAAAAACCTCTCAATGTTCTAAAACAGCTGGATTTGTTCCAGAAAGAATAACAGTGTCCCAGCCCTTATTAGTGACAGCGTTAATTCGCTTTACCGAAGACAGTAAGAAGAAGTGCAGTAATAAAAAAAAGTTAGTTAAAATGTAATAAACTTTATACAGCAACTACTTACTATTGACACAAATAGGTTTCTACATCTTATTGTCTAACTATTGGAACTAAAAGGCAGAGCTCAAACTATGAAGAATCTTTTATCTGCTTTTGGCATAATGTATTTACACAATTTAAACATTTGCTATATATCTTTCATCTGACGTCGCAGTTCTTTGTGCCGTTTCTCATTGGCTTAATCTTTATTTAGAGAGGCATATTCAGACAAATGCTATATAACTGGGTTTTTCTTTGTAAATGGGGGAGAATGGGGTAAGATGAACCAGTGGGTTGTTGACCCAGCGCTATAGGGAACTGTGCACATTTGTTTTAATGTCACCATAAATTCAGGAAGCAACCATCATTTATATTTGGCTGTGAGGGAGAGAAGCACATGGTAAGTGATAAACGTGTTTTTCACAATAAACCTTATTTGGCTTGTCAAAGTACATTTTAAACATGTCAGGTATAATTACTGTTATTTTAGAGCAAATGTATCCAGGTCTGGAAATATGTAACAAACATGTTGGTTATTTAGCAAGGTGTAAAACCATGTGAATCATTTAGTTAAAGATTAGCATGAATGACTGAGCTAGCCAATGGTCCAACACCCCCTTGAGGCCCTGAAGTTACAGTAAGTAAACTCTCTGTAGGATAACATGGTATTTCAGTGTAGTTTTAGAAAACTGATTTGTTTTTTTAAACACAGTAGAAACAACAACATTCCTGTACCAAACAACTACAGTAGAAAGAGAAGGGTTAAGCAGGTAGGGTGTGCAAGAGATCACATGATTCAGTAGGTCAGCTCAGGTTATTTGCTCTTGTGTAGCTAAATACAGTATCTTGATATAATGAATTATTTTCTTTTAGGTCTAGATTGGTTCAATAATTTTATGGCATGCCACCATCTGTCCTGCTGTATGCCTGAATCAACATCTATAGGAAGGGGTTACAGCCTTCAATACAACTTTAGTGGAGAAGTTCTTTGACAATCTGGTTACAGTGATAGACAGATGAGAGAATAACCACATTTAATAACATGAATAACTATCAATGACTATACATCAGTACAGTCCATTTACAACCGACTGGTACATGTGTTTATACAAGCTAAATTTACAAGGATATCATTTTAGGACAAACACCAAAGCAGGTAGTGGCAGAGAAAGGATGGGATGGAAGCACCATCAATGACCTCTGCACAAGCAGTGAGGGACCTGCAGGGAGGATTGTCCGAAGGTTGTGATCTACATCATTGAATGCGCAAACTGTCACACATACGCACACGAGAAACCCGATTCCAACTCAATTACGCAATGGATGAATTATTGTTGGCTCAGTTTTGAAGCATGCAGTATTACAGGCAGAAAAACACCCTCCTGACATCCACATCTCAGCTGGAGTGCCGTGGCATCTACTTGAGAGTGATGCTGCATTGATCTTCCGCTGCGGCAAACACTAAAAGCAACCACAGACCTCCTGGGAGCCCAACAGCACAGAGTATGTGCGCTCAGCCTGTTGTCATTGTGTCAAAACGAATAGAGGGCCTCCTGAAGATCGGTGAGTCATAGGTGAGGCGGATAGCGCTGACAAGCTTTGATGGCGTCCTGAATCTTTAGGTCAGAGTTCACCGCTATTTACATGCTGAGGACGAGATGGGTTCTCCATCCACAAAGGTCAGTCTCATTAAACTCCTTGCCTTGAGAGCTGAGCATGCAGAGTTTTCTCACACACGGCAGCTCTTTGCTTTCAGCGTTTCAATGGCAGGTATGAAGGAAGCGTGCAAATGACTTTGCATATCAGTGGTTTCATTATAGCATTTCTATCGGCAGTTTGGTAGTCAAATTACTAAGGAGAAAAGGTAGTTTGGTCTCAAAATGATTGTTCGGTAAGTCTTTGTAAGTAAGTACAAAAAAAAACGTCAGCTAATAATCCATTACGCCCAAGTATTACAGGACAGTATTATTGTAAAAATAAATAAGAATTCAAGGTTATTCATTCTAACATAACGATTGGATTGTGATAAAGTTATCTGGTGAAACTAAATTGTGAAATACATTCATAGTATGCTTTAATGTCTGTATTTTCAATATTAATCAGCTAGCTAATTGCCTTTTGATGTATTGCTTGATTACCAGTTTATGTTGTAAGCCAATTAGCTGAACGTACAGTTAATGATGTTTATATTGTTCTCACACTGCACATTTCATTTTAATTTAAAAACTGCAATCACCTTGCACACTTAAAGTAAATAATATCTCATGTTTACACTTTGATCGTCGTAGGTTGGCCTATAATAATGTACACTGATGTATATTGTATATTTGATGAAGATACTTTATATATTGATCTTTCACTGTCAATTTGTATGTGTTTTAGTGTTTTATTTATTTTCTACTGTTGATATTTATATATTTGCTGTTTGTTTATTCTCATGAGCAATGCCTTGTTTACATAGTTATTTGACAAATACAAATACAATATTGGGATCAATGAAGTATACCTAAACTAATGTAATGTAATCTCATTTTATTTAATCTAATGTTAGCAGATAAACACACAGTTTGATTAATTTATTACATTTAGGCCATTGTGTTTTTGGGAAATGCGACGGAAAAATTACAAAATCCTCTAAACTCAACAAAACGTGTAACATCAACAACAACAACAACAACAACAACAACAACAACTGTTGCTTTGCTGTAACAGAAGGACAAATAAAGGATTTCTAATTCTGATTCCTGTTCTGAGATAGCCAGTATGAATCCTATTGGAATCTCAACAGTCTCTGTTTGGGGGGGATTTTAAGGAATTGTGTGCAACTCGATTTTGACAGGATACTAACTGGTGACTTCTAGAATTGTGTGAGTAACATTCTGTTTTTAGACTTCTCTGTTTCAGTGTGTGTACTCTGTATAAATGCTCTGTAGTTGATCTGACTGAAATTGTGATTTTAATTCTCAAAACCGCTACAGTATCTGTCAGGCAGAAACTTGGGACAAGTAATTTGACTGAAACCTTAAAACTGAACTAACTGACTGCTAGGGTTAACTTTGATTTAAACATTTGTAGAATACTAAGAGCTTTATTGAGTAGGTGTAACTGTATTAAGGGTTAAACTCAAAACTTTATAACTTAGGGTTTAATGTAATTGTAAAACCATTGGGACACTGAAAAGATACAATAGCAACTCAGGAGGGAGCCAGTCTAGATTTCCTTTTGAGGGCCACCAGCTGCAGAGAGTTAACTAATTAAAGGGGCGTGGCCCCACATCTGTGAGAACTCAGCAATCAGGTGTCCATTTTAGGTAGCACTTTCCTGGAGTGTCAGACAGACGAAGACTGACAAAGACAATAGAGTCCTGCTGGAGTCAAAGACTGACAAAGACAATAGAGTCCTGCTGGAGTCAAAGACTGACAAAGACAATAGAGTCCTGCTTGAGTAAGACTGACAAAGACAATAGTGTCCTACTGGAGTCACGAGGGTGGCAAAGAGGAGGCAAATCCTACTTTGATTGAGCTAAGTATCGCTGGTGTTTTATTTTATTTGGTTGTTTAGCCCCTCATGCTATAATCATGTGTATTTTCTCCATTCCTGTTCATGTGTCCTCTCGCAATTATCACTGGCCCCGTGTATCTCGTAATCGATATAACCGGCCTGCTCTCGTCTATCCCACATGCTCCACTGACATCCAACATCTAGTTTCAGGTGGCCTGTGGAACTGCCAGTCAGCTGTTCCTAAGGCTGACTTCATCTCTGGCTACGCTTCCCTGCAGTCTCTGGATTTCCTTGCTCTCACTGAGACGTGGATTACTCCATCCAACACATCCACCCCAGCAGCTCTCTCCACAGCATATTCCTTCTCCCATACACCCAGACCCACTGGCAGAGGAGGTGGCACTGGTCTCCTGCTCTCTCCCAAATGGAGCTGTTCCCTCTTCAAGCTACCTAACTTCACTCCTTCCACCTTTGAATTCCATGCAGTCACAGTAACCCATCCTTTACAATTAACCATTGTTGTTCTCTACCGTCCACCAGGCGCCTTGGGGGACTTCTTGGAGGAATTAGATAATCTCCTCTCACACATCCCTGAAACTGGCCCTCCCGCTGTACTTCTCGGAGACTTCAACCTCCAGACAGGGAAGATAGACGAACTAACATCTCTGTTAACCGCCTTTGCTTTCTCACTGTCTCCATCCCCACCAACTCATAAAGCTGGCAATGTCCTTGATCTCATATTCTCAAGGAACTGCACTACTTCTAACCTCTCTGTAAACCCGCTCCACACATCCGATCACTTTTTCATTTCATTCGCTCTACCCCTTTCCAAACATAACAAACTAATCTCTTCTCATCCTGCACCTGTCCGCCGTAACCTTCGTTCCCTCTCCCCCTCTACCTTTGCCTTATCGGTGCTCAGCCCGCCCTTCCTCTGACTCGTTCCAACTTCTGCCTCCAAACTCTGCTGCAGAAACTCTCTTTACTCTCTCATCCTCTCTGGACTCTCTCTGTCCTCTCACATCTCGGCAGGCTCATCAGTCCCCTCCTGCTCCCTGGCTAAATGACGCACTGCGTGCTAATAGAACCGTCCTTCGGGCAGCAGAGCGGAAACGGTGGAAATCCAAACACCATGACGACCTCCTAACCTATCCGGCTCTCCTCTCCTCTTTCTCTGCTTCGATCTCTCAGGCAAAAAGCACTTTCTTTCAAGATAAGATCCAATCTTCCTATTCCAATCCCAAAAAACTATTTTCCATCTTCTCCACCCTCCTGGACCCTCCCAAAGCCCCTTCCCCCTCCTCCCTTCTTCCAAGCGACTTTGTTAACCACTTGAAAAAAAGGTTGATGATATTCGCTCTTCTTTTTCTGACTCACCTTTACTCACCACTGGGTCACCAGACCCTCCTTTCACCCACACACTTACCCTCATTACCTCTGCCCGCCCTACCACCTGTCTTCTGGACCCTATCCCTTCAAACCTCCTTCAGACTATCGCTCCTGATATTCTACCGTTTCTCACCCATTTCATCAACACTTCTCTAACTTCTGGTCACTTTCCAAACAGTCTCAAGGAGGCAAGAGTAAACCCTCTCCTAAAGAAACCCACTCTCAACCCGTCTGATGTTATAAACTACAGGCCTGTCTCTCTCCTCCCGTTCCTGTCTTTAAACAACTCTCCTGTTATCTCCATCAGAACAACCTTCTGGATCCGCACCAGTCTGGTTTCAAGGCAGGTCACTCCACAGAAACTGCCCTCCTTGCTGTCACTGAGGAACTGCACACTGCTAAAGCAGCATCCCTCTCCTCTGTCATCATCCTTCTGGACCTGTCTGCTGCATGTGACACAGTGAATCATCGGATCCTCCTTCGCACTCTCCAAGAACTTGGAGTTTCAGGCTCTGCACTTTCCCTCATCACCTCATACCTCAAAGACCGCACCTACAGGGTTACTTGGAGAGGGTCGGAGTCCGACCCTTGTCAATTAACTACAGGGGTCCCTCAGGGCTCTGTTATTAGTCCCCTCCTCTTCTCCTTGTACACAAACTCGCTCGGATCTGTCATTAGCCCGCATGGTTTTTCATACCACTGCTACGCTGACGACACCCAATTAATTTTGTCCTTTCTCCGCTCAGAGACCCAGGTCGTCACACGCATCTCTGCTTGTCTAGCTGACATCTCTCAGTGGATGTCTGCTCATCACCTCAAGCTCAACCTTGACAAGACTGAACTGCTTTTCCTTCCGGGAAAAGATTGTCCCACTCTTTACCTAACAATCAACATCGGCACCTCTGTTGTTTCCCCGACTCAGACTGCAAGGAATCTGAGTGTGACCCTAGATAACAACCTGTCCTTCACTGCAAACATAGCTGCTACAACCAGCTGCTGCAGATACACGCTTTACAACATCAGGAGGATACGTCCCCAGCTGACCCAGAAAGCGACGCAGGTTCTGGTCCAGACTCTCGTCATCTCACACCTAGACTACTGCAACTCCCTCCTGGCTGGTCTACCTGCATGTGCCATCCGACCTTTGCAGCTCATCCAGAATGCAGCGGCTCGTCTGGTCTTCAACCTTCCTAAATTTTCCCACACCACTCCACTCCTCTGCTCACTTCACTGGCTTCCAGTAATTGCTAGAATCCACTTCAAGACAATGGTACTTGCGTACCATGCTGCGAATGGATCTGGCCCTTCCTACATCCAGGACATGGTTAAACCGTACACCCCAGCACGTGCACTCCGCTCTGCATCAACCAAACGGCTCGCTGCACCCTCGCTGCGAAGGGGACCCAAGTTCCCATCAGCAAAAACACGTGGGTTTGCAATCCTGGCTCCAAAATGGTGGAATGAGCTCCCCATTGACATCAGGACAGCAGATAGCTTACACACCTTCCTGCGCAGACTGAAAACTCATCTGTTTCGACTCCACTTCGAGCAATATAACTATTAACAAAGCACTTATATACTAATAAAGGACTGGCTTACCTAAAGCCAGTTGAGTAGCACTTGAAATGTGTTTGCTCTATGAAACCTGATGATTCTGTTTTCTTCAAGTTTGTATTTTGTTGGTCGAACGCACTTATTGTAAGTCGCTTTGGATAAAAGAGTCAGCTAAATGCAATGTAATGAAACAGATACTGTATATACTGTCCTGTCTGTGCACGCCACTTTTCCCTCCCTTTTCCATTCGGAAGGACCGGACTGCCTGCGTAGCTCCGCTTTCGTGAGATGAACGTTCTCCACGGCTCTCCGTTTGAATTAAACAGCTAATTTATAGCCTTGGGTGTATTATATTATACTTAAACAGGTAGCTTAATAGCTAACATTAACGCTATCGACTGTGTGTTTTAATAGATTAACATTAGCAAACGTTAGGCCTACAGCAGCTTACTGTTAACCTAGCTTAGTCGTGTAGTAATGTTTAAGTAACCTAATTGAAGTGTAACATGTATCATTAACATTATAAGATAATTTGATACTGCTTTCAAATTGAATACGTGATAAATTCAATCTTTGTCTTGTTAGACTTTCTTATTAGTTTGTGGCTAATACAAGTTGAATGTTAATTGCCTGTTACTATGCTTTTTATTGTAGCTTCACCTTCCGCACTGCCCCGGCTTGTATACTGGCCATTACTGTGTTCCAGACCGACTGTATACCCAGGGGGCAAAACCCAATTTTTTAGGAAATCAGACATGGAATGTTGTAAAAGGTTGTCCACCAGAAATGATATCTAGGACCTTCAAGGATCACAACCTGGGTGGACAACCCGGTCAACTAGCTACTGGAAAGCTACAGTGAGGGTCCAAACAATGCAACCCCTATATGAAAAAAAGTCAAAGATTCTGTCTGGATCAGATGCCATCATTCTCTTTCTGATTGAATATCTCTGTGACAGTTCATGGTAAAGACAAACTGAACCAACCTATTGAAAGAGCAGAAAATAAGCTTTCAGGTAATGCCTTGGTTAAGCCTGTTCTCAATAAGGTCACTAGATGGCGCTGTGCCTTTTTTGTCTCTCCAAAGCAAAATCCATTTCAAGCAATGCACTTGTGGTCCTCTGGATTGTTTGCTGTGTTCAAAATGGATAAATATACTTAAAAGATTATTTCTATATAACATATTGAAGGGTTTACATTAATATACACAAGGTTTGCTGCCGATGCTAAGTTGAATTGATTCAATGTTTACAGATTTTTCAGTTTACAGTCTGGAAAGCTAAAGGCAGCGTAATTCAAAATGGCCACCACTTTCTTTGCAAAACCCTTATTTAAGGTTTTCTATGTTATAGGACAAGGCAAACTGAGTTAAATGTATCTGGAAGTTGACATTAAGTTCAACTTAATGTCAAATCAATACCCTTTTATTATTTGTGCAAATCAATGTCTTTGTTTTTGTGAAAAATATCCTATTTTGATCATGAAATAAACAAAATTCCTGGTGGCAAAACATTTATTTCACATACTCTCTTCTTAGTTATTAACTACAAATAAACAGATATGATCAGAAGTTGAACACAACATCGCTAACAGCACAAAGTTAGAAGGTCATGCAGCAGGTTGAAACGGATGGTGTTTACATCCCAGAGACCATGATGAAAAGCAGCGAGATCCCCCATGTGTTTGCTATGGACAATCTGGACTGGAAGAAGAAGACACTGGAGGGTGGGAGTTTGAATGCCACCACTGCAATCATAATTGAAAACCAAAAGATTGTGCGGGTCCAGGAGGTTGCCAGACTCCCCACTTCTACCTCGGACAGAAAGAAGACTCTCTCAGATGTTACTGACCTACCTGCTCCCATGTGACACGTCTCAGCTTAAGACAGGCAGAGGTCCAGGTCACTTGAGCATATTGAGAAGCTCGAGAGTCTGGATACTCCTCAGATGGCACAGCTGAAGACCTGTTACTTATGTGGCATCTTACAAGAATGGTTACAACTTCAGAATTGCTGGATGCTCCTCCAGATGCAGAAGCAGGACTGCCTGGCTTTTCTGCCTTCTGTGCAGACCTCCACCCACACAGACCGGCCAGTATCATTGGCTATCTTCCTCTCATCCCAGCATCTCTAACTGATCCCGCTGTCCTGAAAGAAGAAATGAAACGGCTGATCAAGACATCGCATGCACTGGGAGACAAGTATACCATTATCATTGGAGATCAGGCTACATATGAACTCGCAGTTGCCATCAGAGACAAGCACAGAGATGAGGTCTGCAATGTAGTCCTGCTGCTGGGGGATTTCACCAAGCTCATAACTACATGATGTGGGGGAAACTTCTGTGTAGCAATGCAGTGGGAGTCACCGACTCATGAAGGAGACACGGGGAGAGCAGGAGCTTTGATGTCAAACACTGATGGTTTATTAGGATCTTCGGCCGGAGAATTCACATCACAAGTCACGAGCCAGAGGTTCTGACTTCACGGGAGAGTTGCCACGTCAATTCTGAAGCGCCTCTCTCTTGCTAGACCTTTTAACTGGTTCACAGAGTAATCAACATATTTGAGGAGATAGCCTAAACAGCTGGGAACACTGAATTACTTGCGTCTGACACTTATGGCCTCGAAGATTACACACCTTGGAGTCCACAAACAACAATAAGCCATTTGTGACCGAGAGTTGCCCGGTCATAAAATGGGAACAACAACATATGGCTGAAGCAGCCCCTTTCCTTAAGGGAGATAACTGACGTAAGGGTTGGTCATAAACATCAAAGGGCAAAAAGGATAGATATCTAGGAGTCCAGGAGAATTATTCCCTAACAAATGAAGGCTGTTTGCAAAATCATCAGGGATGCAGGTGCAGAGGATATTCTTGTTGCAGCTGATCTGTTTCAGAAAGGGACTGCCAAGAAGATGTTTGGTGAGAAGGCTGACTACTACCAAACCATGCATGTTCTCAGGATCCTCAGTGAGGCCATTTGGCGCTTGTACTGGCAAGCATTTGAGGGATGTGCAGCAGACAGAGAAACACAACACTGGCAGTCACAAGTAGAACATGTTGTGAAGATGTTGTTTGAGAAAGACACCACTGCTACTGAGAAGTTGTTGATCATCCAGATGTCACGTCCACATATATCAATCTTACAAGAACAGATGTTACTTTTCCAGGAATCTCTGCAGTTTTCTGGTAAATTTTTCTGGAGATGTCAGACATTCTCCACAGGTTCATCTACTACCAGCAGGAAGGTTACTGCGCAGGAGATCTCTGTGAATATCTCTGTGCACGGATGCTACCTTACCTCACTGCAGCAGGACACTACAAATATGGGCAGCAGTCTTTGCGTCTGTATTTGTCTGAGATGAAGAAACTGCCAGAGACAGCCTCAGAGGCACATGAAGCACTGATGGCAGGTGCATTTGTTGGAAGGAGAGCAGATGGCAACCACAATGGTGTCTCGCCTGACATGCTTCTGGAGCAGACATATAATGCAGATGCCAAGGAGGCAAGTGGTCTGGATGGCATTACACTCAATCGTGCTGCCAGGATGAAGTGGGTCTACACAAAATCACTCACTGCAGCTGTCTCTGCAGAGCTCAAGTCTCTGCTGCACCTCCATTCCTCCAGCCCCCACCATGAATCTGGTTGGAGTCGTGTCAACAGGGATGCAGAGATGGTTGTCAAGGTCATGGCAGCAGTAGAGACCAACCTATTCATGACAGCCACACCATCCCTGATCAATATATCTACTGGTGAGTGTGCAGATCCCACAGTCAAGGACAACCTGAGTGTGAAAGCAGATGGGTTGAAGGCATTGTCAGAGTCACTGTCCAGTGACCAGAAGAAGACAAGTGTTGTAAAGCTTAACACCTTCCATACACAAAACAGGATGAAACCAAAGAAGTCTGGGAAAACCTCTTCACCTTGCAAGAGCAATGAAGTCACTGCCCTTCTGCGCATGACCCAGATCATTGCCAGTGGTGGAGAACTCAACATTGTTGACTTCATAGGCAACGACGAGTGCAGTGACCTTCCCCCATCCCTCTTCCAGGAAGATGGCAGAATGAGTACAGGGACCAAGGCGAGCCTTGTGAAGATCTTGAAAGAGAAAACAAAAGTAAGCAGCATCCCTGATCTGCCCAAAGATTTCCTCTAGACAGCAGTAGTCGTAGATGCCATGTCCGCCATACAACACTGGTCTTTCCACACAGGTGAAGGATTTGGAGGGATCGCTGAGCGATACAGGTACCTGCTGCTGATTGATGTGCCTCCTGGCACTGACATCATACACTTATGTTGTGACAGATACCGTACAACCAGCCTCAAGTCAGCTGAGCAGGAACAGAGATATGTCAGATCCAAACCAGCGAAAGTGTATGAAGTCAGTGAGCAGTTCACAGCTCTGGATCCAAAGGAGTTTTTTGCAGTGTCTGCTAACAAAGCAAACCTGCTGAGCTTCCTTTGTGAGAAGTGGTGTGCGGATGAACAACTGGAACCTGGTCTTGGCCCAACTCATCTCTACCTGGGTGGTGGATTCAAAGAAGAGACTGTGGTGCTCACAGCATGGTCTGTTATGGATGTTCCTGCTCTTGAATCAACACAGCAGGAGGCTGACACTAGGATCTTCCTCCACACTCTCTACAGTGTCCAGAATGAGGGAGTTGACAGAGTTGTCGTATGCCAATGACACAGACATCATATACCTGCCTATACATGAAATGGTTGTGGCACTGGGACCTTCCCAGTGTTGTGCCAAGCCCTTCATCCACAGTCTGAGTGGTAGAGATACCACTAGTTATCCATATTTCACTGGCAAGAGGGCATGGTTCAAGAGCAGCATGAGTCTGGACATACCTGCACTTGAAGAGTTTGGTGAGAGCCCCGCCGATGCCATAACAGATGACCTCCTCAATCAGGCACGAGACCTCACCATAACTGAATATACATCCAAAGCTGATCACTTTGAGGGTTCTGATCTGGGCAAACTGAGAGCATACAAGTTCCTGAACAACAAATTGACACTCCTAAAGCTACGACCCCTAACAGAGAATGCATTTTTGCTGCACCTGAAAAGAACGCACACATCGCCAAGCCATAAATCCCGCCATGCCCAGAATTTGGATGGTCTCTGGACAATGGATAGTTCCGGTACCATCTACAAAGCCAGCTTGGCCTGTGTCGATGAACAAGACAATCTCATGTGGCTGTCAGAATAAGGCAGTTCCATGCTACTGTACATAGGGTGCCGTTGCCAAGGACATGCAACAAAATACAGAAGGATACACACTGCCATACTTGAGAGCAGTGACAGCAGCTGTGACTCAGAAAATGAATAGATGTATGTATTTTTCTTTACTTATTCTTATCACTGTGGTAATATTAGGACACAACCAAACATGTGAAATCACGTTGGTAAGGGTGCTTTTGGTAACGTTACTCTCTGGTGGCAAGGGGTTAATGTTACCGCGGCTAACGTTCATATAATATAGGGTTTATAAGCCGCTTTCACACCAAGTACTTTGCCAAACTTATTTCCCAGCATTTAGTTCCCAGCACTTTGTTCCCCCATGGAACTAAAGAGCAGATCGTGTTCACACCGGAATAAGTCCCTGAGGGAAGATTACGCAAACGAAGCCACTGACGTACTTCTTCTTCTGCTTTGGGTTTACTTGTAGGCTGCAAACAACTTCACGGCGTATACTGCCACCCGAACTCCCCGGCCGGAAGGCTTCAGTAGAAGCTGCTGGGACTCCCAGCAGCTTCTACTGAAGCTTTCCAAGTAAATTGCCAGAATGCAGACCAGTAGCGTAGGCAGAAATGTACTTTAGGGTGGGCCTGTAAAAAATAGGGTGGGCCAGATTTTTCTTCTGCGCATCAGAAGCTAACGCCGGTACAATCCCTGCCGGTACCGGTGGCAGATTACTTTTAGAATACTTTTGGAATACTTTCCATCACCCGGACTGCATTCTTTGTACTGTCTTAAAACCTTTCCTTAAAATATGTTATGAATTGTAAGGTGTCCTTGGGTGCTTTGAAAGGCGCCCCTAAATAGAATGAATTATCATTATTATTATTATCTGAAACGATGTAATAACTTTTACAACTTTTTCCAGTCACTTGCCCCATGCATTCAGCAGCAGCAGGCCATTCACTTTGATTTCATCTCGTTATAAATGTCATCATTTCGACAATAAATAAATGCTACATAAACGTTATCTTGCACATTTTATCTAACCATCTCCGTTTACTATGATGTACATCGACCATCGGCTCGTTTCGGTGTGTTTCTGCCTGCGCCCACTGCCTCGGGCCTCGAAGATAGGAAGAGCCGGATCTGACTCCGTATGCTTTTGTTTGTTGAACGCCAGATCGATTGCAAACAAATCCATTGTATTAAATGACTTCATCGTCTCAAGAGAGCTGGATTGTATGCTTGTTTCGGAGTCCTGGCAGAGAGCCGGGGAGTTTTCCTCCTTGAACGAACTTTGTCCTCCGGGCTACAGCTACTCCTGTGCTCCTAGGCGCACCGGCCGAGGAGGAGGACTTGCCGCGTTCCACAGAGACTGCTTCTCCACCTGTGACTGTCGGTGAGCACTGGATCCTTCCCAACATTTGAAGTGCTAATAACAAAAGTGGGTCGCTCAAAACCATTTTATTGTATTTTAATCTACCGCCCTCAGGCAAGAATGGCTCTTTTTTATCTGATCTTGGTGACTTACTAACCTCCATCATCCGCTATGAAAGAGTTCTTCTGTGCGGGGATTTTAACATTCTGCTCAGACAAATTTGCCAGTGATTTCCTTAATGTCACCGAATATTTTTAACTTCTGTCAACATGTGTCTGGCCCAACGCATAACAAAGGTAACACATTGGATCTCGTGTTCACAATTGTTTGTATTGAAGAGCTATCTGTTTCCGACCATAAAGCCGTACTATTTGTCATGTCCTTGGATAACGCTTATGTTCAGGGGAAGCGAGTAAAAACCTCGCATATTTTAAATAGCGCAGCGGTTGAGAAATTTGTCACAGCTTTTGACAACAATGTTTTGGTTTCGCATGTTGATGACGTTGATTGTCAACGCTTTCAATACACACTGCTCCGCCATTTTAGATGACGTCGCTCCCACGGTGACACGCAGCTCTCTAGCTGTAAACACATCCCCCTGGTTAACAGAGGACACCCGTATACTGAAACGGCATTGTCGCAAAGTTGAGCGGCTGTGGAAAACCACTAATCTCCAGGTACACCGTCTCCATCTGAAGGAACTTTACTGTGATTACAACAATTTGGTCAAAAATGCCCGGGCTACCTATTTTTCTAACCTCATCTCCATAAGCACAACCCCAGAGTATTTAAAACCATAAATACCATTGTAAACCCATCCACCCCCTCAGTTCCTATTTATTCAAACGACGACTGCGACCGTTTTCTCACCTTTTTTATAAAAAAGGTAGATGATGTAAGGTCGAGCATCACCCCCTCCCTATCTGTCCAGTTAGGCAGGCCACGCTGAGTAATTTCCAGACAGCAAAATTCACAAATTCAAGGTAAATTCAACTTAAATTTTGTATGTAGAAATTAAACTATTGAATTGATCTGAATGTACAAAAAGAAAAAAGGTTACAGTTACATAATCCATTTTAGTATACTTGACATGGTTTTATTGAGTAAATTCTACTCAGAATAGTTGAGCTGAAAATCTATTGAGCTGAAAATTATCAGTATAATTAAGTTGAAATTATTTATTGAAATAATAATAATAATACAGTGAACTTAAAAAATATATTTGGATTTAGATACATTTGTTTCGTGCAACCAATTAATTTTGGAGAAACCAGCTCGAGTGCGCTAGAATTTGAAAATACACAGCCGGAAAAAATCTGCTACTTCCTTACAGAGCCCCTCCTCCAATGCACGAATGCGCAAATGACCAATGAGCGCACGAGATAAGTTGGTGCACATGATGGAAGGCTGACAGGCAGGTAGGCCATCCAGTTATTTTAGCCAGCCCGTCTTCCACAGATGACATTTTTCTATGGATTTTTTGTCAAAGCACTTAAGATATTCATTGCTATCGGGATGTTAAAACCTGTTAAGCCCCAAGGTCCCCCTCGGCGGGTCCTTTTTTTTTCACGACACTGTGTCTCAGGGGATCTTAATATTTAAGAACCTATTAATGTTACAGTGTGTGTAGGAAGCAGGAACCAAATGCAGATTAAAGTGAAAAAAATAACTCTTTTATTTCAAGGCTAAACTATTTAAAAAGACTGAACAGAACACTCACTGCAGACCAAGTCATAACACAAGACGAACCGACAAAGACAGACAGAAAAACCAGAACTTAAATACACACAAGACTAATCATACAAACAAGACAAAGGTGAGGAGGGAGGAGAAAACACAGGGACACCAGGTGAACACAATCGGGTAATAAGACACACCAGGGAAACTAACGACAGGGAACCACAGACAGATCTAAACAAGACAAAACACAACGCAGACAGAAAACCAAAGACAGATCTAGACAAGACAAAACACAACACAGACAGAAACAGGCAAGACAAGATAAAACATGAAACAAAAGACAGAAAAAGACAAGACAAAATACAATAAAGACAGATCGTGACAATTAATGTGTTATACCAGATTAACGGGAATAATCTCAGCTAACTGACGATACAAACCATTTTTATCAAAACAAAACACAAGTCTCATAAGAAGCATCTAAATGACTCATGAGCGAAAAATGCTAACGCACTTTGGCACAGAACTCAAGATAAAAGATACCCTTATTACTTATCGTAGCTGCTCATACAAGATATCCAATTAAAGCTGAGGTTCCACAGATTATTTAGGTATAGTATCATCACTGAGTGATCCGAACTCGCGACAGGGGAAGCAAACACAGACATCACAACACGTACCTTTACGGAGCTTTTACGGGAGATCGTCTCACCGTAGCTGTCAATCTGATCAAAATACTTGTTCAATGGCATTAAAACGAGAAAAAACGTATCGGTGAATCGGTTAATCCATGGGTTGATAATGTTTCTGTGGATTTGAAAAAATTATTTATAATCCATAATTCCATTTTTATGTAAAAATCGGAGAGGAAAAGTTAGCTGCTAATGGTAGCCACCAGAGTTATCGCAGCTTCCGGTCTTGGCTATGCGCACACATTACCAAATAAGGAGTATGTGGGCATTCCCCTCGATTCCATTGGCTCTGACAGTTAGAAAGAGATGTCAATCAGCAAAATCGAGCAAGGGGGGGCCAGAGATAGGCCAAATGACCCCAGAAGTGTTTTTTTTGGGCTAAATCTCTCTAAAAAGGTTAAAATTCACTTGTTTTGCATCAATCTTGATACAGGGTACTTATTATATGTTGTAGTTTGGATTCCTAAAGCTTTTAGTCTACCATTCCATCATTCAAGGGTGGTTTTCACTATAAGTAATACTTTTTTGGACGGACACAATAATTTAAATTTTTTTACTGTGTTCAATCTGAATTTACTTTAAAATAAAAACATCTATATTGATTCTGACACTTCTACATCCAACTCACAGGTGTAACCTTGCTTAGGGAAGATATGGTCATTTGTTCTGGGAATGTCATTTTCGAGCCTGAGGCCTGAAAAACAGGCTCGGGGCTTAACAGGTTAAAAGCATTCCATGGAATATAACAAAAAGTGTATCTCAAGCCGGTTTTTCAAACTTACCTACCCCACCTTTAATAAAATTAAGTAAATTCAACATAACCATTTTTTCAGTGTGTATGCTTGCAGGTTCATTTTTTAAACCTGGCCCACAAGCAAATGGTGCATCAAAAGCCCACAGCCTGCCAATAAATTAAATCAGTTGATTAATAATAAATGAAGGTTTGTAATTTGCTTCAGGAAAGCAGGTCAGTCATCAGTTAAATGACACAGCAAGCCTTGAGAGAACACTTTATTGATCAGCAGTATGCTGGGAGCACACAATCAATTATTGACACAAACATTTAGCCCAGCTGTGGCTGCTTTAAACAAAGTACTTTTATTTTGTTGATTTTACATTTTGTGTATGTAGCTGCTATATTTGAAATACTTTTTTTTTTTAAATGTACAACTTTTACTACTGCAATTTTCCAAATGAACTTCTGATGATGTTTAATAGTATGCCTGTGTAGTGATGTTTATTTTTCAAGGAACCATTTTACCAGATGGTATGTCAATTATGTTCTCCTCAGAAACACTTCTCTCACATTGAATGTGATCATTAAAACGTGTCAAAACGCTACATGTACAATACTAGCAGTGCACTTTATCACATATTCAACGTCATGTTTGTTCGGATTATCATATGACTCATCATCTACCTGTAAAACGGCAGCCTGGCCTAAAAGTCTTTTAGCACTCAGGTAGCAGTAGCTGCCTGATTGTTACAATCAGAACGAAGATGCGCCCCATGCTGCTGAAGTGCACCTCGAGTCAAAGTGATCCCTACAATGATTTCTTTACATGATTTGTGAGGCACAAGACATGATTGATGACACATTATTACAATTTTTCTTTTGATTGCCAGAGGAAAATAAGATATCGTGGTCCCCTGGGGAAAAGGCAAAACTCTTTTCAATTAATTTCGATTCAAAATAGGCTTTTTCATGCTTCAAGGGTCTATTCAAAGCCAGCAGCCAGCAAGCGTGAATTGTATATGTGTAACAGAAATACACATATACAATTCATGTAATCTAGAAATACATGTGTGACAAATGTGTTGACTTACACAAGGATTAATAGCAGCAGGTCAAAGTCTAATAGGTCCAAAGGTCAAAAGTGCATTTATGATTCTATACACATGTGTACTGACCTTTTCTTGGCTGTTTACAATTTGAATGGCTTCTCGATGCTGTTTGTTTGACAAACAGGTGCTTCGAAGCACATTCCTGACGACAACAGCGTAATGTATGAATAGATACTATCGTTGATAGATTTAAATGCTTTTTTGAAGACTCAGTATTAAGTTGTTCTGGGGATTTCTGTGTATACTTATAATTTTGCAACACCTTGCAGTCGGTAGGAGTCAAGTAACGGCAAATAAAATGTTAAAACATTATTTAGAAATAAGAATAGAACGTTGAAGCGCTGTTGGCCAATGGTCTACTGCAAAGGCAGAGTAGATGAGCCTTTCTAACAATGACATCTGTAATTTCACTGAATTCCAATCTGTCATCAAACATGGTTCTTAAGCATTTGTAATTATAGACAAGGATTCAACCATTATTCATTGTCATTCTGCAGGGTCGCACAATGAAGTGAGAAATATTCTAAATACAGAACAAAAACAGTGGGGCTGTCCTGTATGGCTAGCATCTTATCAAAAATAAATGCAACATTAATTGAAAGCTATCCATCAACATTGAACACCAAGCATCATTGATGTAAAGTCTGCCTCCTCTGGTTTCATGACTAAAGGTTTACTGCAATTCATCCAATCCCAATGCTTCATTCTCCCATGTTGATGAGTGTATTTCTGTCATATGTGTTCTGTCACAGTAGACTTGCATTATGAATAACTGGTGGAAGACTGTCTATGTATTAGTGATTTAGTTTCTGTATTTAAATACATAAGAATGAATTGCAGCACTAGTCCACTTATTCTTGCATTATGGGTCCGTGTGATTGATGGGACTGATTGATTTCCTTATTTAATATCGTCCTTCTCTATTTATCTGTATTTATTTCTGGCTTTGTGCTCCTGAATTCGCCCTCTGATGATCAATAAAGGCTTATCTTTTCTTATCTTATCTCATCTTATCTTATCTATTGTTCATTTTCCTGGCATCAATCCTTTGTGATTTCTGCTCTGGATGAGAATTATCAGCGGTTGTCACTTTCTCTCTCTTCTTGGTTATCAAAATGCCAGTAGGCGTGCAGATGTTTTGTGTCTTTCTTTGAGTGTGCACAGTGTTTGTGAGGATTGAGGCAGTGTTTTGCTCCAACAAAAATGGATGTCAAATCTGAGGTATGAATGCCAGTTGATACTGAACTGCCAAGTGATCATTGAGTCACTGAGATTAAACCAAAAATATTCACAGCAGCATGATACAGTTTATGGGACAATCAGCATTGTGGTATCATTAGAAACACCTCTTTACAATTCACCATGAAATTATAACGGATATATTTAATTGGGGCACCATATGTTTTCCTGTAAATAAAGGAAATGGCTCCAGCAGTGAAACTACTTCAGTTGTGGTGATGTGAAACATCAAAGCGTTTAATATATGAGAGCGGTATTCTTTTTCATAATGAAGCCGCTATCAGGATAGAACAGACTGCCTCCTCATTCAAAGGCCTGAGACGGCAACACGGGGAAATATCTTAATGACTAATTACATTTTAAGATGTGCAAATGGTTTATAATTCAAAGCTTTATTCCTGTGAGCAAAGTACAACATTATTTAAAAATCCAACGCCCCCCAAAATTAGCTATTTTTCACGGAAACGTGTGGGCTTTCTTCGTTTTTGAAGGCTCTGTATTTACAATATTTGCAAATGGTAATTTCACTAGGAATAACTTTGGGATTTGGCTTGTACATTTAGAAGGGTTCACATCATAAATTAGAAACTCAAAGTGTTTCGTGACAGTGTTAATGGATAATGGCAGGCTTCGAGATGTGTGATTGAATCACACCGAAAGCTTGCTCGAGTTTTGAGGCTGTGTTTAGAGGCGCCAGAATGCAATACTGTGTGTCATGACATATGAAATGAAATTCACTGTTGTAGAATATATTAGACTGCTTGTCAGAGCGGAAATAATAATGCAGTCATGGTTTATCAGCGCTTTCAAAGGCTTGTCATAAGTGATGAAATATGGTAATTGTATTTTTAGTATCAGGACCAAAGTGGGGGTGGTGAATGATGCAGCGTTCTTGGTAAATCTGGGGCTTTACGAATAAATCATTAAAGTTAATATGCACTGCTGGCTGGTTTAACAGCACCTAATGGATAATAACTGACTGCACTGCTTACAGTTGAGGGCTAAGTACACAAAGTTTAGTCTCCACAAATTCTCTGTGCATGAATGCTTGAAATAATATTTTAAAAAATATTTTAAAGTAGTGATGGAAAAAGTATTTAGAGTCTTAATGAGGGAAAGAAAATGCTTAGTTTTCTCATGCTAACATACATTGATACAGGTGTAAATCAAGAATAGTCTGCACACATCACCATAGTCCTAATAAAGCCAAGTGAACACCTGTGTTGGTTCACTTTGTATGATAAGGGGATTTACAGTTGAACTCTGTTGAGGAAATGTTGGTTTTATATAGCATTCATAATGATGGGTCATTTTTGTACACTGCACACATTTCCTTATTAATCATTTTTGAGCTATACTTTTAAATTGATTTTATTTTAATGAGTTAAATCAATCATTGTCATTGTGGTGTTAAGGACTTATCAACCAAAAACACTTTCAGAAAAGTCTATATCTTTCCAGTGTAGCAATTATTAAGCATGCATAGTAATACCTCATACATTATGTCGATGAAATCTTAATCTGCAAATAACTTTTCAATACAAATAGTAGTAAACAATATGTTTTTTATTGAAATTAAGTACAAGTTGGTGCATAATGTAGCGTAAAATAGAAATGGAAAAATAATACTTTACCTTACACTTTAACTATATGAAAAATGTTTTATAAAGTATGTCAAGAATGTAAGTGAAGCTATTGCAATTGAAAGGGACAAGCTATTTCACCTTTACAGATTGTTTCTTCTTATCTTTTTTATTTATTTATTTCTACTCTTCAGAGAGGGGGTCATTATCTTTCCTTTCGCAGCGCTCCAGGCAAACCTGAGGGACAGGGCGATCAAAGTGATATTATAAGCCGCTCTGTCCTGTATGCGTCTAATGCAGCTCCCAAGCTGTCACATCTGACATAACATCTCACCCCTGCATCTTTTCCCTGTCTTCTTCTGCATTCTCCATGGACCTGTGTGTGAGTGTGTGTTTTTCAAGGGCAGATTGAACAATTAAGCCGTGGGACTATAAAGGTTTGCTTTCAAAAGTTAACCCATGGGGCTCTTTTAATTAACCAAGAGGACGAGTGATCTCTGCCACCACTTCAGAGGAAGGGAGAGGGCAGATGTCACATGATATTATCTGGGAATGGAGATGGTAATTAATCACATTGACGGCCCTTGATTTGTAAACATGGCTAATTTAGAGCATTTTTTCTTCTTAAAGTATCACACAGGTACGAGGTGCATCCTGCCGGCCATGACAGGTTTCATTTGTCCTTCAGGAAAAAATGGCAAACAGCCAAAGACTGAGATGCTATTTGATTTAGATTGAGTTTGACAGCGTGCTTGAGTGAATATTAACTGGAAATAAGCTCCAAATGAATGAAGTATTTTATCCTTAGAGTTAATAAGTCTTTACAAGGAGGATTTAGAAACATACATTGAGTATTTACTATTTACCCTTTAAAATGTAATCATAAATGCAGTTTACTTTTATTAGGTCCAGCTCCATGTGCCTGCTTAATTTGACATTTCTGTCCTTGTTCCATTATTAATCATCCACTATCTGTATACTTTTTGAAGTTTATAATAGTAGTTATATTGTGCTTTATAATGTAACTACAAACTATTAGGTGTATCTTTTATATTTAATATACCTATATACACACTTTCTATTCATAAAGGATTACTTTTCCAATTAAATACCTTGCAAAATTGTTAATTTTTTGTAAGTTTCCAACAACCCTCAATCGTTTCCCAACCTTAATCAAGTTGTCGTGCCTTACTTAACCATGTATGTACTGTAAAATAGCAGATCAAACATAGTAAATACATTATTTCAGTAACAATTAAATATTTGATGATTTTAATTTGTTCACGTCACCACTGCAGCTGAATCAAGTGATTACCAATATTCAATGTAATTGTTTGTGCCGTTCAAATTAAATAGATTTAATCAGTTATTAGTGTTTTTAATTAGACTTGTGCTTTTCCTGCCAAAACAAGACAAAATGTCCTCCTTGAAAAAGGCTTGCATTGTTTGTCTAGTTGTGCAGAAAGAAATGCCATCATTGATTGTGCTACTTTATAACCTTTTGTAAAGTCTAATAACAAACATCGGAGACTTAAAGTATGAAAGCAAACAATAGACTGATTTGGCTGCATCTAAATGTGGTGACATTCTCCGCAGAGTCCTGGCACGTTGCCTGGAAATTCCCCCAAGTCAACACAGCCTTGTATTTTTAAAAAAAATGATCTGGGGAGAAGCAAGAGTGGATATTTACTTCAGCGATGGCCTTTGTGTTTTTCATGAGTAACTCACTGTGGGGGGCAGATTCGTGTTTTGTTTTGCTCTGGGGGAAGAGGAAAGGAGAATACGTGAAGACTAATGACTGCTGACATCAATTGGAAAAACAAACATGGAAACCTCGAATAATGCAGTATTATTTCCCAATGTTCTGAGCACACACACAGTTGAAATACACAAGTAAAATATTAAGCAGTGGGAGAAATAGTTTTCTTTAAGAGTTCAACTCTTTCTCCTGATACAGTCCATGATCCAGCGCATTAAGTTTCACGGCTGCTAACAAGTTACAACTTCAGAGAAGAAGTGCGCGCCTTCATGCGTTTAAAGAAGACAGATCCATGTTAAAGTATAAGAAATGCTGCAGATTCTTTAGAAACTGATTCATCCTCTTTTCAGTTAGTCATGACAGTAGCATTTTAAATCAAGATAAATAGAATGACTTCATACAGTATTCAATTGAAATTGACTTTTTTAGATTTGAGGAGTGACATTTTGGGTTTGATTTAAATGTAGGATGTCTCCACCATGAAGCATGAACCTGACCTTGGCCTTATTAGTGCCACTACCAGACCTACGAAACTCATCTGCGTCGTCCAATCAAGCATCGCTGCATGAAAAGGTTTCAAGATTCAGTCAAGAATCGATTTGGACTCAGTTGTCAATCATCCAGGCTATAGCTCCCACTCCAGTGATTTGATTGAATGCGACCGACAGCATGCAGTGTAGGTGCGTGTGTGAAGGAAATCATATAAGATCCTTCTTTTTTCATACACTGAAATGTATGTAATGTATAATCAAAGTTAGTATTACTGGAGGAGTGTCTGCTCAACCTGTCTTCCTAAGTGGTCAAAATAATGAAGAAAATACTCGATTAAAAGAAGCAGTTAATACTAGTGGTGATGCAATACAAATCACACACACACTCTAAAAACAAATGCCTTGGCTCAACAAAGAAAATCAATGCAACAGTTTGCATCAATGTTTATTGAGTTAAGACAACTTCTAATGAAATGTTTTAAAGCAACAAAGTTATTTGAGTTAGGGGAGAAGGCTTTTCCTCTACAATCAGAGGTGTTTTTAATTACCACTTACTTAATAATTGGTAGCATAAACACAGGTTTTGAAGTTGATTACTCAAAAGATTAAGTTGTTCCGACTAGTTTTACCACATGATTTAAAAGGAATTTTAAGTTGTATGTACTTAATTACCCTCATTCGGGATACAAGTTTTTAAGTTGATTACTCCAAAAATTAAGTTGTTCCAACTTGTTTTACCATATGATTTAAAAGGAATTTTAAGTTGTATGTACTTAATTACCACCATTGTGAACACACGTTGTTAAGTTGACAACCATTTATAAATTAAGTTGCTCCAAATATATTGTATTTGTTACTAGCCTCAGGCCTAGGGGTACCTGGGCCAGCAGCAGACTCTACCTCTGTATATGAAAAACACACAAGGCAGAAATGTTAGCTTGTTTGTAGCTCAACTGCAGGATTTAATCTGCTCATTTGGAAACAATCCACAACAAAAACATTTATCCATGCTCATTTCCATGAGGCAACAACACCAGAGATCAATAAGGCAACAGCATCCACATAACAACGATGACATCATGGTAAAAATACAACAGAAATGTACAATAAAATCGCCACACTCAGAACTTTTATTTTGAACTGCAGTTGTTTATTTCAACACATGATGTTTCAATCAGGAGAGACTTCATTTTGTTTGAACATTTATTGACACATGCCATATGATAAGGTGCATGAACTCCTGAAATCACAGCGCACTGCAGGAGAGAGGAGAACCATTTTAAAGTGTGGCTGCAGCACGTTGATTGGCTGCTGGAGAATGAGGTGAAATAGGTTAAAGAGAACGCCTGTGATGAGCTGATTATATGCAGCTGCGGAGTGAATGTATATACCCCAAGAGGTTTCTCAATACTCAAATTTCCCCTCCTCGACTCCTCGACTCCTTGATCCTCCGGTAGTGACCCGGAAATGAATTTCAGCGCGCCATGTTGAAGGAAGGCCCATTCCCAAACCGCCCCCTACACCCTACCCCTACACCAGGGATCACCAACTACATTTGTCCAAGGGCCAAAATGTATCCAATAGACACTATCGCGGGCCAGCGGGGGGGGGGGGGGGGGGGGGGGGGACTCTTCACGCTAACGAAGGATCACTTCTTGGCAGGGTTGGGAGGGTTACTTTGTAAATGTAATCAGTTACTGATTACTGAATACATGCTCTGAAAGTAATCAGAATACAGTTACGTGTCTTAAAAAAGTAACGTGTTCAGGTTACTTGTAGAATACTTTTGGAATACTTTCTTTTTCCATAACAGATGGGTATGTTTTGTTAAACAGGAGACACTTGTTTTACTGTTTTAATGGCTTATCAAGAACTCAAACACAACATCTTGGTGTCATTCTGGACAGCTCCCTCTCATCTGCACCCCACATAACATCACCCGGACTGCATTCTCCTGCTGTAAACCTTTCCTTAGAATATGTTATGAATTGTAAGGTGTCCTTGGGTGCTTTGAAAGGCGCCCCTAAATAGAATGAATTATCATTATTAATTATCATTATTTATTATTATTATTATCTGAAACGATGTAATAACTTTTAAAACTGTTTCCAGTCACTTGTTCCATGCATTCAGCAGCAGCAGGCCATTCACTTTGATCCCGTTATAAATGTCATAATTTCGACAATAAAGAAATGCTACATCAACGTTATCTTGCACATTTTATTTAACCATCTCCGTTTCTAACTTTCAATATATTTTAAAAGAGATCTCTCTCTCTCTCATCTGCGTGCGGGGGCGGGGCCTCACAGACACGCTGCATCTCTCTCACGCTCACAGACACGCTGCATCTTTCTCTCGCTCACAGACACGCTGCAGCGCTGTGCAGTGTGCACACAGTTCTGCCGGTAATGAATATTACATTTTGTGAGGAAACTTTTCCACCAATAATTCCAATAAGTATTCCAAAATGTATTCACTTCAGGATTACGAAAGTAAATGTAATCAGATTACTCGTTTTTCAAATGTAACGCCAGCTGAATACAGTTAGCCTACTTGATTTTTGTATTCTGATTACGTAACGCATTTACATATATTCCGTTACAACCCAACCCTGCTTCTAGGCTACTGTCCCGCAGCTCCTGCCTCTCGGTTGGACTCTGTCGCAGCCGGGCTGCTGCTGTGGTGCGGAGCTCACAAAGCAGACTCTTCACAACGAAGGAATCACTTCTTCTTCTTCAATGAAGGGAAGGTTTCGCAGTACGCAGTCTACAGTCCCGCAGCTGCTGCCTCTCTGTTGGACTCCGGTACTGCACCTTACTCACGAGACGTTGTAAAAATAAAAATGGGTGGGGGGCGAACGCAGCAACCACTCCGCCAACGCCACAGTCACCCCGTCGTGCGGGCCGGATGAGAATGTCTGGCGGGCCGGATGTGGCCCGCGGGCCGCCAGTTGGTGGTCACTGCCCTACACCCTACCCCTCCGTTTGCGCGTTCACGCGGAGAGTCCGCCATATTGAGGGCTGTTCCAAAGCAACGAGTGTGGAGGGGGAGTGGGCTATCAAGCCCTCAAACAGCGAGTCTGCAGCGGTGCTGACTTGAGACCGGTCTCTACCTGACCGGAGTCACGCTGTGTGTGTCCGTCAGGAAACACGCTGTTTACAAGTAGTTCCAGCAAACATCCACTGATAAACTGGGATGTTAACAACCTCATGATAACCTCATATGTTTTAACTTAGGATCAAACCTGTGTTTAGTCTAGAAAAAGGTAAATGTGTGCATTTTATTATAAAGTTGTGTATATGTACAGACCGTTGCAAAAACTAAGAAGCTTATAAACATCAGGTTTAAAACTAAAAGTGCTTTGAAACACAATGAAAGATGTTAGGAGTTTTATTTGAGTTATTCATTTAAACTTTTTGTCTAAGAGATGCTGATTTGAAACCGTTGTTACATACAGTTACGGCATTTCCTGTTTCTACCGGGGAGAGGGGAGGCCGTCCCAAAGTTTGCTGCTGTATTTACTCCCTCCATCTGACAGGAGGGAGCCTTGTTGAGCTGCGAGTGTGGCTACAGACGGAGTTCACTCCGTCACGGAGGGGTAGGGTCGAGGGAGTGGTTTGGGATTGGGCCGACATCTCATTTCTCTAAATGCACTTCGAGGATCGAGCATCGAGGAGGCTCTCTGGAGGAGCTCTAACCGAGGAGACACTGATGCATCCTCCACGGCTCCTCCACGGATGCATTTCCGGGAACGGTGGAGGCGTGACGCACGGCCGGACTTATCTCAGCTAATGACAGCTCTGCATGCATCCCTTGGATATTATATTAGTAACTGCTTTCATCGCAACGCCATGTTTACAGTGAGAACAGCTGTGAGGTCTGTGCAGAAAGCAGAGCAGTGTACAATATATATCACTCAGTATAACAGGCCTACATTACTCTCTGTATTTGTATGCTGTAGTTTAGTAGATATCTACAAACAAAGAGTCAACATTTTTCTAAGACCATTTAGTGCTTCACATAATAAAATACACAACGGCTGTAGCCTGATTATGCTTTAGGAGCTGTAGGTGTGTGTGTGGTACAGTGTGTAGGTGTGTGTGTGTGTGTGTGTGGTACAGTATGTAGGTGTGTGTTGTGCAGTGCGTAGATGCGGCGGACAGACGGGTCTCAGTTGGTTTGGTGTCCTCTGCTTACTTTTAATACTTGTAAATACAACTTTTGGCCCGTAATTTCAATTCCCCATTTCAGCGACTAGAGAGAGGGGGGGATATATCCAGTCTCTGATTGTGTTACGTTATTATGAGAGTGCTCTCATACTATAAAATGTATATATTTATATAAATATATTTGTGTGTGTGTGTCCGCATCTGTAGCCTGTTATTGTCTAATTATACCGCACTCTCAATTAATTCAAAGTAAATATGTGGGGGAACAATGTTCAGCTGATGTAACAGAGATTATAAAATACAGCTTTATGACAAAACACTCGACAGCTGATGCAGCTGTTGCCACGTAATAATGAACGGAGGTCGCTTTAATATGACCGCTCAGAGGAGAGGAGTTCTCATTTCTTTAAACGTCTGCTGCTTCCCCTCCTCGGTCCTCCGCTCGCATCTCCTGCACTGAAAAAAAGGACTTTTTGGCATTGTAAATGTTACTTTGATTATATGTTTAAATTCTACAATACATTACTATTTCAGTAATTTTACTCAAAATGTCTCCTTTTATTTAATGTGTTACTTGTGTTTCTATGTAATTTTGAATCTTCATTTTGATAAGTGAATTTTAACAATCGCACTAAGTAAATATTACCTACATTATTGTATTGACTGTACAACCTGTTAAAGCTATTAAAATGTACATGGGAAATGCGAGTTAACTGTGGGTGACGTCAGAGGAGAGTATTTCCCGCGCACATTGCCCCCGCAGATAAGCACGGACAGTCCACTCAGAAGGTTGACATTTGAGTGGAACTTGAAGACTGCTTGGTCGACCATTTCATTTGAATATTCATCGATGTGGAGTCGTGTGAGTATGTTTATGTGCTTGGTTAACTTGTTACATTCCTATTAGCTTGTCAGCTGAAGTCAGTATTTGGTTATTAAAAATGTAAGGCTAAGTTAGCTAACATTAGCCGACAGAGTAGCTGGCTAGCTCGTTATCATGCTAGCAAACTTAGCCCGGTTTCATGCAAGTTGCACACATCAGATGTAATATATATTTTTTAAAGCCTTATTTGAAGCTTCAAAGTTGTCGACTACGACAACATTCGCCGTTTATAATGGAAACTATGGCACTGGCGCACTTTTTAAAATTTGAATCGTTTTTTATTTCGGGAGAGGGGGGTGTTCATGGCTCCAGCTCAACAAAATAAATACTCAACAGTATGTGCGACGCTACGTGATACAGTCAGTTTCACTGCAGCCTAGAGAAGGACAAAGTGGTCAAGGAATATTATATTTGCAATGAAATATGAACAGCGCGATTTAAAAGTGAGTGTGTCAAGGCGCATTCACACTGCGGTACTTTTCCCACAAAGGTTCATGTGAACTTAGTTCATGCGAACTCTTTAGTTCTCATGAACTAAGTACAGATCGCGTTCACACAGGAAAAAGTGGGGGTGGATTAGGCAAATGAAGCCGTTGACGTAACTTCTTCTTCTGCTTTGGGTTTAATGGCAGGCCGCAAACCACTTCACGGCGTAGACTGCCGCCCGGAGTCCCCGGCCGGAAGTCCCCGGAGTTGGGGAAGGCTTCAGTAGAAGCTGCTGGGACTCCCAGCAGCTTCTACTGAAGCCTTCCCAGTAAATCGCCAGAACGCCGACACCTCCTCATCTCCACCGCTCCCATGTTTTATTTTGTGTTGCCATAAGTTAGTCTCTCTGCGTTTCTGCGCTGGGCTAATGCTAATGCTAATAATGCTAATGCGAGGATAATAAAATGGCGGCTTCACAAAACTTTTTTGGGAGTTTCACGGGGCGTGGTTTGCAATCCGCCCAGCCAATCAGAAATATAGCTCTTTTCTCACAAAAGAGCCGCTCGTAAGTCCCTGCTCTCTAGCAGGGACTTACGAGCGGGTAAAAATGTTCACATGAACTAAGTTCACATGAACCGGCGACTTTTTTGAAAACGCATACTGTGCATAAACGCAAACATTCCCATGTAGAGGCAGGTCTGTCATTGTATTGAAGGGTTGTATTTTGGATAAAAGTATTATTACGTTACAGGGGTAGACATTAAGGGTAAAAAGCCACTGGCCCTCCGGGCCGGTGGAATTGTATTGTCACTGGCCCCACCATTGTAACCACTGGCCCGGAGCATTCGTCCAAAAAAATATATATCGACAAATAATGAAGAAAATTAACACATTTGTTGCAATAGTAATTTATACATTACTACTTGTACTACAACATCAGTTCTTCCTCATTTGTTCATATTTGGTTTATTAAAATAATGATATTGTGGTCATTGTTAAAAAATGTCTGCTATTATTATGAGTATTATTATTTGTATAATGCACTTTCTGCCTTCCTGTCATTAGGAGTTAGACATGTAATGGCTATAGATTAGATCCTTCATTATCCTAAACTGCTGGGACATTTCCCTAAAGCCAATACCTTTTATATTTTCTACTCTTCACTTACTTGTCAGCAGAGGTCGGCATTGATGTACAGAGCCGACAGAAGACCTTGTTTATATTGGCATCGTATTGAGAGGTGCAGCCAGTGACGCGTCCTAAAACCAGGAAGTAAGCTGCTGGTTCCCTCGACAAGGGTTTTGGAAAATAGCTGGAAATAAGGTCTGTGGAAAACAAACAAACCTGCACGTTTTGTTCTGCCGGATAATCTCCACATGTCTACCCTACTTTTATAATTTTCGAATCATAAATCTAATCGATAGATTATAAAAGGGTTTTAGGACGCGTCACTGCACCACTAGAAGCCAACTCCATCGATCAAGCTGTCTGAAACGTTCTCTCCCTCTTCTTCTCATGCTCCCTGTCACTCTCCTTTAACTCCTCCGGTGACTTTCTTTTATTTGAAGATTGTTTTTTGCTCGGCGCTTGGCCGGTTACCGCTGGTATTAAAAACATTGTGGCGAATGGTTAGGTGGCGCGATACTCTGTAGTGAAGGAGCGCGCTCACGGGAGCCTGCTCGCGCTGCGCTCCGCAGCAAACAGCTGTTTGCTTTTCACCCAACAACGACAACCGACTCACGGAACGCTATGTTGTAGCGTTAATAAACGAACCAATTTAACTAAATTGCTAGTCAAAATACCAATACCACAGGAAACATTTTTTTTTAAACAATATCTTTAGTGGCCCGAGCGGGCAAGTGGAAAGTACGTTATGCTGGCCCGGGGTGTATAAATAGTGCTCCCGGGCCAGCGGGCCAATTATAATGTCGAGCCCTGCGTTATTTTTACTTTGCGTATTGATTAGCCTTGAATGCAGTGAAAAGTTGTATGTATACATGTGTGATAGAATTATTTTTTAAATAACATTTTACATGATAAAAATGGCTCTGAATGTATATTGTTGTGTTCATATTTAAGCAATAAATTGCAAGACAGTAAGTTCTGTAATTTACATAATTAATTTCTAATGTACTTTCTATATATTTCACAGGTTACCAAGGGAAATTGAGTCATTCAGCAATTTCGTCTTCGACAGCTAATGCAGAGTAAGTTGATCAACTCAGTACTGTTAGAAGGTTAAGTTGACATATAAATGTTTTTGTAACATGGTTTAGTTTCAAGAGGTTTAAAGATTGAATTCATTTGTGTTTTTTTCAGATTCCACTAGATGGGTGTGCAAAACATGTAGCTTTGAATCTAACAAAAGGACAGGATTGTTAAAGCACTACAGGCTAAAACATGTAAATGGTGGACGCTGCAACTCAATCCCTTGTCTTTATACAGATTGCCCTTGTTCGTTTAAAACATTTAATACCCTTCGTGCCCATTTGTCCCGACAGCACACAGAGTCAGTAACACTAGGTCTTTCATTTAATTGTCTACTATGCAATTCTAGTTTTCATTCAGGGAGGATATATCTTGAACATCTTGGTAGGCATTTGAGGAGGTTTGAAGTAGTTGCGTGTGTATTCAAAGATTGCAGCTTCAGTACAAACATATATTCAACCTTTGTTACTCATAGACACAGGAAACATTCTCAACATGGCCCTGAACACTTTAAAACTGAGGTATTGAAAAGATACCCTGATCCCACTGTTGCTCAGGATGAGTCTCTGTTTACGGAGGATGAGGATGATGGCCCTGAGTATTTTGTTGAGGAAGCAGAGGATTTATCTCAGGTTATAAAGGAGAAGTTTGGCCACCTCTTACTAAAACTAGAGAGCACTTTCAATGTTCCAAACAAGTGTATTGACACAATTGTAGATGAGCTACAGTTCATATCCTGCTCTGCATCTGGTCCAGTTTTAAGAGATGTGATTGAGTCCACTTTAAAAAGCCATAACTGTGATTTGGATGAAGCTTTAATCTCAGATTTGGTGAAAAATCTCTGTGAGTCACACCCTATAAGTTCAGTTTTGGGAACAGATGGACCTTTTACTACTTCGTACAAGAGAAGAGAATTTATGAAGAAACATTTTTCCGTTGTTGAACCAAAAGAGTACATACTGGATAAGAGAGAGGGTAAAACATTCCAGTATGTACCTATATTGCAGTCCTTGTTGCAGTTATTAAACAATAAGAATATCCAAAAAAAGGCACTAGGTAGTGAAAGAAACTCTGAAAGTACTTCACAATATCTGTCCTTTCATGATGGATCTCACTATCAGAAAAATGATTTTTTCTCTGCAGAGGAGGACAGAATTAGTATCATTCTGTACATTGATGACTTTGAGGTATGTAATCCTCTTGGGACTTCCCGAAAAAAGCACAAAGTCACAGCTGTGTATTGGGTGCTGGGAGACATTCCAGCACAGTCACGATCAACATTGGACTCTATTTATTTAGCTATTCTGTGTAAGGCACAGGACACTAAGCAGTTTGGATTCCAGAGAGTTTTAGAGCCACTTTTAACCGATCTGAAAAGCTTGGAGAAAGATGGTCTTTTTGTTACAGCTTTGGGAAAAGTCATCAGAGGGACTGTGGTGAGTGTGGTGGCAGATAATTTGGGTGCCCATTCTGTAGCAGGATTTGTCGAAAGCTTTATGTCTTCTCATGTCTGTCGGTTTTGTCTCGGGGAGCGGTCCGACTTTCAGTCTAAAGAAGTAAGATCTGGCTTTTTCCAACAAAGAACTAAAGAGCAACATGAGCTGAATGTTCATACAGCTTTGTCTAGTCTGAATCACACTCATTGCAATGGTGTGAAAAAAAGGTGTGCACTATCTGAAACACTTGACCATTTCCATGTAACATCTGGTTACCCTCCAGATGTTTTACATGATCTTCTTGAGGGCATTGTTCCAGTGGAGTTGGCATTGTCATTTGAAATCTTGATCAAGAAGAAATATTTTTCTCTCATGGAACTCAATGACTCCATTCGACAGTTCCCATTTAAGTGGAGCGATAAAACAAATCGCCCTCATCTTGTCCCTGGTAACTTTGCCAAACGAAGATCAGTGGGAGGCAATGCCCATGAAAACTGGTGTTTGCTGCGTTTGCTTCCTCTGATAATAGGTTTAAAAGTACCGGAACATGAGCCAGTGTGGCAGATGCTGATGATCTTGAAAGACATAGTGGACCTTGTGATGTCCCTAGTCCATACAGAGGAAAGCATTTGTTATCTTGACAGTTTGATCTCTGAGCACCGATGGAGATTCCTTGAAGCGTTTCCCCAACAAAAGCTCCGTCCTAAGCACCACTTCCTTGAGCACTATCCTCAGCTCATTCGGGAATTTGGCCCCGTGGTTGCCCTGTGGACAATGAGATTTGAGGCTAAACACAGCTTCTTTAAGAGAATTGTCAGACAAACGGGCTGTTTTAGGAATATCTTGCTGTCCCTTGCAAATAAGCACCAGCTCATGATTGCACACCATCTCCATGATTCAAATGCAGTCAGACCATCACTGTCAGTCACAAAAACAACAGAGGTCTCTTTAGATGTGCTTAAGGATGACATAAGAGACATGGTGAAGTGTAGATATCCAACTGTCACAACAGTACATGTTGCAAGTAATGTGTGCTTTTTAGGCACCAACTATGCTACTGGGATGATGGTGTGTTATGGTTCTACCGCAGGATTGCCTGACTTTGCCGAGGTGTTACAGATGATGTTGATTCGTGACAAACTGGCCTTTGTTGTCAGACTATAAAACACATGGTACAATGAGCACCTTAGGAGCTACGAGTTAGAGAACACTAGTAATGTGCAATTACTTGAGCAAAAAGAGATGGCTGATTTTTGCCCTTTGGCAGCATACACTCTAGCAGGAAGACGACTGACTACTTTGAAGCACTACATTTGCCTCTCCTATTAGTTGTGAAATGTGAGTACAAGTTGTTGCCATCCTTTATCAGTGGGATTGATTTCAAGTTGATTCATTCTTTATTTCTCTGTTTCTGATGCAGCTTCCTCTGTCGAAATGGATACAACACCGGCAAAGCTCCGTATCATTTTTGAACATAATGATATTCGCAAACTGGTTCTGCCCTCGGGAATCCCAAGAACACTTGAGGAACTTATTTGTGAACTTCAAGAGGCATTTCATATTCCAGGGGAGTTTACTGTGATGTATCAAGACATGGATTTTAATGGCCAGTTTTGCACTTTGAGCTGCATTGAAGATGTAGAAGACAAGGGAACACTAAAGGTTTTTCAAACTGAACCAATTGTCCTTAATCTCAGTCCTGTGGAAGTATTGGATATTGACTCCTCAATAGCAGAACAATCTTCTGACAACTCCTCTCGCCACTCATCTGGACCTCTGGACACCATCCTGCTCTCTTCCTCTGGAACATCTTACCGGTCCGAACTGTGGCCAGCTAAGTTTCAAGTACCTACTTTCTCTTACGAGGTAGACGTTTCGCTGGAGGCAGGCAACCAGGCTTACCAAAAGGATGGCACCCTATTGAGCAATCCAAGACTGAGAAGTAGCGTACTTGAGAAATTAGCTGAGGAAATATTTCGCTATACAGCATACCCAACCGGTGTACAAGTTCTAGCTGTGCTAGAAGCCTTGTTAGAAAAGTACCCATGCCTCAAAGAGCCAGGGTCTTTTAATGGCATGTATGGTTGGCAGCAGAGGATCAGATATAAAATGGGCAATTACCGGGCAAAATTAAGATGCCGTAAATTTGCCTGCCCTGAGTTGGAGGTGAACTCGCGTAAAAGTCAGGCGTCAAATGAAAGGGGCCCCAAAGGCATCAAAAGGCCTAAGAAAGCTGAAGTGAACTACCTGCCACCACTGCCATTTGGGGAGACAGGTGACACTTTAGAGAGGGAGAGAATAGACTTACTGAACGAAATAAAGAAGAAAAACAATGACAAGATCATTGGTGAAAAAATGGAGAGGTCTTTCTCCTACCGAAGACTAGAAGTTGTCCAGCATTGCCCTGCAGTCCACGACATCATGGAGAGATGGCCCGCAATGTTCTCCGAACTTCAGGTAAATCCAGCTCTTCGTGTGTTTCTCTACCTGATGCTGAGATTGCTGTGATTGACTGCATTTTCTTTTAGCTAGGTGTACCTTATTAATTGGGTAATCATTATTGTTGCAACACAGCACATGACATGTGTTTTTATCACCTTGTTGTTTCAGATCAAAGAGGAGTTCCGAAGGATTACAACAATTCATCTCGAGCGAACCTTTTTGACCAAACTGGACTTTTACACCCCAAAACTGCAGGAGATATTTGGGACAAAAGGCGGAGTTGCAGGCACAAAAATAAGACCCCTGCTGGATTCACTCAGTCAGGTAAAGTGTAAAATGCATAAAATTTCAACCAATCAACGTATGTTGGGCTCTTATTCACTGAGCAAAGACCATAATAATAATGTAATGATCTGGCCGGCCTGACCAAGACCCAAAGCCAGCAGGGCATCTACCCAACTGACCCTGGGTTTCTTTTGGCACATCATAGGATGCTTTAAGTTAAATGTATATCAACTCATTTGTATGCACAGCTTGATCCTGCTTTGCATCCTTGCACCTAGTTGGTGCCTTATTTTGTAGCAGGTTCAATTGACCATTACGCAACATCTTTTGCTTTCTCTCTACAATAATGTACTTGTCTGTTTTAACAGCTACATGTAGAAGATAGACGAGATGCCATCATCCGCTGCTTGATGGAGTTCCTTGGAGAGTCTACAGAGGAACTCATCAAAGACTACCAGGTAAATGTTCTGATGATTGTTGTACATGGATATCTCTACAAGTTAGTGACTCATGCCAGTATGTGGAAAAGACATGTCCTTTTAATTAAGTTTAACATTTAGATGAAATAAATTGGTATTTAATATATTTAAAATAAAAGCAAACATTTTACTTTATTCCATTCATTCTTTTTTTCATTCTTTCTCTAATGATCTTTTTTTACATTCTGATTCATAATTTGGTTTTCAGTAGAATTGAAGATTTGAGCCTTTAAACCCCCGATCCCACCTCATTTTCGCTAAACTGAATCCAGTACTATACCAGCTTTTACTTCCTGTTTGGAACAGAGCAGCTTTTTAAAACCAAGAAATAAAAGTGACTACAAATTCCCTACATAACTCACCCCGTCTTTATCTACAAAAGGAAAGGAACTATAAAATCAATAGTTAGTTAGATACTAGGGCTGAACGATTAAACCATTTTTTATTTGCAATTATTTTAACTGATATTGCAATTGCGATATCAAGAAATGATCATCATTATTCTCATTTTCATTGAAACATTTTTAAATGATCATGGTGTGATTTTTGCGAGGATTTGTAGCAAACAAAAATGTTTTCTTTACATTTTTCCTTTTACAAATATCGCACCTACTGCGATTTGAAAATTGTTGTAGGCAATATTGCAGTTTCGATAACATTTTGATTGGTAGTTCAGCCCTATTAAATGGCCACTTTAACCTAATGAATCACCTTTTGCATATTCAGTCACTTCAAAGAAAACATGTACAGTATAGTGTATCTCATCACCGATTCACATGTTTTGACAGGATGTGAGCAAAGAATTCGTCAGAGAGGACTCTGCTGAGCACGTCATGAAAATAGTTGTCCTCCGTGGAAGTGCAGCACACGAAGGCCCTGCCGATGTGTCCATCATCATCGAGGGAAGTGAGGTTCTTGATGACTGCAGATGTGTGTCAAAGGCTTGCCTTCTGCTCACGGGCTTCATATATGCAATGAACTTAAGTTATCCACCGAAGATGAAATACACTTTTGAAGTATTTCAGAAGCTCTTTCTTGAGCTAAATGTCCTGAAGATGTCTCCAAAAGTCCATGCATTGTACAACAAACTTGTAGCCTAAGTGTATACAAAGGTGTTTCTTCAAATTGCAGTTCAGAGGAAATACTTGGTAGTTATGGTGTCTGGAAACTGACCTTTTTCATATGTTTTGCCTGAGCCCACTTTGTACAACTGCATGTTTTGTATATTGTTAAGATAATGTTTCAAAACCTTGTTGAGGGGGTTCTTGACACAGCACTTTTTCGTTTCATTTGTTGTGCTTTGAGTATTTGCAGCTCAATGCTGCACATGTCAAATTGGTGAACATTTTTTCTTCATTTGATTGTGTTTTGTATGTTTTCTGGAGTGCGTTGAATTCTCAGGGCGACTGTACAACTACATATTGTGTAATTATTGTGTATAACACTAAAAGCAAGTGATGTCAGGGATGAGTGATTGCACTTAGTTTTCTTGCAAAGTCATGTGCTGAATATGATAAGGGATGTGATTTATTTTTTTAAGTCAGAATTCTACCAGTATTTCAAAACATAAAGCTGCTGTTTTAAAGAGTACATTGTTTCATGTTTTGTATGCCCATATTTAACAGGGTAGTGCTGTTAAAGGTAGAATACATATTATGTAAATATTACTTATATTTAAGTAAAAAATACTATATAATAGTGAGTACACTTAAATAGAAGAAGAAATATTATGTAAATATTACTTGTACATTTAAGTAAAAAATACTATGTAATAGTGAGTACACTTAAATAGAAGAAGAAATATTATGTAAATATTACTTGTACATTTAAGTAAAAAATACTATGTAATAGTGAGTACACTTAAATAGAAGAAGAAATATTATGTAAATATTACTTATATATTTAAGTAAAAAATACTATGCAATAGTGAGTATAATTAAATAAAAGAAGAAATATTATGTAAATGTTACTTGTATATTTAAGTAAAAAATACTATGTAATAGTGAGTACACTTAAATAGAAGAATAACTATTATGTAACTATTACTTATATATTTAAGTAAAAAATACTACGCAACAGTGAGTACACTTAAATAAGAAAAACAGAAAGCACAGTAAAGTGTACTTGTGTACCTGTTGTTAGAAACACTTCTGAATTGTAAGTAGAATTTACTTGAAATGTAGGTTGTTAAATTTACTTAGAATTTCTGCGTGGAATATTGTTACCGAGGTTTTTCTAAGTAAATGTCACTCCACTTTTTTTTCAGTGTGTGGGCGGGACTAAGTCTCGAGGAGGGGAGTCGAGGAGTGGACATTTAAGAATTGAGAAGCCTCTCCAGTCTTCCTGAAAGAACTTGCGCTGAGCTTCATTTAAATCTTGAAAAAAAAGATAAATAACACAAATTTAAATTGCCCCAAAAATAATAAATAAACACATTAGCCATATTACCATGGGACATGGGGACACAGCAAATACATGCTGCCATCACATCGAAGTTAGAGGCCTTTGCATATTTAAAACCAGTGCCAAATATGTCAAATCTGTAAAGTTTTTGTAAAACTACAGAAACAAACTCTCAATGGCACCAGTCTGCAGATCACACATCCATTTGACAAAAGATGCAACAAAGATGTTTGCACTGCCGACAGTCATTATTTCAAACAGTATGAACACATTTAACACATTTAACAATTAGGTAATTGCATACTTTTTAAACTCTTAGCTAATTCAGAGCCATTATAAAAAACTGTGATGTTTCAGAGCTGCAGAAATATACCATTTACAATAGTTTTCACCTATTGAGTCTGCATGTGTGTGTCGTCATGGCAATGTGGTCCTGAAGACACACAGAGGTGCTTTTGAGTACTTTGCCTATTGTTTCAATGCATGTGGACAGATTTTGTTAATCACAACCGTGCAAGTTTTAGTGTACCTTCTCATCTTTTTAGCAGGTTCCATACACTATGTGAACTGGTTAAGTGAAGAGCAGAAGCCCCTTTTCAAATGTTACACAATCCTTTTCCCATGCCATTGCTGCCAACACCTATCCATGCTGAACGTTGCTAAGATATTATTGATTGGGGTGTGGCCAAAAGTGCAATATGCTTCGAAATGTAACTGATAGAGAGCAGTGCTTTTATCCTGTGTTTTTACACTGGGCCCGTGGATTTTTTGTTATTTCAAGATTTTTAATTACGTCGCTAAACTCCTTGAAAAGGTCCTCTTCCTTTTCTCCAAGGTACACGGCAAGGCAGCGGATGGCTATAGTTCTCTGCGTACTTCAATTGTATTGTGCTATTTTTGAGCAAATTTTTTTTAATATTCTATATTCTGAATGGGTGACTGCCAACAACTTGCATTTCAATGACAACTCTAAATAAGGATCCTACCTCAAGAAGCATGTCCTTGATCTGCTTCACCAAGATTCATTTTTAATAAAAAGCGATATCACAATAGTAACCAAAGTATTTTTACTCTCACAGAAGCCTCTACTACTTTGTACCCTCTCACAGAACTATCCACAGTTCAAAGGCTGCTAATTTTGGTCAAACAGCAATTTGCCTGTGCAACTACAAGGCCATCTACTGTATTTGAATGACAAAAGATGACACTCACCTTAAAATGTCCTTTGTATATTTCTATTTCTGCATTGAATACCAAATGAATGAACCATATCAAATACAAGATTTTATACAACAATGACATGGTAAACTTTTAAACAAGTTTGACTGCATGCCACAGCTTTATTACCCGGCTGATCAATATTGCAATATCACACAAGAGCAAGTTCACACACATATCCATCTTGTTAGGCTTCAAGTAATGCATTTGTGTCATCAACACAAGTATGAAAGTGTGGAGTATGTAGACTATTCTCAATGGGCATAATGTTTTCGCTCTTTTCCTGAATGGCTTCGCAGAGTTTGAATTAACGAGTGGTGCCACTGGTACTGAAATTGTAAAGGATGGTTTGTAGATATGATTGGTTGAAGTTTGCCAATGAATGATGGTGATTGAGAGATTCATCCTATCAAATCACATGCCAAGTTTTGGTGCAGTTTCTGAAGGTTCCTGCCTGCCCTTTCCAAACCGTTAAGCTAAGCTAGTTTAAGCTTTAACACGATATTGAGTGTTTAGACTTACAATAGGTGGATCACTACTGTGCATGAGTAAGATTTTTGGGGAATTTCAAATGTGAAACACATATACTGTAACACAGAATGACTATATTGGCAGGGGGTTGACAGGATTGAAAATCAATAGCGGTTACTCAACGATTAATATGCCACATGCTAAGATTTCTGGGTTTTAATGTCAGGCACATTTTCTCCTCAGACGGACACCCCCGCCCTCCCGCCTCAGGACGAGAGCGGTTATCCGGACCGCTGCATTGGTCAGATGAATAGTCTGATCCATGGGATGGCCGCCGCAGCGGGGCGGGTGATGTCCTTGTTCACAGTGGCGTCGCGTCACCTGTGGCCAGGGCCGGAATGGAACAATAAGTCAGGCCGGGAATTATACACCCAGCCAGGCCACTACCAGTTTTTTGTGCCATTTTGCTGGATTTATTTGTCAATATTTACTGCGTTGTTGCCCATAGTGATAGCCCTAGTTGAAATCTACTACCCAATAATAAACATATGGACCTGGGTTATTATTTAAAAAAATGTGCAAATCTATTTAGGAACCTATTCATGTGAACATATTTTAAGTGTGGGTGGACCTCAAACCCTATAGGAGGGTCCGGGGGCATGCTCCCCCGGTAAGATTTGTTTTTAAATGTTGGACTTAAATGCATCAATCTGGTGCATTTTGAGTTGGAAATAAAGAGACTACACCCATATGAAACAGAACTGTATACATTTAAATAATCATAAGAACTTGGCCATAACCAATAACATACCATATCAAATATGAAAAAACATTGAAACTTATATATTTATTTGTTTTTGGTTCATTTATAGTTGTGAGTGTGTCTGTGCTCCTGAATCAGCCTCTCCTGTCTCCCTCCTCTCCCCCTGCTCCTCTTTGAGGCAGCAGCAAAGACTAGTGTTAGCTCTCAACAAGTTTTAAAAGTTTATCTTACCTTATTTCACCTAGTTAACATTTTATTTGTATTATTCATGCATATTTTACTAATTACTCCCCCCTCAAATGGAAATATGTGTTTACATAAATGGTGACCAAACCGTTTGAGACCCACTGAGAAGTAGACTAAGTTAACTATCTAGATTCTAAACATTCAGAGAGTCCTTTACCTCACCTGAGCTGTAGTTATCTCTCAGTATGACAGCAGAGGACTCTCCCCCCACCTTGTTGTTGAAACAGCTCCTGATATCCGTTAGCGCAGCTAGCTAGCACCAGATGCTAACAACAACAATACACGTAACCGGTGCACGCACTTTCTCACACACACACACCCTCCCGAGCTTGAATGACACACAGAGCCCAATCGAGGGCATTAGTATGATCTGTATGAAAGTGGCCATGTCGGCAGGCCACATCATGTAGACAGCCAGTCACCCTCTGTGAGGCAGAGTCAGACCCACATTTGCGCAGCGTTGCGTTCACAATACGTGTAAAATAAAATCCTCAGGCCAGCAGGCCACTTAACAGGCCAGGCCATCGGGAAACCTCCCGGTCCTCCCGATGGCCAGTCCGGGCCTGCCTTTGGCTAGGACTCACCGCCCTATCCAAGAAGGATCGAGAGGATCATCGGAAGACAGACTGCGTGATAACCAAGAGAAGAAGAACAGACTGCATGATATAAACAAACAACAAATAGCGTGTGCGTTCCATTTTCACTCTACAAGGAGGAGCTCATGGGGCTTTCCTGAACCTGTGTCGAGAGCTGGAGTTGAATGAAATCTCAGATTTGCCTTCTTAATTGTTTGTTTGGGTCCCTCACTTCTGTTTCGCTTCTCATGCACTGATTCGCTAGCTGAACAGCCAATCAGAGTGATTTATTTTGCCGACTGTTTACAATCCATCACTAAATTCATGGCAAACCAATTTTAACATCATGCAATAACACTAAGACGACATTAGTTGCATTGAACTGATCTTTTTAATAAGTGGTACTTACAATTTAGTGAAACATGGTCTTGTCATTCTCGGTGACAGGAAGGCCACTGCAATTATTACACTTCGCGTTTTGAAAATATGTGTAAGTGTTAATATAAAACCACACTGCTCAAACTTCGTTACTTTTCATAAAATTGGTATATTTATTTATTTTGGGTCGTGGGGAATGAAGAGAAAAAAATATATGAGCATTTTATGAGCATGGGATTTTGACCCCTCATATAAACATACAACAACAACAGCTATACTTTGCGGCCACACGCCGTTGCCAAGCAACGCTTGTTGTTTAGGTCCTTTGATAAGCAGGCAGTCATATCATTAGCTAGATCTGATAGATTTGGACATAAACGCGAGTGAAGTCTAACCGGACGAGAGAGAGAGATCAGATCAGCTGCTGCTGACGGAGAACACTCAGCTCTTTCGAATCACAGCTCCCCCGCTGTGACGGACCGTTGAGCCGAGCAAAATACACTAAGAGTTAGACCCAACACACTTAGCTAGTTTATCTACTCTGGAACAAGCTAAACTAGTTTACATATATTTATTCTTTACTGTCGGGTCACTTATTACAGGTTCAGCGAGCTGCACGAGACTGACGGGCTGTCAGGAGAGGAAAAGTGAGCACCCCGTTTATTTTTCCCATTTTATTATCCAGAATTACTGTAAGCTTTTGAATAAAGTAGTTCATCTACTATTAGTAGTTTTTTTTTTCATTAACATAAAATAAATCTCACGTACCCCCTGCAGTACTCCAACGTACCCCTAGGGGTCCGCGTACCCCCATTTGAGAACCACTGGTGTAGAGGACATATGCACGGCGGCGTCTTGGTCAAACGCTAGGCTCCTTCATAAAGTTGTATTTCTTGGACATGTCTGGCTCTTTCTCATCGTCTGTGCTTGCTGGGGCAACACATAACTGGTGAGGAGGGGAGGGGGGGGGGGGGGCTGTTGGTCATTGGGCCTCTGACCCCCTCCCCGGGCGTAATGTGCTTACGTTTTTTACGTAGTGCGCACTGGGCCCATACAGGGCTGGAGGGCTCTCCTCACCTGCCTATAGGGGCAGGAGGGGAGAGCCCTCCACACTATAGTCCCCACACACTCTGCATTCAGGTAGGCCCGCCCCGGGGCTGGCTACGTTTATAGAAGTCTCAGTGGATGAATGCTTGCATGATATGATCAAGGGGTAGTACCCATAGAGTCCAGTAGAGGGCTTCTCCTGTGCTTATATAACAAGGGTTACCATACGTAACCCCTCGTTTTTGTTTTTGACAGGTCAGTGGTTGGAGAGAATGTCAGTGTTAGAGGTTTTAACTCATATTGATGTTGTTGCAGTTCCTACTGGTGCCAGAGAGTGTTCAATACATTTGATAGATGACTTATTGCCTCTTAAAGCAGCTCTCATGCAATTGGAGACTCACAGGAGCTGGAAGGTTACAGCCACTGTGTCTCTCTGAATATCCCAATGACACAAAGTAGCTCTACTGGAACCGTTTGAATTAAGAGCCTCAAGGGCAAAGCTGATTTTATGTCTTACACTTAAAGTAATACTTTGACATTTTTCTGAGGGTGAGATGAGAAGATTGATACCACTATTGTATTGTTTTAAATGGAAGTACAGCAAGAAAAGTGATAAACTTAGCATAAAGACTGGTAACAGGGGCAAATGGCTAGTTAGCTAGTGGATAAAAACAAACACACATTCAACAAAACAACTACTTGAACCAAGAACCCTAACACTATATTTCTTGAAACTTAACGAGGGCAAGACGGAGGTCATCTTTTTTGGACCACAACCCCCAGCCTCTCAGGTTGATATTCTGGGCTCCCTCCAACAAAACATCCTCCCCTCGGTCATGAACCTTGGCGTGACCTTGACGAACACTTTTAAATTCGATAAGCAGGTCAGCAGCGTAGTCAAATCCTGCTTTTTTAAAATAAGACTATTGGCCAAAACCAAGTCCTATTTATCTTTTAAAGACATGGAAAGGGTCATCAACGCCTTTGTTACCTCAAGGCTGGACTATTGTAACGCTCTGTATGTGGGTATGGACCACGCATCAATTAAACGCCTGCAGCTAGTCCAAAATGCAGCTGCACGTTTGCTGACTGGCCATACAAAGCGTGACCACATCACCCCAATTCTGGCCTCACTGCACTGGCTTCCAGTTCGGTCCAGAATTCATTTTAAAATCCTTTTATTTGTTTTTAAAGCTCTAAATGGGCTGGCTCCTTCCTATATAGCTGAACTTCTCCAGCGCTACACCCCAGCCAGAGCTTTAAGGTCTGCTGACCATCTGCTGCTGGTAGTGCCCAAGACCAGGCTCAAAACCCGAGGGCACCGAGCCTTCGCAGCAGCTGGCCCCAGGCTCTGGAACACTCTGCCCCTCCACGTGAGGTCGGCCCAGACCCTAGGGGTTTTTAAATCCTCACTAAAAACTCACTTCTTCTCTCTGGCCTTCTAGTCAGAGCGGAGCACGACTCCTAACTATTCCCTGTGTTTGTTATATATCTGTTGTAAATTTTTGTCTTTTATTGTGATTATAAGTGTTTTTTATTGCATGTACAGCACTTTGGCTCGACCAAAAATCGCTTTTAAATGTGCTATATAAATAAAGCTTGATTTGATTTGATTTGATATTGAAATCAGAATAGCAAACTGACACATTGAGAAATATGTTTATAGTTATAAATATGAAACTCAATGTTCCATTACTTCAGCTTAGCTATTACTTACTCAGCTTTGTTTTCTCTCAATGCCACTGCTACAAGGTTTTTGTCATATTAGCTAACTGTATATTACAGTAGCTAACATAACTGACCCTTTGTGAAATTGTCCCTGATTGGTGCTGTTTCTTATTATAGTACACAGAAGCTACATTATCATGATCCAGCTAGCCAACAGGAGAAGGCTGTATGTTGTTTGTTTTTTTCTCTTTGATTAGTTTCTCTCCGAGAAAAGTTTCTTGTTTGTATATATTCATGCAAACCTCAAACAAGTATAAAAAGATAAATGGTCCACATGTATTTGAGTGTCCAATCAGTGTTGGTAAATGTAGCTGCTGAAGCAACTCATTCCTACTGTATGTGCATGCTATATTGAAAGAGAAAGCTGAATTATCCTGCTGCAAAATATGTCGTACTTCCTGGACAAGTAACACCATTTTACCTGTGATGAAGTTGATGGTTTTCATCCTCAACTAATTATACTCGAAAGGCAACTGCGTTAACGCATGAAGAGGAAAGAATAGGCGAAGGTTGCAGTAAGGTAGAACTACAACCAGGGGGCATGAGCTAGGTGCTGCTCATTAACAAAACTAATATAAACCTGTTGTGGGGTTAGACTATGTAAATGAAGTTAAACAAAAATCAAAAACACTGAAGATACTCCCAACACTTTTATTTTCTTTGTTAATTGCTGATCATTTAAGATGAGCTTCTTTGGCGAAGGTTAAAACAGAAGGAGTGAATTTGCTGGAAGGAGGTGATCCTTTGGTTAGGATTACCTCTGTGTTTTGTGCAACTCGGCTACACTTTGGTTACGCTGGGCGTCAGTAGCTCACATGCAATGCACCCAGGGCACGGATTGGATACATAAAAAGTGGCAAATGTTACCTTTAAGTTTGGTGGTAGGCTTGCTTATAAGGGAGAGTTGTTGATCAACATTCAAACCCTAATATAACAACAAAACTAATGTCTTTCAGCTGGTGTTAATTATTGGGATAAGATATTCACAAATTCGAGGATTACGTTTGTATGTGTGAAAGAGCAATAGGGAAAACATATCCACACATCAACACCTCTTGGGCTATTAACCTAACAGTCTTTGCAAGGTCTTTAACACATCCCTTTATCTAGACATTTGGCACATCCTGAGTTCAATTGTCATGATATACCCATGTTATATTTATTTTCTTCACTTTTTCATTATTCCATTAACGGAAAACCTTCTTGCAATACATCTCATTCTGATTCTGTGCATCTTATCTGAAAATGCAGCATCTGAAAAAAGCGTTATTCAAGGGAACATTTCCTGAGCAGCTTTCTTTGCAGGGCTGCAACAATAACATGCTCTCCAACAAATGGACCGTACCATGTACCGTCACTACCCCCGTCACAGGATCCTTACTGATTTCACAGGTTCACATACATGATGAGAAAAAAACAGAATCAACGAAGTGGAAGTATTCACGTATGCATCACAAAACTGCTGCAATTACATTTTTAAATAGGCTTTGTTCAATTCTTTCTAAAATGTCAACATTGTTTGATAAACAAGAGAAAGGAGTGTGGCATGGTACACCATCAATTCATGCAGGGTATGTGCAAATGAGTTCTGCTTCTCTGACATTTAATTTTCTCCGTTAAACGTTAAAAAATAAATAATTTGGGGATATTTTCTGGGGCTCCTACAAAAGTATGTATGTGTGGATCAGCTGGCCTCTGCTGGACTTAAGCGATTAACAGTACAACCATGTCTCCAAAGAGTAAAGTGCATTTTGTAGTTGCTGTATTAATTTAATAACAATAACACTGCCACTCTGCAGGCTGGGGCAAATCTGCTGGGTGCCTCTGTTGCTGTGACATACTGCACAGCTCACTGTAATACTGTAACAGCACATCTAATGGTTTATGTTCTTTCCAATGTTTGCTCATGCTTCAACCCTCCCCAGGGTCGTTATGGGGTTTAATATCTGTGACAGCTGCACAGTAGGATTTAGAGTAGCGGGGAGGTCATTTTTTTTTTCAAGAATCAACATTACAAGGATGCACTGGGGCAGATTTATACAAGCAGAAATGTCATTGAGTTGTTACCAGTGCATTGAATAAGAAGGTTTCATTATTTCATTGATTTTATGTACACGTAAACACAACAACTTGAGTAGTCATTTTTTAATAGAAACTGATAAGCTGCCTGCATCCATTTGTCTCTGTATTGACTGCTCACTGGGGCTAAGTGGTGTGATTAGGGTTGGATTTAGAAGTGTATATAATTGAACCAATTTTTTGTTCATCATCTGGAGAACAGTTTATAATTAATTCTGAATAGTTCTCAATTAGTCCTGCAATTAGCTATGCAATTACTTTATATAGTGCTACACAAGATTGAATTACGTGTGTTAAGCTTGTTCTGCAGTTTGACACATCATGTCAGCAGTCGCTGTTAACCTGGCTGCAGAACGGTACAGGTGGTAAATGTTTAAAAAAATGTGTCCGAATATAAAAGGGAAATGTTCCGATGCATGTGGGAGGTAAGAAAGAAAAAAAATCGCTTGCTGTTGTTACCTAATTGTGTCTGACTTGGCACACCAGGTGCTCGGACTGTGTTACAGCTCTTGCCAATGGCACTGGCAGCCCAACCGCCATTCAAACAAACAACACAAATAAAAAGGAACATTGGCCATTGTAGCTTGCCTTGAGAATGTCGGCAACTGTGGAGAAGGAAGCACTTTAACAGCCCACTATCATCCATCTGTGCCTGTGGTGGCAGCTACGGCTGCAGACGCCCTCTATTCATCACCACAGACAGGTTACAGATCTGCTGATTCGCAGAGCGTTGGGAGGAGGCGGGGTGTGTGAAGGTGAGCCTCTGATGGAGCGCAAGATGGAACAGGCCAGACAGTGGGGGCAACCACAGTGCCTTTCCAACTGCAACAATTGACAGTTTCACCCATTCGGTTTGGAGATGCCTGATTTCCCCCTACCATAGTTCACTTGGTAAAGGCATGCTGATAGACCCCGAAGATAATTTCACCTTTGGGACAAGCCCACCCGCTGCTGGCTTGGTGGGATGAACATGTGACAGTTTTACAGAGGATGTATGCAACCACACATCAAATATCTGAAAAAACAAAAACTGATTATGTTCTCTTATGGAATACTTTAGTGTTGTTGCGTTACAATTAGTTGAATTTGTTATATCTGTTTTTCTACATTGTCATTATGCTACAGTACATGCTACTTAGGGCACAGCCACCATACTTGTTTAGTTGGTTAACAAACTCTGGAGTGTTTACTGCTCTTTGTGTACTTTGCATGGTTGTGTAAAAGCCGTACTCAAACTCTAATGCGGACCAACAACTGCACTCTGGTCTGCTTCTGTGGTGGTATGAGACTGCTTTCTAATGTACCCTGGATCAATTCATTTCTGATGTGAAGACCAATCAACCAATCACAGAGATCATACTATTGATGTGCCCTGTCATTGGGTAAAAACGTTTTATTTTCCTGCTTAAGTGACTGAAGACGAGTAGTAAATGTGCATGTTTGCTACCACACAATCTGAAGCATTAACTGTTTTTAAGAACATAAACCAGATATTATTTAGCTAGCTAGTGCACCCTACACTCCCACGATCTTAATTCCCTAAAATAGAGCATTGTGCTAATAGCAGGCTAGCTAGATAGCCAGATGCTAAAAGAGTACAATTTAACAACTTTGCTTCATCCGCACAATCAAAACTTGATCAGTTGGACAACTTAAACAACAAGTTTTGCCTAATTCCCAATTGATGATCTTAAGTATGTAAAGTCAAAGTATTGAATGTGGTGCATTACCAAACATTTTGTATTCTTAAAACTGTGATAAAGCTTAACCTTGAATACAACTGCAAAAGGAAGGAAAATAATGAGTCACAGTGGGTATTGTAAGAGGAAAAGGAGAAACAAAAATCACATTTGATAAGGCATACAGTGGTCGTCACAACATTTAGCTTGTGTTGAAAGTCCTGCTATTCATTACTTACCAAGCACTGCTGACAGCTCGCCACGTCGAGGGAGGCCCGTGACGCCAATGTGCCTGTGAGTCTGATCAAAGAGCTTGTTACAAATGTATTCACGCCCCATGGTCACTTTGTTACCAAGCCAATTATATCACAGCTAAATGTTTAGTCAATCAGAGGGGAGGGAAATGGTGCCCTCAACTCATTCGAGTGCCTGGCTTCATTTCACTTCACATCAGCTAGTATCACATCACTATGGAGGAGCAGTGCAATTGCTAAATCATCTGCTCATAATCTCTCCCCAACTTGAATTAAATAGTGTGAACATATGGTGCTATTCAAAATAACAAATGTAATACCAATGACAATGAAATTAATTGAAATGTGCGGTGGTGGTGCTAGGTCTCCATAGATCATTTGCATATTTAACTAAAGCAATGTTGATCTGTAGATGTGTGTGCGTGAGTTTATGAGATAAATCTAAGCATGCAGTGTTGATTGACTTCCAGGTGTTCATTAAAACAGGCTTATCTATTTACGGATGGCTGAGTATGAAACAGATGAGGTGATGAAGGGAGTCAATGCAAAGTAATGTACTGATAACATTTTGTGTGATGTTGGAAATTCTTTAACGAATCAAGCCTTGCAGGGAGACAATAAAGCAGGTACAGTGTTGTTACTATAGGAACTACAAACAATCCCGGTACTTTATATTTTTCTAGTTTCTGTTGCTTTTTGGTTACCCACAGTAGATCATTTTGATTACATACACTTTAGATCAGAACATTTTCTGAGTAATTATGTACATACAATTAAACAGAACCACATTTAACAAGATTAAAAAAATAGGATTGTGCATTTTCTAGGATCATTGTCATTATGATAAAGCTATAAGTAATCAAGTAATAATGACTTGTTTTGTGTGAAACTTTCCTCACTTAATTGACAAATACATATTAATGCAATCTTATCCAGGCGCCGTCTCTTTTTATATAATGCTGTTTGAATGTTCTAAATAAAACTGCTTAGCAACTTGCAAATAGTTGGCAGTCTTGCTGATATAGAGTGAACTTATATATGTGAGTGAGAAATGTTGAATTGGGACAATCTCATAAAGCTGACTGGCATAGTGCCACCTGTTTCTCCAGGTCTCTCTCCAGGAGAATATAGGCTACCAATAGTTGATAAACAATGAAAACTTGTAAAAACACATCTTCCACATGGTGTAGCATTGTTGGGCCTAATAGGAAAGGATTGTACAAATACATTGAGTAATATCCTGACTTTTAAGCATTCAACTTCAAAAGTAGGACCATAGTAGGTGTGTTTCTCACAACCAGAGCTGGGTCTTTGCATATGCAGGCACATAGGGTCTCTTGCTAATAGTAGCCCAGGCAAAATTGTAAAGACATTTTTACATCATACATGTTTCTGCCTGTCCAGTGGAGATCATTTATGCTAGCTTCAAGTATGGCAAGGCTCATCTGGCTTGAAGCTGTTAGTTGCCTGGTGAAGCAAAGGACAAAGAAACTGATGGGGGATTTACAGAGGTGTTTTTCTTGGAATCCCCTGTAGATCGTGATCGTTGTTCTCGAACCCAGGAGGAAGTTAAAGACACAATGTAGTCCCGGAAAAGTTAAAATGGGTACTTTAATGAAGTAACGTGGTTTTGAAATAGACAAAGGAAGTCAAACACGGCGCCATGTCGGGAAGGAGGAAGAAGAGAGCATCTATGTGTGTAGAGGTTTCTCAATACTCTAATTTCCCCTCCTCGACTCCTCGATCCACCGGTAGTGACCCGGAAATGGATTTCAGCGCGCCATGTTGAAGGACATCTAATTTCTCTAAATACACATCGAGGACCCGTGGATCGAGGAGGCTTTCTGGAGGAGCTATAACCGAGGAGACACTGATGCATCATTTTCCATCCGAAAAACACGTTGTCTACCTGTCCTGACCACTTGTTATGACTTCTCTCTCCGGCGTATTCCGTTAAGACCCACCCCATCTCACTCCTCGTGCTGAAACCTACCAATCAGAGTAGGGGCGGGTCTTCACAGAATAAGTTTGGGGAACAAAATCAAGCTTTTTAAAAGGCCAGTGGATTTTGGCAGGCAGTGAGTGCGGACCAACGATTGAACGATAACAAGAACGGCTCTCACCAAGTACGACTCGGTTCCCCTCGTTCGTACCAAAGAGCCGTTCAAAAGAATCGTCTCGTTCGCGACCGACACATCACTAGCCCACATGCTTAATTCAAGTGACATCTGGACTGTTTGTTGTGGTTATAGCTTAAAATAATTATTGTTGCTGACATTGCAAATCACATCCCAACACAGCAGGGTTTTCTGTGTGCCGTTGGACCTGTTGGGAGATTCATTTCGTAAAACCTGTTGGGAAGCCAGTAGTAATGCTCATTCTAAGATGGCAACATCAGATTGAGATGTGTTTGTGCCAATGTCCCATTTTTCTGGCTAAATATATCACTTTTAGCTTCCAACATTGATTTCTTGCTGGCATAAAAAACTGCAAATGGTCAGAGAAGGCTAAATTGATGATTCAAGTTCATCTTGCAGTTTAACCATACCATACAACCACAACCATGAAGAAAAGGCTTGCCATAGGCCATTGGCAGCCCAGTTTCATGACAATGGACATGGAAAAGGAACATATTGAACAATTTAAATATTCTGATATGGATTAATTTTAGCAGGGAGAAAAATGTTTTATAAACCCCAATCCGGGAATGTGTGTGTAGTATGGTGCTGAGATCTAATCAATGCCACATATCCAGTGCTATCCAGGGCCTCCATGTGCTGATCTCAGAGAGCATCTGGCACAGAGTGGAGAACACACAGCTGCCTGGCTGGCATCAGAGGAAAAGTCCAAAGCATTGAGTGTACTTTGGAGAGAGCCCAATTCCAGCATCAGATTTAAGATGCGTGCCATTTCACTGATTACATCAGTGAAGAGGATTAAACTGTGATTTTCAAATAATACTTTTGCCGTGGCTTAGCATTTTAGAGTAACGGTACGTCCACACGGCAGCGTTGCGTGCTTCAACAGAGACGCTTCCCATTCACTTTGAATGGGGAGATGTCACGCTTTGCCGAACTGCATTGTGGTTCTGTCGCGTCGCTTTGCCTCCGTTGCTCGCTTCGAAAGTTGAGAAAAGTTCTACTTTTCAAGCGTCAACGGAAGCGCCAGCAAATGAAACAGCGTGCTTGTGTCTCCGGGGCGGGAGATTAATGTGATTGGTTGTTGGTCACACGCCAGACACGCCCACCGGCAAGTTTCAACGTGACGCTGCCGTGTGGACGTACCGTAAGACACATTAATTTCTCTGAGAGCAGTGTTGAAATTCTTTCAGGCTACAGCACGGTACTGATGAATTATGGCTCCAAAAGGTTCATGGTGGAAAATTACAAACTGCCCCCTAGTCATCATTGCTTGTGTCCTGCAAAAACCTAATACCTAAAATGTCTGGGCATTTATTTAACTTGTTATTGCATTTGGTTGCTGACATCATCTTTCATGTGTAGAAACTATCTGCCCAGCCAAACTATTGATGGGCTAAATCAATCCTTTTTTCATGAAAAAGTCAACTTTCTTGAGAAGGAAGGTTTCTACACAACGCTGATGACATGCATTCACCGAGAGGAAAGCAATATTTCTATGATATTATCCGGCACCAGATGGAAGGATAACATATGCTGATTGCACCTGCCAAACAGGTCACAGTTGGCAGAAAATAACATCCCAACCATGAAAATGAAAAATGACAACGGGCTGACAAAAATGAGTACATGCAGCAGTTTAAGATATAAAATAAAGCGACAGAACAATTTCCAATGAAGACCTAATAGGACAAGATTTTATTACATCCAGCTGTCTTTAAATGGCATAATTTCATTAACCGTTAAATAAAACACAGCAAGGCATTGATTTAATGACTTTTTAATTAAAACCTAAATGCTAACCATTAGAGAGTGTGAGCCAATTTTAACCTATTCTGTCATGTTGGTTACACAAAACCCATGGTTGCCTCGGTAACAGCAACGTTATCATTTTTACAATATCCAAATCATATAAAAGTCAAACACATATTAAAAAAAATGTGGCATATAATAATGTAACACCAAGGATAACTTATAATAACACCAAGAAACAATCTATTAATTTGAGACACTGTAATGAGCTCACTATTGCGTGTTATTAAAGCCAAAGTGACAGGAAGGTTGAAAGGCCAGCACTCCCAGTCACTTAGCTCATGGACCTGTCTTCAGCCTGCCAACATTCAATTATACAGGCAGGGACCAGACATGACAAGTGTTCACATCTGTTGACACCCAGATCCAGGTCCAGATTCTGTAATGACCACACAGCCGGGCTGCTGGGATCTGTCTTTTGTTGTGTAGGAAGGGCTCAAACAAAAAATAATTTCTACATTAGAGAAGATTTTAGAATGTACCAAAAAATAAGTATGAAAAATATAATTTGCTTACAATCCTTTATGATTAACATTTGAATTAGGAATGTTTCCCAGTGATGTTTGTTGAGGCCTATGTTAATATGTGTCTACCCTTTTGTTAGAAAAGACTCAAGTTTCCTTGCCTACAGTCTAACCTAGTTAGGAACCTATCTTAGCTTCTTAAACCATACATTGTATGGTTTATTTATATAATCTCACCAGAAGTGGGGCACTGTGTGTACTGCTTTATATTAGCAGTGTAGCTAGTGGTTCCCCTTATTAGTTTCTCCCAATAGAAATGTAAAACTATGGACGGCAGCATATATAAATGACGAGATAAATGGTGAAAAGCTCAAGGTCCAATGTTACAATTAATACATATGTCTCAATAGTAGGCTATATATGCAGCAGTACTAAAAGTGAAAACACAGTTATTATCTGCAATAAATCAAGCAATCAAAGTTTATTTATTTAGCCCAATATCAATAAATATACATTTGTCTAAGAAGGCTTAACAGTTTGTACAGAATATGAATATACGAAAGCGACACACTCTGTCCTTAGACCAGTGACCACCAACTGGCGGCCCGCGGGCCACATCTGGCCCGCCAGACATTCTCATCCGGCCCGCACGACGGGGGTGACTGTGGCGTTGGCGGAGTGGTTACTGCGTTCGCCCCCCACACATTATTTTTTTTACAACGTCTCGTGAGTAAGGTGCAGTACCGGAGTCCAACAGAGAGGCAGCAGCTGCGGGACAGTAGACTGCGTACTGCGAAACCTTCCCTTCCTTGAAGAAGAAGAAGTGATCCTTGTTGTGAAGAGTCTGCTTTGTGGCTCTGCACCACAGCAGCAGCCCCTCTGCGACAGAGTCCAACAGAGAGGCAGGAGCTGCGGGACAGTAGCCTAGAAGCAGGGTTGGGTTGTAACGGAATATGTAACGGCGTTACGTAATCAGAATACAAAAATCAAGTAGGCTAACTGTATTCAGCTGGCGTTACATTTGAAAAACGAGTAATCTGATTACAGTTACTTTCGTAAACCTGAAGTGAATACATTTTGGAATACTTATTGGAATTATTGGTGGAAAAGTTTCCTCACAAAATGTAATATTCATTACCGGCAGAACTGTGTGCACACTGCACAGCGCTGCAGCGTGTCTGTGAGTGAGAGAGATGCAGCGTGTCTGTGAGGCCCCACCCTCGCACGCAGATGAGAGAGAGAGATCTCTTTTAAAATATATTGAAAGTTAGAAACGGAGATGGTTAGATAAAATGTGCAAGATAACGTTGATGTAGCATTTCTTTATTGTCGAAATGATGACATTTATAACGGGATCAAATCAAAGTGAATGGCCTGCTGCTGCTGAATGCATGGGGCAAGTGACTGGAAAAAGTTTTAAAAGTTATTACATCGTTTCAGATAATAAATAATAATGATAATTCATTCTATTTAGGGGCGCCTTTCAAAGCACCCAAGGACACCTTACAATTCATAACATATTCTAAGGAAAGGTTTACAGCAGGAGAATGCAGTCCGGGTGATGTTATGTGGGGTGCAGATGAGAGGGAGCTGTCCAGAATGACACCAAGATGTTGTGTTTGAGTTCTTGATAAGCCATTAAAACAGTAAAACAAGTGTCTCCTGTTTACCAAAACATACCCATCTGTTATGGAAAAAGAAAGTATTCCAAAAGTATTCTAAAAGTAACCTGAACACGTTACTTTTTTAAGACACGTAACTGTAACTGTATTCTGATTACTTTCAGAGCATGTATTCAGTAATCAGTAACTGATTACATTTACAAAGTAACCCTCCCAACCCTGCCTAGAAGTGATCCTTCATTAGCGTGAAGAGTCTGCTAAGCTTTATGCAGTACCTGCATAGTTACAGTTTTTCTCGATTGTTAACACACAAAATTATGCATAAAGCACAATTATTTTAACTGACACTCAAAGAGCAAAACATCGGCTCAAATCTCCAAACACGTTTTCAGCTTTTCACACAATTTTCAAATCCACATGGCACTTTGTGCAAACCAGCACACGTCTCTCCACGTGAGACACAGGAATCTGACGTAAAGTCACGTGTTAGCAGGTTTAAAACACTGATATTCAAAATGCCTCACACATGGACCAATGTTCAATAAACACGTTCCACCTGACCAAACACCTGATGGCATAATTGTTGGCTCATCAATCAGGATGTTAGCACTATAAAAAGACCACAGGTGAGTACTTTCTTACAGCAACAATGGAAGCCAACATGGAAGCAAGAGGAAGAGGAAGAGCTGGGCTGAGAGTGAGAGGAGGAGGAAGAGGTGGGTGAGAGTGAGAGGAGGAAGAATGAGAGGTAGAGCTGGAGGGAGAGGACGTGGACAAAGAAGAATACTCTCATGATATATCAGTGCTTATATCTGTTGTGTGAAATGTATTTACTTCATTACTGTAATTGAATTGTTGGCATGTTGCATACTATAACTGTACAAACATCCTGCACAATGTACAACCCAGTCTCATGGCATTTCGTGTTCACCAACACGATTTTTAATCTATTGATTCGTGTTCACCAACACGATTTTCCCCTTTTTTTTCGTGTTGCACAGCACGATTTTAAAAGCAATGTATTTCTCCTGGTAATGACGCTCATGGAAGCACGGCATTCGTTTGTGTCGGCTGCCCTTAAAGGCAATGTGAGCGTCAATACTCATTGGATAACGGAGAATTGTACACCCGGAAGTAAGTATTCCCCTTACTATCGATTGATTTTACAGTGATATCTGCACTACTCATCGACTAAAAAACACCAGATTATCCTTGTTAATTACACAACATTGATTGGTTTAAATTGTGTGCAATGCTTTTGTATTTTTCCCCTTCGATTCGGAGAAACAAATATTTTTCGGAGTAAAGGATAGCAGAAGACACTACACTACCCAGAATCCCCAGCTATCATTTGGACTACACCATGTGCTCTGTTTGACAAACCCCGTGATAGTCCTCAAACTCTGTGATTGGAGAGTGTGCTCCGAGGGTTACGCTGAGCCTCGAACAGCACTTGAAATGGGATGGAACCACGGCAGACTGTCCAAAACTGGATTTGAACGGGTCCACCGCGTCCTCCCCTCCCCCACCTCAGAACTACACATGCTGGCTATAGAGAGGCGAAGTCCCTCCCCGGGAGCCTCCATGGGACCCCGGAAGCGGAAAATTAGACATTGAAGTCAATGGAGAGAGAAAGGTTATCTTTTGATCCCGTTTGAATTGTGCCACGAATGACACATATGATGTTTGTCAATTTAAAAGAACATTTTGAAAGTCAAAAAAATACAAATGTGTCGTAAAACTGTGAAGTTACACATTTTTTTGTGTGAAACCGCTCAGTGAACTACAGGTCTCTGGTCTCGCATAATACGCGTCACCATCACAAAGACGGCCGTCACGTTAGCAAATTTCACCTGTTTCTTTCAGAATGAGGCGAAAAGTATAAAACGAGGTGAACATCACTACAAGTCTGGGGACGTTGAGAGCTGTACATACACGAAAGGGGAGTTAGTCGGTTCTGTAAGAGCAGCGGGACCGGCTTTACAAGGTTTCGGTGAGTAATATGTGTGCAATGTGTAACGTTAATGTCAGCTAGCTAACATTAGCTAACAAGGTACACTAACGTGTTTTGTTTTAGTAACTAGTTTTCTCCTTAAGAACTTCGTGGTCTCTGTGTATGCTGTGGATAACATTAGTGTTCACAAGAACAAGGTACACTCCCGTGTTTTGTTTTAGTTGCTCTTCAGATTGAAACGGACAGTTTTATATCGACTATACTGTATGTGTCATCTCCTTTTAGGCACAGCTGTGTGTGACTCCCTCTGGTACACTGGTATGTGTGTTCCTAATGTAGAGAGCATTGATTAATTAATAAACTACACACTGAGTCTAGATCCTGACCAAATCCTTTTTTATTGTTGATCAAATGTTTTTCAAAAATGTATTCATACACATTTAGAAAAATACAATGTACAATCACAACCAATACAACAATCAGACAAGAGGACAAAACTATGGAAAAATAAACCTCCCCCCCAGATCCGGACCATCCTTGTATTATTGCTCATTCAATCTATTATAGCACGCTAACAAATGGTACTTACTTTATTTGTACAGATCTGCATGGGAGACGATGGCGCGATGCAGAGCGCTGTCTGTGATTGTGCACGGGGGATGTACAAATGCAGCCACGCTGCAGCATTGGCAATATTTGCCATGTGGCAGATCAGCTCCACAGATGTTGAGTGCCAGTGGAGGAAGCCTGGCACTTAAAAAGTAGTCCAGCCGGTGTCTCAACTTTACCAACAGCGAGAGGAGACATACAAACCACTGGCCAGAGACATCGCTAACTGTCAACTGGGGGGTTGTAAACGAGGCCGAAGGGGTGAAGGCTTTTGTGGAGGCCTATCGGGTGACAGTGATCGAGTCTGGTCTCTTTGTGAGTGAGTCGGTGTTTTGGGAGCATCACCCGATGGACTTGTGCAGCCATCTGCCCTGCTGGAGGTGAAGTGTCCACACAGCCAGAGGAACATGACCATCACAGAGGCAGTCCAGTTACCATCCTTCTGTCTCCGTGAGGAGGGTGGGTCATATGTTCTCAAGGAGAATCACCCATACTGGCACCAGGTCCAAGGGCAGCTGCACATCACAGACCGGAGTCTCTGCTACTTTGTTGTGTGGACCACGAAGGAGGCGATCATCATCCCCATCCCCAAAGACCCTGCATGGCATGGAAATCTCCTCCTCCAGCATGCTCCCTGTGTTGGCCAGTAGAGAGGAGGACATTTAAATAAACATACTCTTAACACCCTCGGACTCTGCGTTGTGTTTCCTATGTGTGATGGGGTGTTATGCAGAGGGAGGAAAACAGGACACAGCAGATTGGGATTGTGGTGGAGATGCTGAGCAGTTATTTAATTGTTGCATGTAATTATTATTATACTGCGTGCTTCTTAGTTATTCCATCTTTTGCTGTAACATGGATCTGTATGTAACTCTATATTTACCTGTTATCTACCACACTTCCTTCTACATCATACACCATCATTATACATGATGGTGTATATAGGATATATATATTTGTATACATATCTGTAAATTGTATAATTTTACTTAAACGTCTTTTTGATCTCTCTGTCTATAAACACAAACTGAGTAAGATTGACAATAAAGTTGACTTTGAAAAATAATATATATATTCTTTATGAAAATAGTTGACTGTTGGAGAAATGAATCCAAATGAAACGTAGGACTGAACTACAGCTACGCCTTTAAATCTCTACGGATTGTTTTTCAGTGGGTTGGATTATTAGTTTTTTCTCAGAACAGATTTGATTTTCTGAAGTTAATTTAACTTTGCCGACCATGTAAGGTCATTATTAAAAAGGTACAATCAATTTGTTTAGGGTTGACTCAAATAATGAAAAACATTCATTTGGATAATTTACTGACAGAATAAGAAACTCAATGATGCGCTACTCACCTGTTCCCTTTTTATAAAGTGAAACAGTTGAAACGATAGATTTTAGTAACCTTAAAAACAACCTTCTCCAAAAGCTATCAAGGAATATACCGAATACTTGTTTTAGAACTTTATTACATATTTTTATATAAATAGTTTGAATGATCCATAATTGACAGAAGCGTGTGTTTACACTGACCTGTTACTTATATTAATGTCTTTGTAACTTCAGTAAACCACTACCTCACTCATTTATTTCATTCATCACGGTTCAGTAAACTAAGTGATCCATGAACCAGTTTAATCATTATAATAACGTAGGATTGCAACTCTTTGAAACTGTGTGGCTCTTAAAAGAGCCGTTGTGTTTGGGTGTGCTGGTCTCAGGTCAGTCTAAGCCCTCTCTCAGCTGGATGTCCTTGGGCATGATGGTGACCCTCTTTGCTTGGTTCATCTTACTGGGGGGAGCTACATGGATGTTGGTGCAGTCCACAGTCATTGTGCAGTTGAAGGCAGAATGAATTTATTATTGACTCCGAATGAAGCACAACTTCATGTCATACAATACATTGACTTTATTTGTAATTGTGTAAAAACACATGAGCATTGATTAGCAAGCAGGACCTGCAGGAACAGAGCACGGTGATGGATGGAGCTGCTGGGAAGAGAGAAGAATAAAGAAAACAGATCAACTTTATCGGATATTAAAAATTCAATTTCAAAACAAGTTGCCGCTCCTACAGTTTTCTAGTGTGTAAAGATGATTTCACATGACCTATGCAAAATATCATACTCAATACATGTGTGTCTCTGGGGGGTGCATTGTGCCTTTGATGTATATAAATAATATACCATAACCAAATACTATTACGTACAGTGGAAATCAGGTTGCCAGAGCAGGTCAGTGTGCATGCTCCTCAACGTCTCAGCAGTTACAGGTGAGGTAAAGAAAATAAAAGAGAAAAAGCTCAGTAACAACACTTTAAAGTAACAACACTTTGAATAATTATCTCTTCTAACAATTTTCTCTCAGTAAGCACACAACGACTGTCTTTCCAACAAACAGATTGACTCACCCTCACTGTCATCACATTGAAACACGTCCAGAAGAATGTCATGCAAAGCTCCCTGCCTGCCTTCGACTCTCCCTGAACTGCTTCCTTAGCACCCGGTGGAGGGTGCAGTAGGCTACTCTTCAAATGTTTCACGAAATACTTACCATCATGACTACTCTTACTGTTTAACATTTTGGTTTACTTCATGTAATAAAATTTGTAGTCTTTGTAGTCGCGTATTTTTCATAGTCTTATATTTCAACAGTTTTACGACAAAATGTGACTTTTTTGACATGTAAATTATTGTTTAAGATTGACAAACATCACATGTGTAGTTCGTGGCACAATTCAAACGGGATCAAAAGATACGTTTTCTCACTCCATTGAATTCAATGTTAATTTTTCGCTTCCGGGGTCCCATGGACCGGAAGTAGATGGGCGTGACTTCGCCTCTCTATTCTGTTTCGCAACATGTTCTCTATCTATGGCACGTCTCTACTGGGAGTTGTAGTTTTAAAAGACGTTTTCGTATTTCCCATAATAAGAAGTTGCCAGTATTAAACTGTGTACATCTCTGGAGGTTTAAGGGATAGGAAACACTCAAATATAAAACATATAATTAATAAATGGGTGAAAATTGCTTGTGCCCATAATGGGCAGCATTAATATATATACACACATGCCAGCTAAGTTCAGAAGAGCTTTATTTAACAGCTGGTCTTATGTTTGTGACCCCTGTTGTTAATTGATAACATTACATTAATTGAGATGCCTGAAACATGCACTTGTCAAGGTTCAGAGGCACATTTTGCAAATATGGCAGTAGCCATCGATCAGCTTAAGATAAGATATACTTTATTGATCCCAAGATGGAACATTTGCGTTACATCAGCATGTGTAACAGTTGTAAATATGCAGTGGTGTTTATTTGTAAATCATTTAGTATAATCACACAAATTCTGTGTTTTATATTTAACAATTCTGTGTTCTTTATTTATTGATTGTTCAATACCTGACAAGGCCGGAGAAGAAATATCTACATACATCTTATAAGAGTATAATACATTATAATATCAGTTCAAATAAGTGCTTCAACATAGTTAACATTGCTGGAGGTATGCACAAATATTGATAGATGTCTTGTAATGCACTATTGAGGAACCTGCGACCCAAGTTTTTCATTCAATGCATAACTACACCATAGTTGTGTAGGCCTATATGATATGTCCATACACCTTAGGAAATCTTGAAAGGGATGTGCAAAATAGTCATTATATACAGTCTTTAATTAACTATTAGTAGAGAATAACGAGTAATGAATATACTTTATAGGGATCCTATTAATATCTAATAATAAAAATGATGAAATTCAATAACATGCTTTAACCACTAGGTGCCCCTTTCTATCAGCTGTGCACCTTTATGGTGTAAATACAGCCTATCTACCAATTGGATTAAATATAAAAGTCAGCCGAATTAGTGTTGATACTGGAAGGAGACGTATTGTGTGAAAATAAATGTAAGATGTTGTTTAATGGCTGATATATTTATGATCCACGTCACGTTTTCAGTTCCTCATGTTTGTCTAGAAGTCTTCTCATCAGGGCTCTATAAATACAGAACTACGGCAGATATGTAATATTTAATGCAGCCGAACCGTGTATTACAATGCCGTTATGTGATGTCTTTCAAAGAGAAAAGCAAGCACACGTTTTTTTTAATTGCTCAGTTTCTCAGAACACTAAATTCACAAAACCACACACCCAAAGTGAAAAACACCTAATTTCTCCTGCTAAGTGAAGAACTGCACTCAAAACTACATAAACACTTTCCAAATGCAAACTTTAGCACCAAATATAACACACTTCATTCATAATACTAGATGGTTTGACCACCCAACTACACACTGCTGAGCATACTCTAAAGCACTCTCATCTTTTATGGGCTGTGCTCTGTACAGAGAGGTTTCTGCAGAGAAAGATTGCTTGAGTTTACAGAAATACAGTAAATGAAGAAATACAAATGAGTTGTTGAAAGAAATCACATTGTATTCAAAACTAACATTGTGCAACATGCATCTCAGCACATAGCTACTATGCTGCGGATCTCTCTAAGTGGGATGCATTGTTTGCCAAAACCCAGTTTGTAACTGCTGCTGCCTGTGCCTCATTGGACATCCTTAGCCTTCCACCTCTTTGTTTCTCAGTCCTTCAGATAAACAACAAAGATATAGTGGTCGGTCAGTGTCTGTGTTGAATAAAAGTAAGTTTACCACAGTACATTGTGCAGGATGTTTGTACAGTTATAGTATGCAACATGCCAACAATTCAATTACAGTAATGAATAAATACGTTTCACACAACAGATATAAGCACTGATATATCATGAGTTATGCAGAGCTAAAAACTGGTAACTAACCTGTGTTCAAGTCTAAGTGTCCGGATTACAGAGGCAACAGTAAATCGGCTTAGATTAGGCTGAACCCTCTGTCCAGCCTCTCGTCCACGTCCTCTCCCTCCAGCTCTACCTCTCATTCTTCCTCCTCTCACTCTCACCCACCTCTTCCTCCTCCTCGCACTCTCAGCCCAGCTCTTCCTCTTCCTCTTGCTCTTGCTTCCATGTTGGCTTCCATTGTTGCTGTAAGAAAGTTCTCACCTGTGGTCTTTTTATAGTGCTAACATCCTGATTGATGAGCCAACAATTATGCCATCAGGTGTTTGGTCAGGTGGAACGTGTTTCTTGATCATTGGTCCATGTGTGAGGCATTTTGAATATCAGTGTTTTAAACCTGCTAACACGTGACTTTACGTCAGATTCCTGTGTCTTACGTGGAGTGACGTGTGCAGTGGTTTGCACACAGTGCCATGTTGATTTGAAAATTGTGTGAAAAGCTGAAAACGTGTTTAGAGTTTTGGAGATTTGAGCCGATGTTTTGCTCTTTGAGTGTCAGTTAAAATAATTGTGCTTTATGTAGCATTTTAGTGTGTTAGCAATCGAGAAAAACTGTATCTGAAGGACTGAGAAACAAAGAGGTGGAAGGCTAAGGATTTCCAATGAGGCACAGGCAGCAGCAGCTACAAACTGGGTTTTGGCAAACAATGCATCCCACTGAGAGAGATCCGCAGCATAGTAGCTATGTGCTGAGATGCATGTTGCACAATGTTCCATCCATCCATCTTCTTCCGCTTATCCGTGGTCGGGTCGCGGGGGTAGCAGTTCCAGCAGAGAGCCCCAAACTTCCTTTTCCCTGGCGACATCAACCAGCTCTGACTGGGGGATCCCAAGGCGCCCCCAGGCCAGCGAAGAGATATAATCCCTCCACCTGGTCCTAGGTCTACCCCTTGGTCTCTTCCCAGCTGGACGTGCCTGGAACACCTCCCTAGGGAGGCGCCCAGGTGGCATCCTAACTAGGTGCCCGAACCACCTCAACTGGCTCCTTTCGACGCGAAGGAGGAGCGGCTCAACTCCGAGTCCCTCCCGAATGACCGAACTTCTCACCTTATCCCTAAGGGAGACGCCAGCCACCCTGCGGAGAAAACCCATCTTGGCCGCTTGTATCCGCGATCTCGTTCTTTCGGTCATGACCCATCCTTCATGACCATAGGTGAGGGTAGGAACGAAAATGGCCCGGTAGACAGAGAGCTTTGCCTTCTGGCTCAGCTCCCTTTTCGTCACAACGGTGCGGTAAAGCGACTGCAGTACCGCTCCCGCTGCTCCGATTCTCCGGCCCATCTCACGCTCCATTGTTCCCTCACTCGAGAACAAGACCCCGAGATACTTGAACTCCTTCACTTGGGGTAAGGACTCATTCCCTACTTGGAGTGGACAATCCATCGGTTTCCTGCTGAGAACCATGGCCTCAGATTTGGAGGTGCTGATCCTCATCCCAGCCGCTTCACACTCGGTTGCGAACCGATCCAGTGAGTGCTGAAGGTCGCAGACCGATGAAGCCATCAGAACCACATCATCTGCAAAAAGCAGTGGTGCAATCCTTAGTCCACCGAACTGCAGACCACCTCCCCCATGACTACGCCTTGAAATCCGATCCATGTATATTACAAACAGGATTGGTGACAAAGCGCAGCCCTGGCGGAGGCCAACCCTCACCGGAAATGGGTCCGACTTACTGCCGAGGAGCCGGACACAGCTCTCGCTTTGGGAGTACAGAGATTGGATGGCCCTGAGTAGAGACCCCCTCACCCCATACTCCCGCAGCACCTCCCACAGTAACTCCCTGGGAACCCGGTCATACGCCTTCTCCAAGTCCACAAAACACATGTAGACCGGATAAGCGTACTCCCAAGCCCCCTCCAGGATCCTTGCGAGAGTAAAAAGCTGATCCGTCGTTCCACGACCAGGACGGAATCCGCATTGTTCCTCCTCAATCTGAGGTTCGACAATCGGCCTGACCCTCCTTTCGAGTACCTTAGAGTAAACTTTCCCGGGGAGGCTGAGTAGTGTGATGCCTCTGTAATTGGCACACACCCTCTGGTCCCCCTTTTTAAAAAGGGGAACCACCACCCCGGTCTGCCACTCCTTCGGTACCGTTTCCGACTTCCACGCAATGTTGATGAGACGTGTCAACCAAGACAGTCCCTCAACACCCAGAGCCTTCAGCATTTCTGGGCGGATCTCATCCACCCCCGGGGCTTTGCCACTGTGGAGTTGTTTAACAACCTCAGTGACCTCCCCCCGGGAGATTGGTGTCGATCCCCCGTCATACTCCAGCTCTGCCTCTAACATAGAGGACGGAGTTGTCGGGTTCAGGAGTTCCTCAAAGTGCTCCTTCCAACGCCCTAACACTCCATCAGTTGAGGTCAACAACGTCCCATCCTTACTGTACACAGCTTGGATGGTTCCCTGCTTCCCCCTCCTGAGGTGTCGGACAGTTTTCCAGAACAACTTTGGGGCCGCCCGAAAGTCCTTTTCCATGTCCTCTCCGAACTTCTCCCACACCCGCTGCTTTGCCTCGGCCACGGCTGAGGCTGCTGCCCTTCGGGCCTGTCGGTACCTTGCAACTGCCTCGGGAGTCCCCCGGGATAACAAATCCCTGAAGGCCTCCTTCTTCAGTCGGACGGCTTCCCTGACCACCGGTGTCCACCAGGAGGTTCGAGGGTTACCGCCCCTTGAGGCACCTAGGACCTTGAGACCACAGCTCCCCGCCGCGGCTTCGGCAATAGAGGCTTTGAACACCGACCACTCTGGTTCAATGTCCCCAACCTCCACAGGAATGCCCGAAAAGCTCTGCCGGAGGTGCGAGTTGAAGGCCTCCTGAACCTGGGCCTCCTCCAGACGTTCCCAGTTCACCCGAACTACACGTTTGGGCTTACCAGGTCTATCCAGAGGCTTCCCCTGCCACTCGACCCAACTCACCACCAGATGGTGATCAGTTGACAACTCCGCCCCTCTCTTTACCCGAGTGTCCAAAACATACGGCCTCAGGTCCGATGATACGATAACGAAATCGATCATGGACCTTCTGCCTAGGGTGCTCTGGTACCACGTACACTTATGAGCATCCCTATGTTCGAACATGGTGTTTGTTATGGCCAATCCATGACGAGCACAGAAGTCCAGTAACAAACCACCACTCCGGTTCAGATCAGGGGGGCCGTTCCTCCCAATCACTCCCCTCCAAGTGTCTCCATCATTGCCCACATGTGCGTTGAAGTCTCCCAGCAAGATTAAAGAGTCCCCTTCAGGAGCCCCATACAGGACTCTTTCCAGGGTCTCCAAGAAGGCCGTATACTCTGAACTGCTGTTGGGTGCATAAGCACACACAACAGTCAGAGTTTTCCCCCCCATAACCCGCAGGCGTAGGGAGGCAACCCTCTCGTCCACTGGGGTAGACTCCAACAACGAAGCACCCAACCGGGGACTTGTGAGTATCCCCACACCCGCCCGGCGCCTCACACCTTGAGCAACTCCGGAGAAGAATAGAGTCCAACCCCTATCCAGAAGTAAGGTTCCAGAGCCGACGCTGTGCGTAGAGGTGAGCCCAACCAGATCCAACTGGTACCGCTCCACCTCCCGCACAAGCTCCGGCTCCTTCCCCCCCAGAGAGGTGACGTTCCACGTCCCCAAAGCCAGCTTCTGTCGCCCGGGTCTGGTCCGTCGAGACCCTCCGCTTTCACTGCCACCCTTCTGGCAGCGCACCCGACCCCATCGTTGTTTCCCGTAGGTGGTGGGCCCGCGGGATGGAGAAGCGGAGGTGTTGCCCACGTTGCCTTTTCGGGCTGGGCCCGGCCGGGCTCCGTGGCAAGCCCGGCCACCAGACGCTCGCCGACGAGTCCTCCTTCTGGGCCTGGCTCGAGAAAGGGACCCCGGGCTTCCTCCGGGCCGGGTATCCTCACTCCTTGTGTCGTCTTTCATGAGGTCTTTTTGAACCAATCTTAGTCTGGCCCCTTGCCTGAGACCAATTTGCCATGGGAGACCCTACCAGGAACACAAGGTTCCAGACAACACAGCCCCCAGGTTCATCAGGGCACACAAACCTCTCTACCACGGTAAGGTGCTGGTTCTTCAGAGAAGTATGCACAATGTTAGTTTTGAATAAAATGTGATTTCTTTCAACAACTCATTTGTATTTCTTCATTTACTGTATTTCTGTAAACTCAAGCAATCTTTCTCTGCAGAAACCTCTCTGTACAGAGCATAGCCCATAACAGAGGAAAGTGCTTTAGAGTATGCTCAGCAGTGTGTAGTTGGGTGGTCAAACCATCTAGTATTATGAATGAAGTGTGTTATATTTGGTGCTAAAGTTTGCATTTGGTAAGTGTTTATGTAGTTTTGAGTGCAGTTCTTCACTTAGCAGGAGAAATTAGGAGTTTTGCACTTTGGGTGTGTGGTTTTGTGAATTGTGTTTAGTGTTCTGAGAAACTGAGCAATTAAAAAAAAAATGTGTTTTAGCAATCGAGAAAAACTGTAAACAAAGAGTCCAGTGTTTAGACAGAGGCCTTTGCAAAAGCCAACACAGGAGCCTGTGATGAAAATGGAAAAAGATGAAAGGCGATCGGCTTAGCACTGACGTGTCAGCAGCACTCACAATCACAGTTTATGGTGCTCTCTGTTTCAGCTCCATTTTGGAAGTTTCATTCTGTTTCTAAAGGGCATGAATTACATCAAACGGACAGGGAGGAAGTCATTTAGCGATCCTGCGACAGATAGGGGGATTACAATTTGACAGAGGGACTGATTCAAATGACAGATAAGGGGAGGAACAATAGCGTAATGTGTGCTGTCAAGCAGAGGATATTTGACAGGGAATCAGACCCTGGCTGTCAAGAAAGATTTTCTTTTTCTCTTTGAAAGCGCTTTTTTCCCCCAGATACCTGAATGGTCCGATTTCTTTTGAAATTGGAGGTACTGTAGGGGCCATAGGGATACTGTCTATCTGCTTCTCTCACAGCAAGATGTGACTGATACCTTTTTCTCTCCCAAGGTCAGCCTAATTTCGCCTGCACAATATACTATTATTATACGTTATACTATTATATTACAAATTTAAGTTGAATGCATTGTTTTTCAAGTTAATTAATCAAACTATTTCTACAGCAAAAGCCTCCACTTCGCAAAGTTTCGGTTCTATGGATGAAAAACACCATCTGCATATAAAGATACATTTTAAATTCAAATGAATGCAGAGTCACATTTCCATTTGACATCCGTCCATAGCAGTAATATTTGCTCATCTCAAAACCGTATGTAACTTTGCATGTGGCAAATACTATGACCATTTATTATTATGTGCTTGTGGATTATGGGATGAAATCCCCAATATGCCTATCTCTATTCATGAATATTGAAATGTGCGCATATTAATTTGCATTCATAAAAATGTAATAATACCCAATGTGCTTGTGCTGTTTGTCCAACAAACAGGGAGGAAGGAGACATGATTAGACCCCAGAGAAACTGTGCTGCTGCTGTTTTCTTTAGCCTTGTCACCCCATCCACACCATTGGAGTGAAACACAGTTTTAGATTTTGGCTTTTGTGTGGACCTTCGCAGATCAGCAATCCCAGATTGAGCTACGTTGATGATAGCCGCTGCGGTGATTAGCTTGAATATTGGGCTGTGTGGACAACAGATGGACTGAAATCACCAGCTCAATGATGTGCTGCCGAACAAATGTGGGCTTTTGGCAGCAGGACCATTGCTGTTGCTCAATTTTCATGGTCCAGACTTTCACTCAGGTTCACCAAGAGAGAAAGGATTTGTTTTAAAGCAGAGCAGAAATCCTTTCTCCTTGGCTAATAAGAAGAACCCTAACATCACCTCATTTTCAACCTGAACTCTTTGTGTGTTGAGAAATAATCAGAATGATTATTGTTCGAAATAGAACTGCTGAGTCTCGGCTAGCCCGATAACCTTCCCCGGATTCAGCTCGGACCCAATTGTCTTGTAACACTGCTCTGCAGCATTTTCAATGAAATTGCCTACAATAAGCCTCAATCATAGACAAAGGGTGCATTGCATTTCAGAAGAAGTGGAGAGCCAGGTGCTCTTCATTTCTCTTTAGCTACATTTCCTGTGTTCAGCAACAATAGCAGCATATTCATTTAAATGCTGATATCCCTTTACGCAGAGCTCTTCACTCCTCTTAGGCTAAATTAAAGTCGCATGTCACATTTGTGAGGCAGTATAGGAATTATACTATACTAGGAAGTAAAGGAATACAGTTTGGTGCTTTTACAAGGCCTATTATAGAAAGCTTTAGGTTTTGAATGTGCGCACTGTGGGATATTGTTGACTCTTTGTAGTTATTGGGGAAAGTTGTTGATTTGTTGATTTGTTAGCTTGGTAAAGACTCGGAATATAGCCAAAAATGTGTGTTTTTTTTTTTGTTTTTTTGTGTTCGGCCTGGAGAAAATACCATAAGGCCATGTTTTTAAGAATATGGTTAGATGGTTACATTTCTAATCATATCATTTTTATTATTTTAAATGCAATAAGTTTAGCATTCAATAATATATTAGGCAAGATGAAGTTTAACATTAACACATGACTGCAATAGCTCCCTATACTGTAGCTGGCTCCTACCAAACTACCATTTATTTGACCTTATAATACTGTTGTAAGGCTGCTTTAAATCAATGCACTCAAGCTGTGCCATATAGAAACCTTTTTTAAACATTAAGCTATTCTGGACCCTTTTATTTTAGCATTTGTTCATAACAAGTATGATCAACTCAGAAATCTTTCAGAATGGAGAGAATGTGGAAAAGGAGCTAAACACACCCTTGCCTGTGATAAAGAATGCAAACCGCTCCCAATGCACATCATTTTTATTATTATGATGAATGTACATCATTATTAATTTACATTCCACCAAACACTTCACTGATGTGGCTATCAGGTGTCATATTCACTTTTTGAACACATACATATTGATGAGCAGTCACATCCAAGGTGAAATAAACAAGGATATTATGTCTGAAAAAGAGGCAGTTGGTGTGCCGACTGCAGATGTTTTCCCCCGCTAATTGTTACACTGAACATGCAGCAAGTAAGCAAACAGCACAACTCATTTCTCAGCTCAGTGCAGTATTCACTCACTGTGCATTATGAGCTTTTGATTGATTCTACTCATCAATGAGTTTTTTAGCATAAATTGGACACATTTACCACTTGCATCTCTATGATGCTATAGATGTAACTGTGTGCTTGGACTGTAATATACTAGATATAAGTGACAAAGTCAATATACACTTTTAAATGTGTAACTTTTCCCATTCATTAGACAGAGGAGTGGTCATTTAGTAAAACCACATTACAGAAGCACTGGTTCTGATTACATTCTTCATAATGGAAACACACAGACAAAAGAAGATGAGAGGGAAGAATAACACTTGAAGGAGTTTTGAAACAGAAGAGGAGATGAATGTCTGCAAGAAGCAGAGCAGCTGCAGCTGATAAACGCCTCCTGATTATATTTAATTGTCCCCGACTGCATTTAAATTCTTCCTTGCAATCAACCGCTTTTACTGTCCTTCAACCAAGGTCTTTGTACAATAGCCAATTATAACTAAATAGGTCGTTCTCAAAAGGTAGTCAGCAATTACCACACCTCAAGTCGACATTTTCTCAGCTTAAGTTGTAGTCATGACAAGTCAGAATTAACCATCACCTTGATTTTCTCTAAAATGTGTTGTTCAATTAAGCGATGATCACATAGATATAGAGTGTTGTGTTGGCATCACCACATCATTACCAAGGTACAACCACACTGTTAGAACTGTGGTAGGTAATGTATGTTTGCTTTTATCAACATATTGCTATTGAAGTGGTCTGAGAGGTTCTTCTGGACCCCCTCTTGGCTTTTTTTTTTCAAGCTTTGGAAAATCTAACCCATGCTGGGAGACTTTAGCCAATCATCAGTCATTTATGAGAGAGGGCTTTGCTATTGGCTGCTCTACAAATGCAATCCCTTTTATGAAAGCCGGATTTAATAGAGGAATATCCTGCAGGAAATGTTGCTGTTCCAGCATGGCAACAACTATACACTGCAAAGCAACCCAAAGATAGAAAAACTAAAGACTGATGTAATACCAAGTAAATGTAAGATATCTTTGCAACCATAACAACATACACCTTTGCATTTAAATGTTTTACTTTTGGGGACCCAAATAGACCGGTCACACATTTTTGTTTCTATTTATTTGGCTAGAGAGTTATCTGCTCAAATATATTGCACTCACACTTTTTGACCAAGACAGACTTTTTTTATGGGCTGGGAAATCTTCAGAATCCAGGAAAACATCACAAGAGCTTGATTACACATTGTATGTTGGATCAATCGCTCTCCCTCCTACGATGCACGAAATAACACAAGGAGAGACTCCATGGGGCAGGAGTGATCTGTCGAATGATCAACTGTATAATGTAAAACTGTATAAAACATATGACTTTATGTGATGAGCAGCATAAAAGTAAAACTGCATTAAAAACATTTTGAGAGTAACGACTCACAAGGACAAAGCATGCTGATCAGTGAAACACAAAAACACTTTTCTCACAAACTAACTTTTCTTATTTGTAAAATCTACCGTGGGTATATCAAACATAAAAAAGGTGCAGTTCTATGAATAGCCACTTGAGACACCTTGAAATGCCAAAATGTACAGCAAGAAATAAACATTTTCATATTGGTCTAGCTAACTTCCCAGTTGATAGCAATTGTATTGGGGGAGATTTTTAATATTTCTCACCGTTTCAATTATTAAGTCTTTTTAAGTTGTACATAATTCAGGGTGTTACTGCATTGAGTGACAGGTGGGTGATGTCACTGGTCGCTCAACCCTGTCTCCTAAAAATTACGTTCCCACAGAACTAAACTGCATTCTCAATTACGTTTAGCTAGAAACGTATTTTCTCCCACGTTACGTTTCTTATGAACGTATCTCAAATACGTTTATTTTCTACATACTGTATCTTTGCCATTTATTGTCTTGCTTATAATAATGATAATAGTCATTTATAAATATCATTTTAGAGCACACATTTGAAATCAGTAGGCGAGGCTGTAATTTCGCCAGCTGTTACTCTCATGAGCGAGGCAGAAAATAATAGTTTTTATCATGCCAAAAAGCTGCTGTGTCGTTTATTGCACCTCAAACATTAAAACAAATCCAGAGTTACGTGTTTCTGTACTTCCTCTAAAAAGAAAGGACAGTAACAGAAGTTCTCTGTGGCTTCAGGCTTGATCGCCGTTCAAATGACAGCGTTGGTTTCCCCAAAAGTGGGCGGGGCTGTAAAGTGACGTAGATTTTACTCTCATCTATTATTCAAAACCATTCTATTTATTCTAACATAAATTACATGCCAGTGTTTTATCTTTTTATTTTAAATTGTATAATGTCGGACTTGTTTTCCCGTCTGTGAGGAAAATAAATGGGGCTCAGAGCCTCAAAATACTGAAATCTGTATTTTTTAAAATCTTTTTTTCCTTCTAATTTGTTATTCTTTTCTAAATAACACGCTGTTATTTACTCAACAATAACACACAATTATCCTTGTTTTCATTTATTCGTTTAATTCTATAATCTTGGGCTTTTTAGCCGTAAATAAAGTCACCGGAAACAGACGTAGGCCTATAAGGGACATTTCGAGCAATACACACCACAAACCCACTGAACAGATTACCCAAGATCCTCAGCTTGAAGCTCGTTGATTGGGTGTTTAGCCGCAATGCATGTTGGGATATGATGTTAATGCGATATGATATCCGAAAAAAATAAATAATAATAATACTTTATTCCGAGTGTTCTTGCTTTTCTCTTTGAAAGTCATCACATAACTGCATTGTAATACACAGTTCGGCTGCATTAAATATTACACATCTGCTGTAGTTCTTTATTTATAGAGCCCTGATGAGAAGACTTCTGGACAAACATGAGGAACTGCCGCCAAAACTGAATATGTGACGTGGATCATAAATATATCAACAATTAAACAACACCTTGCATTTCTTTTCACAAAATACGTCTCCTTGCAGCATCAATACTAATTCGGCTGACTTTTATATTTGATCCAATTGGTCGATAGGTTACATTTACACCATAACGGTGCACAGCTGATAGAAAAGGACTTGTAGTTTTTAAAGATATTACTGATTTTCTTTGAATATAAGAATGTAAATACTGAGTTGAGAGAATAGTCAGGGGATTTGGGTGATGGGAGACACATCTATGGAATCACAATTTCAATAGCTTACCATTAAATGACAGATATGGCTTTCTGTCTGTGATGTTTTACAAATCAGATATTAATGTGTAGAAGTAAAGCATGAGAAATAGTATAGCAATATCCTGTAAAAACATGAATAAAACTACACATCTTCAGATGTTATACTTACATAAGTATCCTACACTAATAATTAGGGCTGTCAAGTTAACGCGTTAATAACGCAAAAAAAAATTAACGCCACTAATTATTTTAACGCGATTAACGCATGTGTATTTTTTGTCCTCGGGCGCCCCGTAGTTTCAGAGCGCATCGAGTTTAAAATACCATCTAGAAGCTCCTGCTGCCCGCTTGCTGCAGACCACACTTCCACGCTCACCGGCAGGCACGGACTGGCTACTGGGAGGGTGTGTGTATGTGTGGCCCGAGCGAGCGAGAGAGAGACCTTACGTGCATTGTTGTTGTTAGCATCTGGTGCTAGCTAGCTGCGCTAACGGATATAAGGAGCTGTTTAAATGAAAACAGAGGAGCGACATTTCGCCACAACTGCGCCGAGCACTTGACTTTATGCAGGAAGCCAGACAGAGGGACATTGTACGATAAGTCAGCACACTTATACATTTGTGATATTGGGCTTTATAAATAAACATTGATTGATTGATTGATTGATTGATTGAGTTTAGTGCACGATGTACAAAGATATTAATATGAGGGTGTGCAAAACAGACATACTAATTAACCTTTATTAACACATTAAAGAATACTTTAGGTTAAGGTCTTCTTTCAAATAAGAAAAAAGCTTTGGGGGTATCTACAGATAAATATTAAGCCTGACAAAGAACTTAACGTCTAATGTATTGCTTTCCTGCAATGTTAACTATGTTGAAGCACTTATTTTAACTGATATTATACACATTAATTATACTCTTATGTATGTAGATAGTATAAGAAATGTGCAGAATATGACAGTTTAATGGTGGAGGTACACACACATTGATAGATGTCTTGTAATGCACTGTTGAGGAATCTGTGACCCAAGTTTTTCATTCATTGCAAAACTACACCGTAGTTGTGTTTATGATATGTCAATAAACCTTAGAAAATCTTGAAATCTTGAAAGGGATGAGCAAAATAGCAATTGTATACAGTTTTTAATTAGCTATTAGTAGAGAATAACGAGTAATGAATATACTTTATAGAGATCTGCAGATACATGTTTAGTCTTCTCAAGCACCAACAATCAAATATCTCTCCTGATTGTTGGCACTTGACAATCACCTTCCCTGAATTTTACTCAGGTGTAACTAATGTCTGATTTAAGGGTTGTTTATATTTCACATTATTAATCAGAATCTGCAGAGTTACTAAAGTAAATGTAGTGGAGTAAAAATACCAGGTTAACTTCTGAATTGTAGTGGAGTAGAATATATATTAATGCTGCCCATTATGGATACAAGCGATTTTCACCCATGTAGTAATTACATGTTTTAAATGTGTACACACCAATGTGTTTCCTATCGCCTAAACCTCCAGGGCTGTACACAGTTTAATACTGTCATCTTCTAATTTTTGGAAAAACGAAAACATATTTTAAAACTACAATTCCCAGTAGAGTCGTGCCATAGAGAACATGTTGCGAAACACAATAGCCAGCATGTGTAGTTCTGGGGGGGGTTCGAGTCCAGTTTTGAATAGTCTGCCGTGGTTTCGTTCCATTTCAAAGAGCTTGACGCTTGGCGTAACCTTGGCGCACTGCCACTCCAACATCCAATCTCAGAGCTTGAAGATTAATCACGGGGTTTGTCATCGGGACTGTAGTCCCAAACGATAGCTGGGGATTATGGGTAGTGTAGTGTCTTCGGCCATCCTAAACTGAAATGTTTTTCGGATATCATATCGCATTAACAACACCACATCTAGCGTCACAGAGATCTTCTGTTACTGTCCTTTCTTCTTAGAGGAAGTACAGAAACACGTAACTGGATTTGTTTTAATGTTTGAGGTGCAATAAACGACACAGCAGCTTTTTGGCATGTTAAAACTATTATTTTCTGCCTCGATCATGAGAGTAACAGCTGGCGAAATTACAGCCTCGCCTACTGATTTCAAATGTGTGCTCTAAAATGATATTTATAAATGACTATTATCATTATTATAAGCAAGACAATAAATGGCAAAGATATGTAGAAAATAAACATATTTAAGATACGTTCATAACGAACGTAACATGGGAGAAAATACGTTTCTTGCTAAACGTAATTGAGAATGCAGTTTAGTTCTGTGGGAACGTAATTTTTAGGAGACAGGGTTGGGTCGCTAGCAGCTAGCAGCTAGCTGTCTGCTCCGGGTCCGCCTAACTCCACACACTAACAGCCTCTATCCATTGATGATTCAGGATTCAAAGAATTTCAAATGTTTTATTGTCATATGCACACAATCTACAGTGCAGTTAATAGCAACGAAAAGTCCCAGTCCCAGGCCCCGCCAACTGTTCCACGTATAATATACTTAAGTGGAAAAGAAACAGAGGTTGACAACAACTCAATAACACCAATAACTGACACCAAAATATGAAGTCATGTACTTTCATGTTTCATACAGTGTATGGCCAAAAACCATTATGAACGTCTGGAGGTTTTATTAGTTGTCCGCTGCTTATAAGTTAATAGTTGTGGATTCAAACACGACAGCACAATAGGATTCATTTTAAAACTATTTTATTTACTTTTAAAGCCCCAGCCTACCTCTCTGAGCTGTTACACAGCTACACGCCCACTCTCACTCTCGGGTCAGCTGATCAGTTGCTCCTAAGGGTGCCAAAAACAAAGTCAAAGCGCAGAGGGGACCGTGCTTTCTCTGCTGCCGCCCCTAAACTGTGGAACGACTTGCCCTTGCTAAGCAGGCAGGCTCCCACTCTGTCTGTTTTTAAATCCCGTCTTAAAACCCACCTCTTCTCCTTAGCATTCGTAAACAAGTAGATTGCTGCTCTTATTTGCTTTCAGTGGTCTATTGTTTTTACTATATGGCTGTTTTTATTTGTATTTTGTAATTGTTACGTTTATTCTGGTTTGTTTTGTGTTCGTATCTTTTATGTGATTTTACGTTTTGTGAGCTGAGCTGTGTAATTTTGTATTTGATGTATCTCTCTGTACACCACTTTGGTCTGGAGGTTTTAAAGTGCTTTATAAATACAGTTGGATGGGATTGGAATATAGTAAACTTTTTTCAAGTTATAAAAGTGTTCCTCTTTAATGTGGAAAGTATTTGAAACTAAGACTGCTCAAAGACTTCACGGGAGCCACTCCATGACCCCCAGCTGCAGCACTGTGTGCACTCACACACATTAAAGGATCATGTCAATATGTTATTGAGCTGTTTTCCTCATCTCTTTATTCCAAGCTATCCTAACAGCCCTCACAACTCAACTTCCATCTCCTGCCTCAATGCTCTCTGAAATGCATCGAAGAGACTCCACAGCTTTCACCTTTCTTTTTTTCTCCTGTCTTTATGTCAGCAGGCTGTCATTCACAAGGGTAATGCACTGTTGGACCCATTTGGACATTTTGAAGTAGAGTAAGAATCCAATAGAGTTTGTAAATATTGTGGATCAATTGTTTGGCTGGATAGACGTGAAACAGTGTGTGGCCATTCAAGTTCATAAGGATTTAGAACAACTAATACATCCTCTGCATATTGGGCAACCTTTTTATGTTTCTATAGAACATGTGGATTCATCTGTGTGTTGCAGACATGACATTGCTAATACGCAGAATATGCACTCACATTGATTAACCCATTGCTCAAGAGTCAACTACTTGGCAAACTCAAAAACATCAAAAATAATCGCCTATAAGTGTATTTTGGATGTTTTCTTTCTTCAATCTTAAAAAAGAATTGTTACAAGATTTTGCCCAGAATACCAACATTGTCCAGTCATTACACATTATTCCTGAATTAAAAATGTATTGTTATTTAGGGACTACATTGTTGAAGTCTTATAAGCATGATAATATTTCTCTAAGAACTTGACCATGAAGCTGGATTACATTATGTGAGCTCTCTAGAATGTTATATAACTTATGTATATGCTTATGCTAACTAGGGCAAACTGTAAAGAACAGTCATGTCATATTATGTTTCATGTCATCACTCATGAAGACAGTTTCCCATCGTGAGAGCGCAGAGAGAATACAGTGTGCAGAGTGAGGGCTGCATATGCATGATGGAAACACGCTTGAATGATCTTGCTCGCCTGCTGTGCGCTAGATTGACTTGCATGCAACTTCTCTTCATTACTTTTGAAATATCTTGACTGTAGAGTGGAGGCAGAAGCTGCATGAGTATTTCCACAGAGTCTCTGAGGACTCCACGCTTAAGCAACCCGAGACATGTTGTGGCATCGACTGCGCTGACAGCTATGTTGAAAATATTTATGCTTCTGAGGCTTTTGTGGGAAACCTGACTTTAAATGAAACCTCAGAGCAGTATGGCTCACGTACAGGCTCTAATGCAGGTAGTGAGAGGAATGGTTATTCTTCCAACTACACAGGCCCCCAGCCACGGAAGCCTATTGTGATCTTTAAATATGTATTTATGAATAATTCATAGTTTCATTTCACACTGCTATGGTTTCAGTTTTGATTGAAATCGAAGAAACCGCAAACAAATTAAATCAAACATACAACAGAGGATTTCGGCAAAATTGTCCCACTGAAACTAATTTCAAAACTCTGTCTCCCTGGGTGAGAATAAGATGTTTGACTTAGCTTTAGTTTTTTATGGAGCATCTGTGTAGATATGAGTCTTTACTCTATAAACAGTGTGCATAAGATTGTAATTTCCTATTTTTTAAGGTGCATTTGTGCCAGTAGCATCAGTAGTGGAACAACTTATTCACATCACCTATTTAAAGATAGCGTTTTTGGAAACTGAAATAGAAACGTACTTCTTTACGACATTATTATACCCTACAGCAACAACAAAATAACAATGAAAGCTTTTATCCGGGTGAAGTCTTTGTATAGGAGCAAAAGTTGTTGAAAGGCAAAAACATTCTATAACGTTGGACCCTATCTTTGGTTTATCCATGCAAACGAAGATTCGGGGAATGAAGTCTCCTGTGTCTTGTGCTGGCCTAGATAGGATTACAATCAAAGGGAGCATGAGCGTGGAGCCCATCCCCTTTGCTGCAAACAGAATGAGTAAATGTTTCTCCCTGTGCTCTCCTCTCTGAGTTCTTGTTAAGACAGCAAAGTGGTGCTGTGCCAGCTCTGAAGATCCCAAGCCCAGCTTTCACTTTATAGTTGTCAGGGCTAATGAAAAGAGAACATGAAAAACTATGACAAAGACGAGTGTGAGAAGGAGAAGAAAGTGTAGGAAATGAAGCGAGAGTGGGAAATGTGTGCGATGCTCCTTGGTCTGTTTAATGAGAGCAGAATGTTCTCAAGCGTTGAGCAGGCTGTAGAAATGCTGCGGTTTAATAATAACTCGTGTGAAGACTGGAAGAGGGAGAAACGCACAGAGCAGACTCGTTCATCATCTGCATCAGCGTCCGGATGCATGGTCATCTGTAACTGTCGGACAGATAAGAGCCACAGAGGTCTGAGCGCAGATGTGACGGGCAGAAACAGGTGCTTGATCTATTGCCACATATGTTGAGCAGTGCCGAGACGCTGGAGCAGAAGGCCTTTCCAGAGGGACGCAGCCACCGAGGGGCACATTTGCAGTCTGTCCAATTACACGTCAACAAATTAAAACACTGATAGGCAAGCAAGGCTGATGTTAGAGAAGCATCCGCGCGTCCTTCAGAAACGTTCCCTCAGGCTGCGAGTCAGTGTCTTTGTGTTGAGGGAGTGTGCAAGGACGATAATAACAATGTGATATTTCATCCATCCCCTTAGGGATATTTTCTTTTCACCGTATATTGCAAAGGGAGGTGAGAGTGCAGGTGTTGCAAGAGCTGGTAGGGATTTGGAGTGTTGCTCAAGTACACTTGAGAGGGATGAATGCCTACACATGCGCTTAACCCAGGGTCTTCTGATTGACATACCATAACCTCAGAGGTAATTTGTTTTTTAACTAGCTAACACGTGGCTCTAGAGATTGCAATGTCTGTCTTTGGTTTAATCAATCCAAGGCCCTTGTCCAGACTGAAATATCGAAACAACCAGTTGGTAAATTGCCATGACATTTTCTAGAGACATCCATGGTCCCAAGAATATTGCTATATATAATATAATATAAGCTTTCTCACTTTTGTAAAGCCCTATCTTTTCATCTAACGCCACATTTGTAATTTACTGACATGTTTCACTATAATTGGATGGATTGAAATACCATGTTCATGTTGGAAATATGAAAGCTAATGAATGTATTAACCAGCTGATGGATTGCCATTAGATTTGGTAGATAAATCCATGGTACTCACAAGTTAAGCCTACTGACCTAGTGATCACCTTCTTTTTGTCAATGATCACATTTTTTGTTTTTTTAATGACATGTCTCGATAAATATTGAATGGATTACAATACAAATTGATGCACATCAATGTGGAAAGGAAATATATCCTTAGGAATACTTTGATGAATTCCAGACTTTTCCATTGGCTTTACAATAAGGTTAACTATTTGATGGATTGCCATCAAAATCGGTATACATCTGACCCAATGGCCACACTTTAAAAAATGGCTGTGAAATCCAGTTATTTACAGTGTTTCAGCACAACAAAATTACTGTATACTATTTTAGAGTGTAATAACGTATTTCCAACCAAAAATTATAGTACCTCTGGAGTTACTTTAAAAAGATCAGTAGTAACGTCCCAACTGTAACCACAATCTCAGTAACCAACAATGTACTGTAGAAAATCACAGTAACCAACAATGTACTGTAGACAAGGGTGTAACTTTGGTTTGAGAAGTGGGGGGGACACAAAACAGGGGGTCCTCCGCAATGAAACATTTTCTCAATTTAATTCCATTTCCTGCCTTTCTACAAATATATTAGGGACTATAGTGTTAACAAGAAGATTTTTTTTTTAAATATTGAAGTTGAAAGCATCAATCTGGTGCACTTTGAGAGCAACATGAAGAGATCTATGGATACCTCTCTCAGCACCCATATGAAACACAACTGTAAACAGATGTTCTTTTTCTTTATGGATATTTTACAAATCACTCCCCTTTTAAACTGTATTCTTGTTTTACTGCCATATAGTATTTCATAACTGTTTTTCATTTATTCTCTTGTTTTTCTTATAACGATAATCATATGATGCCGCGGAAATAATCTTTTGAATAATTTGTGACAAAACCGTTCTAAACACTCAGAGAGTCCTTTAGCTCAAGTCCCAACACTGCCTATAGTACACATTGGAAGGATTTCTTAACTTATTTTATATACAACTAATATTACATAGATGGAAATATTTGTTTACATAGATGACCAAACCGTTTGAGACCCACTGAGATAACTTAGACTAAAGTTTACAATCTAATCGCTCAGAGTCCTTTACCTCCCTGAGCTGACGTTATCTCTCTCAAAGTCCGACAGGAAAGAGCTCTCCCTCTACTTATTGTTGAAACAGCTACTAAGCTCCGTTAGCTCCGAGCTAGCACCAAATGCTAACAACAACCCCCGTCTCTCTCTCTCTCTCTCTCTCTCTCTCTCTCTATCTCTCTCTCTCTCTCTCTCTCTCTCTCTCTCTCTATCTCTCTCTCTCTCTCTCTCTCTCTCTCTCTCTCTCTCTCTCTCTCTCTCTCTCTCTCTCTCTCTCTCTCTCTCTCTCTCTCAAAAAAAAAGAGAGTCTCACAGTTACATTAATAATCTTTTTTTTCTCAAAGTAATGATAAACCTGTGAGTTAGATGTAGAAAAGTCAGAATCAATGTTTTTTAACATGGTAAAAAACTGTAAATTATAGTGTCCGTCCAAACATTTGTTTTTACTTATAGTGAAAACTACCCTTGGATGATGGTAAGGTAGACTAAAAGCTTTAGGAATCCAAAGTACAACATATAGGTACCCTGTATCAAGATTGATACAAAACAAGTGACATTTGACCTTTTTAGAGAGGTTTAGCAAAAACAACTCCACCTCTGAGGTGATTTGGGTGGAAATGGGGGTTTTACCGTTTCTCTGGAACCCGTTGGTCAATTTTGGTGATTGACATCTCTTTCTGACCGTGAGAGCCAATAGAATCGAAGGGGAATCTCCCCACTCACACACAATCCTCATCCCAATACCCCTCCTCGACTCCTCTCTTCCCCTCCTCCGGGACTTGACCCGGAAATGGATCAAGACAATAGCTGAAATGCACACGAAGGAGTCGAGGAGGGGTGCGGGAGGAGACGAAAGGGAGGATACACGCGAGCAGACTACGCAGAAGTGTTTTCACTACTCGCGTATAAAAGCCCCGCCCCCATCTTCACAGCTGGTCGATTTCAACAGAGGAAAACTGACAACTGGAAGATGAGTGGAAAAGCGTCACAAGTGCTATAAGTGCTCACAGCTCCGTGGGAATTATTATGTGCAATTCATTTCTAAAAGGCTTTCACATTACTATAATTATATATTTATTTAAATGTAGGCTACATTTTACACCAACACGGAACACAAAAGCAGGACCAACCATCATACATTGAATTCCTTGACTAACAAGAGAAAGATTCATATATTTAACAACAAATGGGCCGGTTCTAAGGGGTTATTCAGTTAAGCCCGATGAGAGGGGATACAGCTGTGCACATCATTAACAGACGTCTTTAAGAGTGACGTTTGAGTGAACGAGGCCATCCCAATTAATACCTGAGGACTCCTCTGTCCTCGCCTCACCTCCTCGTGTCTCTCGCTCGCATCTTACGGAGGCGGAGCTAAGACGCAAGGAAGGGAAGCGAGTGAGGGAAAGGGAGGAGTCGAGGAGGGGTATTGGGATGAGGCCACAGTCTAAAACAAAAAGGTGTGGGCTTCGCGCACACAGTTTTACACCAGAGTGAAGCTGTCTCTAGGTCTGACATCTGGAAACCCAAACGCAGGTTTATTGCTTATGGATTATCAGAAATCATTTCAAAGGGACACAGATACATTGGATTAACCTATGGATTAACTTCAGCAGCGTTTTTATCGTTTTAATGCCATTGAAGACCACTTTTGACCAGACTACGTCACAGGTGAGCCATGTTAGCGTTTTTAGGTACCTAGCGCGTATGATGTATGTTCTTGTTATTACCTCCGCAAGTTCGTATAATTGAGTGATAATGAGGGTACCCTTCAATCCTGTGTCACCTCACGAAACGATGGGTTGGATATGCAGCAAAGATAAATAATAAGGTTGTGAGTGAATTTCGGTGCAGTCATCTGTTAGCATTTTTCGCTCATTGCTAATTCAGAGGCTCAGCGTTAGCATTGTGGGGTTTTTTTTGAAAAAAAAAATTAAAATGATCAGTTAGATGAGTTTCTTCCCGTTACATGGATATAAAACATTCATAGTTTATTAAATGAACGTGCCCTCAGACACTGTTTCCTGTAAGATGTTACCGTAAACAAAAATACAGTGCTTGGAAATTACTGTGTTTTATTTTACAGCTATAAATCTACTGCTGTAAGTAATTACATATTACTGTGTTTCATTTTACAGTTTAAACACTATTACCGTAAACACAAATACCGCAATTGGAAGTTACTATGTTTCATTTTACAGTTAAAACACCATTACTGTAAACACAAATACACATACAGAACTTGGAAGTTACTGTGTTTCATGTTACACTGTTACCGTAAATAAAGACTTGTAAATACTGTGATTACCTTTACATTATGTAACTGGCAGCAATTGACAAGTTACTTACTGTAATTAATTGTACAGTATTTAACTTGTCAATTGCTGCCAGTTAAATACTGTGAATTTCACGGTACGTTTCTTACAGTGCACCATGAGGTTGACATTTTGTATTTTTACTGACGTGTCAACTAATTTTGGATGGAGTGCATATATAATGGACAGAAGATTAACCGTATTAATTGCTTTGGTGATTCCCATACTTCCACATTAGCATCACAACAAGGTTCACATTTGTTGTTGTCAGTGCATGTCTTGATGATTATTTGATAGATTGGCATCAAATTTGATAGAGAAATCCATAGTTACCAAAAGATGAAAAACATATTGGATATATTTAGATTTTCGATCTTTTTGCTACAAATATTCATGTTGAAAAGAGGTAGAATCCTCATAATGACGTATAATGATTCCCAGATTTATCTACCAGCACCACAATGAGATTTACATGTGGTTTCGCCTGAAACATCTCGACAACTTTTGGATCGACTGCTATACAATTTGGCAAATAAAATGATTTCCCTTTGAGGAAAAATTGTTTTAACATTGGTGTTCCTTTGACCTTTCTCCTAGAATAATTTTCAGAATTTGTACTTGTCCTTAAACAAAATTAACATTCTCACAGGCCTCACAAATACTACTGCTAGTTTTGAAATCACTAAATGGCTTAGGACCGAGGTATATAGACGACCTACTCCATCACTATGAAGCATCCAGGAGTCTCAGGTCTTCTGGGGTCGGGTCTGCTCTCTGTTCCGAGAATAATCACTAAACATGGAAAAGCAGCTTTTAGTTATTATGCCCCAACAATTTGGAACAAACTGCCCAAATTGTGCACGTCTGCCGAAGCAATTCCTATTTTTAATCCCGACTAAAAACACACCTATTTGCCGCTGTTTTAATTGAGCTGCCCATACTCACACTACAGTATGCCTTTTTAGTCATGTATTCTGTACCTGCTGTGTTTATTTATTTTATTTATTTAATTACCTTTGCTTATTATGCCTGTTTTTAAATGCCTTTTTAATAATGTATTTAAGCTGTATTTGTTCTTAAATGTCTTTTGCTTTTAATCTGTAAATCACTTTGAATCGCCACATTCATAAATAAATAAAATTGCCTTGCCTTGCCTCAGCTTTACTTTGTGTGAATATATGATAATGAGTCAAATATAATGAGTTATATAAATCAGTTATCTTTTTCCCAAATAACACCACAGGGCTGCTAGTGCAGTTGTTTACTCTTGGTTACATTTTGTTTCCATCTGTCACTTGTATTTAAAAAGGTTTGTGTGGCAGATTTTGAAAAGATCCAAATGCACAACATTTTCTGACACCAAATTATTTTTTCAAGAGGGGGTATTGAGATATAGATGACTAAATCAGTTTGCTTTATTGAAAATATTACAAGATTGAAACCCCAGAATTATGCAATAGTAACCTATCATTTTCAGACAGACATCATTATTCTAGCAGACAGTCATAAGAGGGTCGTTGTCTGTTGCCTCCGTGTAGAACTAGTTTTATACAGAGAGCAGTTCATTATCGAGCAATGATTGCAAATAATGAAGTTTTTCGATTTTAGAAAGTGACACCACCTTTCTCAACAAAAAAACCTATTGTTGCATTTTGTTCAGAAAATAAATAAAGTAGAACATTTTATGACTTTTTTTTCTTTCTTTATTTAAACTACTGTTTTAAATGATGTGATATGTATGTAGAAAGCTATGTCTTACCCACTTGTACAAAATATGCATTTGAAAACTCAACAGCATTGTGAACTTTGTGAAGTGTGTGAAAGTGGATGCTGTTCAGGAAAAGAGCCAGGAAGCTTTTTCCTATCAAGTGGATACATAAGCACTTATAAACCAGTTGAAATCTGGCATGTTATATGTTTGCAGTTAGACGTGACATGATAGAGTTCCTATAACATCTCGCACACAAAAGATCATAACCCAACAATTCATTTAAAAGCAATAGGCTTTGTTAATATATGCTGGGCAGACAATAAATAATGGTTACTGTGAGCATGAAAGCTGTTGCTGTTTGGAGACATTTCATACTGTTTCCTCCCTCAGGCCTCCGTTATATTTGTTCTCTCTGATATGTGTGTGACTTAAAATAGCATGATGTATGGACCCTTTGGTACAATTCCTGGTAGAGTTGATAGTGTGTTTGTGGTTTGTTTGCTTTTGATGTGATATACAGTGTCTTGCAGGTAAAGATCTCTCAGGGCAAAAACAGACCATTCATCATCAGATGAACAGGAAGAAAAAAAAACTCCCACGGATAAAACAGACTCAAACATGTGGAGGTAAACCACAGAATAATGTAGATCACCCGTTGTTTGAAGATATGCCAGACAGTTAAACTGCGGGAAAAGAAGCATGGAATTATTGTTGCCTCTGTAGTGGAGGCAGTAATTCTGTTATTCTCACCCGCAGAAAATGGGAGTAAAAATGAGCTCAGTCTCAACCTACAAAAATTACTATTATCGGTCACCCTTTAGATGCAACTCTGACACCGATAACCTGATTACTCCCTTTTCACACATCTCACCTCAGCTTTTCTTATGGGAAATCATTTCACTATGAGGGTTCCAGTTTGCCATATTGAAGCTAATCTCGCTAATGGAACATTGGCGTGAACTTTAGCTAACATCAAACATCTCCTGGAGAAAAGTGAAGCCGCTGGCAGGAGGAACTACACATTGATTAGCCTCGACCCGTTTGAAGTGCCGTGAGTATGGATGCAGCAGGCGGACGCCTTGTTATAATTGTGATGAAGCAGCTGTCCCTGGCAGACTTGATTTGGATTACCTCTCCTCTTTGTAACCTGACAGCCCAAATGAAGAAGCATTCAACGTCTTTCCTTAGGCGCCACCTGCATTGGGATTTCAAGCAAATAAACATTAATTAATCACGCCAAATAAAGGACGAACACCCCTTGCCAACTGTTAGGGAATGAGATGCTTATTTACCTGGATATCAATAAATCCAGCCGTCATTTGTTCTTCTCAGGCCTGTCTCTCTTGCTCTCTGTCAGGCCACTCAACAACGATGCAGATCTTTCTACCATCTCTGTCCCCTGTCTCTTCCATTTTATTTATTTTTTCTTGTAACATGCATTAGTGGCTCTCCTTCAGCCTGACTTATCCTCGCTCCGTTGGGAGAACCAGCACTATGAAAGAAGTGGATCAAGAATTAATGCTTTTGCCTTCAGTTAAAGTTGTTCAGGAAAGTATGCTCATTAGTCCTCAATTTCTGGCCGGCACCGAGACTAGGGGAAGCAGACAGGGCAGTGGGAGGAGAGTGGCGGGGTCATTATCTACCCTGTTGCTGCACTCTGGACTTCAAAGTGGGCTTTGCTACAGCTGTGTTACCGCTGCTCTGCAAAGCCCGGACATGGTCTTGACAGCAAGGGCAGAGGCTAGAGGCGGCAGCATGGAGGGGAACGTCAATGCTGTAGGGTTCATTAAAAAAGTGAGCTTCCATCTCTATACCTCTCCGTCTTTAGTCCAGTCAACCTATTTCTCTATTTCTGTAAAACAGTGGGTTCAATCAGGGGCGGACTGGGGGGGAAAAGTGCATATATTTAGTGATTTTAATGTTAACAGATCATTGATGCAATAACATTTTGACCCAATTTGCCTGACTTGACACATGGAATAAAACATGGGGGTAGGAAGCATCCTCAATGTGGGTGAGACAATTTAACAGGGGGTGTGGGCAGGTGGTGGACCTCACCTCCTCTAGGGGGGTCCGGGGGCAAGCTCCCCCGGGAAGATTTTTTTTTAAATGTTGAAGTTAAATCCATCAATCTGGTCCATTTTGAGAACAAAATTAGGGACTAAATCTATGGCAGTCAGTAGGGGTATGGACTGTGAGCCGTAGGGTCGCCGGTTCAAGTCCTCGGCCAGATCCCAGTTCACCTCCTGCCCTGCCGTGATGCACTAGAGCAAGGCACCGGACACCCCCCTACCCCCCTCACTCCCATTGCTCCCCGGGCACTGTACAATAGCTGCCCACTGCTCCTAGTACTAGACTCCTGGTACTAGACTCCTGGTACTAGACTCCTGGTACTAGGATGGGTTAAAAGCAGAGAACACATTTCACTGTGTGTGCTGTGTGCTCTGCATGTGTGACTATTAAAGAGGGTTTCATCCCTCCCAATTCTTCTTCTTCTTCTTCTTCTTCTTCTTCTTCTTCTTCTTCTTCTTCTTCTTCTTCTTCTTCTTCTTCTTCTTCTTCTTCTTCTTCTCTTCTTCTTCTTCTTCTTCTTCTCCTCCAGTGGGCCACACCCCACTGGGCTGGGCCGGAACACTTATAAATGTGGGCCGGTTGGATTCAGGGTTTTTGGCCCTCCGGCCCACACACAGCACCGGCCCACCGGGGAAACTCCCGGTATTCCCAATGGCCAGTCCGCCCCTGGGTTCAATCTCCGTCTGTTTTCTCCATTTCTAGTCTGCTGTGTTCCTGACACAGTGTTTAACATCACATATTGCAGTATTACTGGAACACTAAGATGTTAAAATCTAACAGGGAACATCTTGGTGTCTTAATCTGTTTTCACCTTTTGTATTCCCGTTTTATCCACCGATGCTTTCAACTGTCGAAGGTTAATTCAGTTTTTTCCCCCGCTATCTCCATTTGCTTTCTCTGCCTACGTGGTCTTTTGTTCCCACTCGTACTGCTAACTCCCGTTCTCTTCAATCTTTTCCCTTTAATGACGATGAAACAAGGTAGAGTGCAGGTCCCGACACTGCGTGGAACGAGGATTCATCTACAATAAATGATGGGCTGCATTGTTAAGTCTATCTGACAGCACAGAGATGCATGATTGAGCATACGTTTCGTGAAATCGTGTGTGTGTGTATGTTATTTTAAAGGCTTTGTACACACTGCAGTTAAATACCTCATACATCGGTTTTTTGACTCTCTAATGTGGATGTTTCCTTGCTTTTGGAGATTATTTCAAGCTATAAAACCAATGTGCTTTCACAGTTAATTTACATATTTGGCATTCCAGTTTGACCAAGGGTCTCTACGCCTACACTGTGATTGCTTTTCCGAAAAGCACCAGCTACTTCCCAGCTACTAATTAAGTCTTGGTGAACTTAAATGGTGTGCAGTTGAATTGGAAGATATAGTAGTTAACACAGACACCTATGAAACCCTAGAATGTCTGGAACTATTCATTTGGAGGAGACAAGGTTTGTGAGTGTAAGTCTGTCAAGTTGACCGTGATCTGCTTTGGCCAAGTAGTTGGGGAAGACCAAGTTTGTCCTCAGCAGACGTTGCGAGCTGACGGGGGGGGGTTTTGAACCGATATCATTTCCTTTTTGGCGGTCATGCATAACACGGCATAACACCGTAGCCTCGCTGCGGGGGAAATTTGGCGTTTGTTCTAATCCGTCAAACGGACTGCTTTCAGATTTTTCCATCATTGTTAAAAAAATCGTCATAGACGGAAAATATTCGGTTAACGCAACCTCTGGTCCTCAGTGCAATTGTATAGGTCGTAGAGTAATATCCAGTCCCAACAATAAAGAAGACTGCACTTTCTTTGCATGGTTGGCCATTATAGGATTTAGGCTATATGACAATTGTAATTGTAGTAACATTAGCTGTTTTATCAAAGAGAAACTCAAAATTCACCACTGTAAAAAAAAGCATATTTCTTCATGGATTATGAATTATTATTATTTATTTTGTTACCGTTTTGGCTTAACTGTTGTCTGATGATGTACATAATTAAAATAAAATGAGTCTAAAAGAGTATATGTTTGTTAGAAGTGCCACCGACAGCAGGGTGTTATTCCACTTGGCCTATCTTTGCACAAAGGAATGAGCAATGATTCATTTTGACTATTAGAACTTGGTGAGAGGTAAAGCTAAAGATAAAATGGCAACATTTGTTCACACAAAAACACTGTAATTGTTTCTATCTTTTTTATCCCTCAAAACTGTAGAAAGATCTAGTGTATTGTGGCCTATTGAGCCCTTTGACTTGAAAAGCTTTGGACATCTGGATCCATCCCGGTGGACTATTTACTGAACCTTTTTCTCAGACAAGAAATAAACATGTTACACACGGTGTTATCATCCCACGACTTCTACTTCACACCAAGCCGTCTGACTCCAGGTTCCCTCTCCGGAGGTTCCTCCATTTGTTTTCTGTGCGTGCTGCTTTTTTTTTCTTCTTTTTTTTCTTAAATGGATTGAGGTAGGTCATGAACCTGCCCTTTGAGACACTGGCTCAACACATTATCTAAAATTGTTTTCTTTCCAAGATGTATAAATATCAAAAAAACTAAATTTGAACAACATACAACTGGTATCAGATAATGGTTTCACCCCAGAAATAAATCCAAACATTTATGACCTTCGAAAGTCTGAGCATGTATTTGGTGTTTCATACATCAAGTCATGAAGACTGATAGTTGCATTAATGGTGTGTACTTGAGAAAACAAATGGGCCAGTGCCCTAACACACATTCTGCTGGTGCTTTTTTTCCGACCACAGGCTAATTAGGATCCCCCCTAGGTCTGTGGTGGTAACCCAAGGCACAACAATCACGAGCCTGTGTTAGGGTATCTTTCATGGATAGAGAGGGGCCCCGGGGCCTGACAGCAGTGCTATTTGTCATGTTCCTGCTATACTGGGACACAGGTGGCAGGCTGGGACTGAAGATTTTAGACAACTAGGTCTCCAAACACTGGAACACACAGAGGGAAAAGCGCTAATGGATGCTTACACAAGAGCAGCTTATGCAAATTCTTGGCACTTTAAGTCATACAAAAGGGGGAAAATGTAATGTGAGATGACTTGAGCATCTCCTGTCATGTGGGAAGTGTAACAGTGTGTGACATTCTCGTGAGGATTAAACAAAGCCGAAAGACAGAACCATGATCATTAATTAAACTGTGATGCAGTTTAAGCTGTGCGTCACATTAGCAGGCTGGGTGCTGGCTGCCATCTTGGTCATGGCCCAGATGCAAGGAATACAGTGTCAGTGTCTGCAAACGTAATGGCTCTCCTTAATTCCTTAAAGTAAACCACTAGTTCTCTAGTTTGCTCATTTTTTGTTTGAATTTAAACGTTGAAGTCTAAATCTTAGCTAACTCTGGAATCCATTTAACTGAATACAAAAATCACATTATGATGATGTATGATTTCCTGTTAAATAATGTCAGTAGGTAGTTTTTTTCTGTACTTTCAAATCCAAAGTGGTACCCACAATTGGATGGCTTTAGCTGATCATAATTGAGCTGTATTAAATATGGTTGGGCAATTTGATCTGAAACAATACATGATATATTAAAGGTGGGGTAGGTAATTTTGGAGAAACCAGCTCGAGTGTGCTAGAATTTGAAAATACACAGCCGGAAAAAATCTGCCACTTCCTTACAGAGCCCCTCCTCCAACACACACGAACGCGCACATGACCAATGAGGGCACGACATAAGTTTGTGCACAGATGGAAGGCTGACAGGCAGGTAGGCCATCCAGTTACTTTAGCTGGGCCGGCTCAGATGATTGGTCGTGCTTTTTACAGTACTACGGCTTCCATAGATGACATTTTTTTATGGATTTTTTGTCAAAGCACTTAAGATATTCATTACTATCGGGATGTTAAGAGCATTCCATGGAATATAACAAAACGTTTATCTCCAGCCGGTTTCTCAAACTTACCTACCCCACCTTTAATGTATCACTACCATAAATACATGTATGTTATGAATAACATTGCACCTAATATCCATCTGATAATAAATTGCATGTGTTGTGTGTGTCTATTTAAAAAATCAGGGGAACTAGTTGTTACTGTATATAGTTACGGAAAAATCTCCAATTGAAACTTTTTATTTATATTACCGGCTTATGTTGTCACTGACAGCGGTCTGAAATTAATGTGTCAGACTGCCTCTTCTTTATCCAAAAACGGGCACTTCTGTTGTTGCATTTCAGCTTGTTTCATGGGACATCAATTTATCATTTCCTGAAGAAAAGTGCAGGTTAATTAGCTAATTAATTTAGAATGAACCTGAAAATGGCAATTTTCTTTTAGTTTAGATGCAAAGTTTAATGACCCTAAACTTCTACACTAATGGAAACAAAACCGTTCTCCTCAATTTGATTGTGAGCTATACTATCACAAGTAAGACTTGATTTAAATTGCTTTATACATTCTTTATATTGAAACATTTTTTATTTACAACAATACATGTTTCAATATTTAAACAATATGGTGTGGTCAAATGTAGAGAAGTCACAAGAGTATTTCATAAGGAGGCCGACATTTACATTTGGAGAAACGTGCTGCAGTTTGAAAACGATGAAAATATAAATACATGAATATGGCAAAACACATGCAAATGAGAAAAGATCTTCACCAACTTGACAATACAGGCACATCATTTATAAAACATACAATGACTTGATGAACACCATAAAGAAATCTTTGCAAATCCAGAACTCTGCAAGAAGCTTAAAACATAACGGAAACAGGGACACTAAAAAGTGATGACAGTTGGAACCGGAGCGCTTATTGAAGTTCGGGGATTATGAAGTTGTCCAACTGTTGCAAAGTAAGTGTTCATTCTGTTATTGAATTGTAGTCTATTTGGAATGATTAGGTTAGCTACGTTAGCTTACGTTAGCTAGCTTAAAGCAGATCTGCAATAATGTTGGAAGAAATCATGAGATCACATTGTCAAAATAAGCCAATAAAAGTGGAAGTTTTGTAGTGCGTCAGCCACCGTAATTTAACCCTTTAAAGAAGCATATGTTATACATACTTATTTGTAGGGATGGGTACCGAGCCCCGGTATTAAACATCCCCGGGGCTGAATTATTAAAGACCGTGGTACCGTTAAGCTCCGACGTTATTGATCTTTTTATCGGTAGGCTACTGGAGACATATACAAAATATGTCATATGTATTATTGCTACGCAAACATTATATTGCAGTTTTAGTGTCGCCAACTCCGTTTCTAATACGCAAAAAGACTGCAAAATGCGTCCATGATTATTTTTAGTATTTTCGATCTCTCCCCCGCCTGCTTGCGAGGGGGCGGGGCAGTTTGCACACACGCGGCTGCTACATGCGACACACACACGGAGGAGATGGCGGAGAGAACGCGCTCCGAGGTGTGGTTAAACTTTACCCCTGTCGATGTGGACAATGCTCGTTACCAATAGTGCAATAAGAGTTTAGCATGTAAGGGCGGTAACACGAGCAATTTGTCTAAACATTTAGCAAAAGTGCTCCACATTCAGACGGAGGAATGCACCGGACTGTCTTTCTAGTAGCTCTGGAGCCCCATCCACGAGTAACGTTTCCACGTCAGGTGTTATGTATGCTAGCAGCAACACACGGAGTTAACTCAATGATACAAACATGGGTTAATGATTAGAGGTAACTGAGTTATTTAGTTTGTTAAAGTTTCAGCTATTCTGTTTACAGTTCCGTCATCACATTATTTAATACGATTTGTTAAAACATTGTTGTTTCTTTTGATGTGAAATATTATGTATTTAATTTAAATAAAAAGCTATGTTAATTTTGTTCACAATTTGTTTAGTTAGTTTACCTTTTTTTTTTTTAAAAACGATAAAAGTACCGTTAAAAGACCGGATCGATAAGCGGTATTGATAAAAGCAGTAGTACCGTTAAAACCTTAACGATACCCATCCCATTTGTGATATCTCTGTAGGCTACACGTATTTAATCTAAAACACTATTTTAACACAAATGGATAAACATGAAATTATGAGCCAATTCAAGAAAACGTTTTCAACTTCTCTGGCAGCGGTCAGTCTGGTCACTGTGTGAGACAAGTAAGGGCTTTTCATAACGAAGTATAAGACTTCCAGCTGCACGTATTGGTGAACCATGTCTTGCATTATTAACAGTGCATTTCAGTTGCTGTCAGGGAATTTGCAGCAATTGTTCCTAAATCACCTGGTCCTGATTTAAGTGGGATGGGAAAGAAAATGAAAATGAAGATTATGACCTTTACTGCATTTCTGCTACAAAATGGCTCAACAACACTTCTAATCAGGATGCATTCTCCATGCAACCTCTTGCAAAAAGGTGATACTCAGCAACTAGTGAGGGCTCATTACTGCCTGAGTGTGCCTGGGCTCACAGTTGAATAATGAGGCCATTATGGAGATATCCTCCACGAAAGGCTAGAGAGGTCTCAGCTCCTAGTGCTGAGGTAGAATGCCAAGCCACTATCTCCAACCATAACAAAAACAATAGTATTTATGTACCTGCAATGCATCGCAGCTTTGGGACTTTGCAAAATGCATTTAATGCTTTTTGAAAAGTGGTAATCTCACAAATGTGACCCGGTTTGTTACACGGTAGCATATAATGAAAAATAGAGGCCTTGTGGTTATGGGGCCTGTTAGACTACTTTTGTTTTAAATCCGGTATAATCTGCCACACTCAAAAGCCTTTGTATCCCTCAACATGGCAATAGCAGTCATTATTTTCCCTATCAAGTCGTTTTTTCTAAATCACGTTTTCGGTTGGCGGAGCCGAACAGAGATAGGAGGCTCGTCTTGACACTCGAGCTGCCGGCGTCTTTCTGCTCAGTCTCTCCATTTCATTCGCAGGATGAAGAAATGGTATATTAAAGTGGGCCCAGCTTGACACACCCTGGTGAATTGTGCCTCATTATCTAAGAAGCTGCTTACACTCCCCTGCTTAGCTCATTACAGATGGTGGAGGAAAAAGAAGAGAGAAAGTAAGAGCTCCGAGGGTGAGAAGTATATGATTTGCTGCGCATTGCCTGCTTTCCACATTTTCCTTTCAGAAATGCAAAGTTGATGTAGTATAATTAACTACATGCTCTTCCTAACCATCTGCTTCTTGTTGAGTTTTACCTACCAGCATGGAGTATAATGGTGGAAAGCACTCTTGACAAAACTATTCACACGTTTCAGATAGAATATGAATGCAGTGTAGAAAGTTAAAGGGGCCCTATTATGCTTTTTAGGGGTGTGTCACTTTAATCTGCATTTGGGTCCTGCTTCCTACACACACCGTAACTGTTATATAGGTTTTTATGCAGGAAAATCGTCTGCAAAGGATAAAGTTCCCTTCGAAGAGAATTTCTCTCCAATACATCACCCCGCCACTGCCTGAAAGACCTCCATTGGACTCCTTTGTTTACTTACATAACATTGTGACATCACTACGCAAAACTTGCCCTTCTATTGGCTAGCGTTCCGACACTTTGTACGTGTTAGGCTATATATATATATATATAGGGCGGGACTGTTGACCAATCACACCAGAGCTAGCAAGCTAAACAATCAGAACAGACTGGGCTCCAGTTTCTGACAGAGGGTAAAAAAGCTGTAGCACAGGCAGTATGAGAAAAATAAATGTCTGAACATTAAAGCATGTAAACATGTCGCAGTAGAGGCACAACATACAAATGTGAAGCTGAAATTAGGGCCTCTTCAACAGAGTAGAAAAACTAAATCATCACTGGTCTTATATGATTATTGTAACAAAAGTACAGCAGGCATGACTACACCTAGAACAAAAGGATCATCTGTTCTGTGCTCTAGTTTTTCCAATTTCAGCCTTTGCAGAGACGTTTCTTTAACGTACCCTGTTGCTCTTTTTTATGTGACAACAAGTCCAACAGGCATTGTGAAGATTAATATCTACAAAGCCCTCGATAAGGAGGCTGGAGTTGCCTCAGATCAGAGGTTATCAGCATCAGGGATTAATGGGACGAAATCTAAAACCTCAAATTTGAGTCAACACAGCACCGCAATCTCCTTTATATTCAAACGCTACCCTCGGCCCCCAGGATCACATCCCTGATCTCCTGCTACAAGCACTTTACCTCCAATCTGCCAGCAATTTCCCCAAATATAACAAATGCAGAATTAGTTTGACCTGCAGCAGAGGGGGAGGGAGCCCGCACGGTGTATATAAAGAGATTTATGGAAAAAACCGTAAAGGTTTTTTTTGATGATGCCAATCAAACACGAGACATGTTTTCCCCAATCTGAGCGCTATCAATCTCACTCTGTTGCACAGCAACACAGCAGAGAGCCTTATTGCTGATTTAGGAGCATTCTCTCTCCCAACCTGAAACTGTCTCAGAATTGTTTATTTTAAAACCGAGGAGATAGATCAAACAGCTTTTTCTTGACAAGCTAATAAGACTGCGGGAGCCCTTGACAGCAAGGGTATGAAAATGAGGGAGGATGGTGTAGTTGTTGAGAGAATTTCTAATCCCAGTATAAAGAGAGATGCAAACTTGTTCACTTTGAACAATTTTGGAAACTGCTTTTCAACATTTTGCAATGATACACTGTAAAAAAGATCAAATAATGTAATAACAGACCTCACAGGAAAACGTACCACTTGTATCAGATTAATAGCAAGTATTGAAATCCATAAAAATGGCTCAGAGAAAACTGAATAAATGTATGAAATGTACCAGTATGGCTTCCAAAGGCAGCAACTGCATTTTACATCACTGTGTAATTTATCCCAGCATGCCATTATGTTTGCTTTCCTGCTCATACAGACATATCTACAGTTGTTGGAGGGCATTAAAGATAAATGGAGAAGGCAGCTTGAACAATTTAAAAACTGAGAGGGAAGGAAAAAAATGAATTTACTCTCCCCATTTTGCCATTACCAATGCATGAGGCATGATAGCAGGCACTTTGAGGAAAGTTTGCAATGTTTCACCGTGACATTTAAACGATTGGCTTGGGAAATCGCTTTCTGCAATTAACAAATTAAAGGATTTTTTAATGCTGCGTTCACTGTTTAGTTCCCAGGGAGAGCGAATGCCTACTCCGCCACCTTGTTTTTTAAGCCCCCGCAGCAAATCTCCGCCCAGGTGATACTGTTGAAAAACTTTTGGAGAATGAGCCTGTCATTAAAACGCCTAAGATGTCAGCTCCAGAGATTTCCATGACCAGACTCCGCTGTGGCTAGTAGGAGGGATGAAGTTCATGCTGCCCAGCTGGAATCTAAATGGCAGATAAGTCCCTGACAATTCTGCAATAACATATCGATCAGGTGCGTGTTAGAGGTGCTTGAGCTCAATATAAAGGCTGGTGAAATGCCTTGGAAGGGAGGCCACGGCAGAGAATTGAGAGGCAGGCAGTGTATTCAAATGTCAGCCTGGATTCCTTTACAACCTTTTGCACCGTTGGATGTCTCGAATACAAATTGACTGGGGTTTAAAGCAGGTCCTTTTCTTTCAATGAGAAAGGTAGAGGTTCTATTTTTAGACCCCATCTCTTGTTGAGAGAAAGTCTTGCACAACATGTATGCATATCAGATCACATTAGGCGCTGCATCCCCTTGAAGCTGCATGTGATGCGTACACTCAATTGCCTCTGACTGAGGAGTTCATTGAGTAGAGAGTGACCGCCCAGGGAGAGCTCAAGCAGGTTTGTCTGATGAGCTACTTCACGCCACATTTCAGCTCATTGATGAAGCTTATCAGCATGATAAATATCTTCTGCCAGAGCCTTCAAACCGATAATTATCCCTTTTCCTACAACAGGTCTAAAAAGTGCTTTTAGCTCCATCATTGGGGCCCTTGTTGTCATGCATTTTGGTCCCAGACCTGTTGTCACCTATGATGTATGAGTAATGCATACTCCAATTTCCCAATCAGTCAACTAGCAATCAAGGCGTTGCATGCTTATGCTAATGATAATTTCACGATATGACCGTTTTAATATAAATTATAATATAGGTAAATAACTAGTTATTATTACACAATTATATCTTTCACATTCAAGAACAGAAAAAGAAAGACAGACAGGAATGTTGGACAAAGACTGTTCATCTAATGTATTTCACACTTGGTGGCTGTATTGTGCAGGATCCAAGGAAGTACAGCATTGAATGTGAAGTTGTTTGGCTGAACGATATAAAGCTGCAAGCAGACAAGGATGGATTTAGTCTTTTTTTCTTTATACTTTATTGAACATCAGTTTCATCAACAACATCAGGGAAAAGGCACATCCAATCAATGTTCATATATTGAAATTGAACTGAGGGCATTATTGGCAAAAAACGAAGTAAGAAAAAAAACTAATAACATTAAATATAACAAAGACAAATTCAGGTATTAAGGTGCATAATTCTTCAAATTGAATGGCTCATTTTTAATTAACAGATTTATTATAAAGTACCAAGTAATTGAAGAATTCAGTAGTGCTGAAAAGAATGACTGGAATTAAAGTATTGGATTTTAATTTGTTAAAATACATTACATTAATATAAAAAAAAGGTTGCCACTAATCTCATAATATAATTTCATTTATTATAAAGCAATTAACAGTATTTTTTTTAATATTTTGTTATATTCAGAGTTGGATTCCATAACATAAAGAGTCCTATTGATCTTATCCCAGGTTAGATCTGTCTTCACAACCGAAGAAGTCAGAGCAATGGGGGTTAAAGGGGCGTTTCGAAAGGCTCAAGCCAGGTGTCAATTATTTATACAGTTGTTCTCTATCTCCCATCTTTCATCGGAGTTGAAAAGCAGTGGCTTTGTCAATCAGTCACAATCAACTAATTGCTGGGTTGGCACAGTCAAATCACGGCACCGCTGGAGGTTAATGAAAATAACATATTTGCTTGACATAACATCCAATCCTGTTAGCTGAGCCGAGCACAATCCTAAGGCAGTGTCAAGTAGATTTCCCCGGAGAACTGCTGCCACACTTACAAGGCGATATGTGCTTAATCTTACCTGTCATAACGTACCTTTATTTGTGCCGCTTAAAGGCAACATCTCATCCCTAATAACGATGACGGATATTTAAGAACACCAAAAGTAATAACGAAAAGAAAGTTTTTGGTTACATGGAAAAGGTTTATTTTTTGTTGAAGCTGTCTAATTCAATGTATTGAGTTGTGTATTTTAACGTTGTGTCTTGGAGTTTTTATTTTTCAATTTCTTATTTTGGTACTGTATGGTACAGAAACAGCACTTTATTAAAACACTTTGTGAAATCTGATTTGCTCAGACTATGGACTGTATTTCTTGGTGATATATTTAACCTGTGTAACTCTTATAGCACTGTCTGACTGTATATGTCTTTGGACAGCAGTTTGCAGTAGTTCATTGTGTTTGCTTATGATACGGATAGTTACCTTCAAGGTATGGTAAATAAAGTGATGAGCTAGCCTAATTTATTGACTTTGGTGGAAAAGTGATCGCCTGCAGAAGTTCATTTTGAATGATTTTGGTTTAGGTTGCAAATTAGTAGGTGATGCAATGTAGGCGATGCAAAGGCAAATTGTTGATCCATTCCTTTCCATTCTGTGAATCCTAATGGTAAATATTTGCCAATGTTATTTTGTGTGCGGCTGCTCCCTTAGGGTACATCTAAGGGATTTCTCCAGGTAAATCATAAATGTAATTTCATTAGATTTTTCTACAAAATGTCACCAGTCTAAATCCTTCTGTAACTGGGCTTTTAGACCGAATGTTGAGTAATTGTGGAAAAAATCCATACAGTCAGAAACAGATAGCCAAAGCTTCATGTGAATGCTTATAAATGGTGCAATAATTGTGCAGGGCTTTGGCTAATGAGAAGGAATATACAGTAGAGGGGGTCCACACACTTACACTGGTGGCCGTTTCTGAGTCATTAAGTGCTGCTGTAATCGTGCCATTACGCTGCTCATTACGGACAGACTGTGGCATAATCTCCCACAGGGCCACAGTCACCACTCAATTCCATTAGACACTGTTTCCTGCCTGGGAATCATCCCCGCTCACTACTCCTAATGACAAACCCCTTGCCGATTCAAAGCCTGGTTCCTCTGACACTGGTGTTCTGACTGGAATCAGGCCAACGTCGCCCTCTGAGATGCCTTTATTTCAAGCTTACAGTGTGCTACAAGTCGATTATGGATGAAGCACATTAAGTACCTTGAGAGAGGACTTTCATGGTGACAGTCGACAGCCACCGTGCAAGATCCCCTGTCGGTGTTGGCTTAAAGCCGGATGGATTTGAGACAGGCTCATTTCAGATGCAACGAAGCAATGACTGCAGATCAAAATAAAGTAAACCTGCAGCAAATGATAGAATTCAAACAATGACTCATTACTGTTTAATTCTTTTTTTATGACAACTAGATCCCCGCTCTTAGCATGAAAGCCGTCTTTTTATCTTTTCATTTATTTTGCAAAAATTGATATTCACTTCCAGTCTGGGCAACATTTAGAGCTGATTGTATGCACCACACGTTCACCACCAAGAGGAAAAAAGAATAACAGAAATGTGCCAGACAAAGAGAAAGCCTGGAAGAAATAATATATTCAGGAGAGATTTCAATATTTCAGTAACAATATAACACATGACAGAAGCAATGTGACAATGTATTCAGAATGTCATAGTGATGATTCAAGATACACGGATAATATAAGGTTGAATATATCCTGCAATATCCTGATTGGTCAGTGTAAAATAGGACAGCACAAAACAGTAGGATGCACAAACTGGTTCAATTTTTATATTCAGGATACCTGACCATATGACAAAATTGTATTTCAATTCATGAAATTGTTTTTTAACCAATTTAATAAACCTGAAATAAACTGCAGCCAAAACCCTGCAATATGGACAGTGTGAAATACTGTCATATTGTTTGCCCCCTCCGAAACCCAACAAGTCTTGGATTGACAACAGAAGCCACTCTGACAAGGCTGCATGAATCTGTTCAAATTCCCTCACCCAAATTCTTTCAGGGCTGCAAGAGTCTACTTGCAGAGGTCTACAGATGAGGCCTTGGTAAATCAGGAAATGACCACCTGCTATCATAAATTCAGTTTTTGGACTTAAGGCAATCATGTGGTGGAGCCCGGGGTACTTTTGAAAGATTTGTCTGTTCGGTATTGTATGAAGTGTGTGACACAATGGATATCTTGTCTTTTTAGTACAAACCAAATCTACCTATAGTGTACAGGTAAAAATAAATAACCTGAATCGGAACTTGGAGGAACTGCTATTTTTTCGTTCAGAACTTTCATTCACACTGTTCCAATACCTGTGAACAATGTTAGCAAAGTAACTCAAAGTTAAAGCACGATTTTCAGATCAGCAACAGCTGCTGTGATGGGTTGTGATAGATACCCCGGGTTATTTAATAGGGAGATATATGTTATTGAAAAAGGGCTTCTAGCTGCAACCAGTGCCCATTTATAGCTTGCTCTGAAAAAATGACCCCATCCTATCCTATCCTATTTTTCAGAGAAGCTATGTCAAAAAATAATACCCCATGATTAATGGTGAGTAGAAAGAAACATCTACTGCTTGACTGCTACTGAGCTATAGAGATAAGCATGAAAATGCATAACATCTGTCCTGTATGGGTGCTTCAAGGAGTCACAAATACACATTTTAAAAATATCAAAGCCAAAGATGGCTCTTTTTAAAGGCACGAGGCTCACACTGCTAACATGTATTGGTATTAAGCTCCTACTATTGCTAAACAGTTTTTATGATTAGCTTAGCATTTCTTATATGTGTTGAACATTAGAAAGGCCCGATTATGATGTTGGGGTTTTTCCCTTTCCAGTGTGTTATATACTGTAGGTTTTGTGCATGTAATGGTCTTTAAATGATAAAATCCCAAAGTTCCCTTCGGGGGGAGTTTCTCTCCCACACACTCCCATACACTCCCCCACCTATGTGTAGGCTAAGGGGTTGGACACCTCTGCCACAGCTCTAATCAATTGACCAATCACAACAGAGCCGGCCAGCTAACCAATAAGAACGTCATTGGGCGTGCATTGCAGCAGTACTTCAATGACTCGCCAGCAACAGGCGGCCACTTTCACCAGTCTGCTGACGTCATGTGTGCGTTCGTGTGTGTTGGAGGAGGTGCTCTGTAAGGAAGTCTGAAGGAAGGGGCGGATTGTTTTCGGCTGTGTACTTTCAAATGTTAGTGCACTCAAGCCGGTTTCTGAAACTTACCTACCCCACCTTTAAGGGACCCATGTCATGCTTTTCCGGTTATTACCCGTCCCCTTGTGTGTTATGAAGGTTTTTCTGCATGTAAACGGTCTGCAGAGTCACAAAACCTCAAAGTACACCCTGTAGCGAGTAAAACTCTAACACAGAAAATACCTCCCCAAAACGCTTCGTTGGAGATACGTCATTGTCCATTTGATTCTTCCATTATCATGCCGTACCCGGAACCGAACCAGCGAGCTCCAACAAGCCGTTTAGGACAGAGAGTGAATACCGGTGAATACTAGGGGTGTAACGGTTCACAGAAGTCACGGTTCGATTCGTACCTCGGTTTGGGGGTCACGGTTCGGTACGGGTTCGGTACAACAAGAAAAAGCAAAAAAAGTCCCAAATGCATAATTCCAGGTTTGTTGTTATTTATTTTGAACAGTAGTGCAAGTTTCAGTTTAAAAATAAGGAACTCTGACATTTTTAATAATTAACTGTATTAAACAGTTAAAAACAAACCACAAACAGTACCACACACACTCAGATTATCTATAATGGCTGATGTCAAACAAAAAGGTTTCATCAAGCTGTAAAACTAAAAAGAATGTCTTGAAAATATTACAAAATAAATAATAAGAAATTGTTTCAAGAGCGCAAAGTCGTTGAAAAACATATGCCAAAAGCTTCCGTCATTTATTTTGGTCTCTCGGCTTTCATGTCTCTTGGCTTCTTAAAAACAGCGGGGATCAGCTGCTGAACTGTTGTTGTCTTTTGCCGGGCTCCGGTGATTGGCAGATCTGGGTGATGCCTTCTGATATGATTTAGGATGTTCGGCGTGTTCCATCAACATACCGCACCGCTGTCTAACAACGCCGACACACCGTCCTCGTCCGATCCACCACTCACACACTTCATCGTTATTGTAGTCCACAGGGAACTCGAAATTTTCCCACACAGCTGATTTAAAAGAAGCAGGTGGGTTCTAGCTCCTGTGTTCTCTGAAATCGCCATACTAACTTTTCTTCTTCTTGTATTTTGTTCGGTTTTGTTGTTGTGTTTCTTCTTGTTCTTCATTTGTTGTTTAAGGGCGGCTGGCAAACAGCTTTTAGGCGCAATACCGCCCCCTGGATTATAAATAGTGTAATGGATAATGCCCTGAATGACAGACTTTTCTCCCACTCGTAAAAAAAGGCGTATTCGTCGTGTGACTGCATGTGCCGAACCGTGACGTCCGAACCGTGACGGTACGGGACGAATACGGATACCGTTACACCCCTAGTGAATACACATACTTTACAGAGATGCTGTATGAGAAACCAATGTGAGTTTGGAAAATTGCACAATATAAATCTATTTTAGTATACCTCAACAATGTAATTATGATCAGTAGAAATGGCCATGACATGGGCCCTTTAAGAAGCTTGAAAAAAATACTAAAATAAGATTGATTTTTATTTATAAGACTTACAACTACCTTTATTCAACGTTCTAATCAAAATAATCCACCAAATCACCAACAATTATTCTTCATACAAAATGGTTGAACAGAAAGAAGTGAAACTGTGTCATGTAGTCCTGTTTTGCTCCAAATTTGACAAAGGAAGGATTGAGAAGCAAAATGCAACTTATGATCACGAGGCAATACACAGAAATGCAGCTGGCAAATTTACATTGGTCTTTTCATTCATTTTACTCTCAGAATCTGTGAGAAATTAGCATCTGATTTGCTAATGTGGCAGCTAATTATACAATCAGTGACTGGGGCTGCCCTCGTAAGGTGCAGTTAGGCAGAGGGATTTATCAGAGTAAGCTCAGAAAATGAATCAGTTGTTCGAAAATAGAAATGCTGATGCACTTAGTGACATTCAAAAACAACGGCACGACTCTGAGTAACTCATCTGGGCAATTTTTACTAATGTAATTAAAGCAATAGTTTTATGTAATATAGGATATAGGTGAATTCAATTGTATCTTTCCCACTATAACTTTTCTTAAATACACCTATGCTAATATGCAGCTGTTTTTCAGACGTGGGAAACTGACCAATGAAGCTTGTAAATCCAGCAAGTCACAGCCGCACTTCATAATATCCATGTTATTTTGACATATCCTGCTTAAAATTATCTCCATAAAGGAGAAAGGTAAACTATACTTATAAGCTGCTTTCTCTCAGTGTCTCCAGGCAGAGACACTGAGAGACACCCTTTTTTGCTTATAAACAGATGTGAAATATAAATCCGGTCCCCGGACTCAGCCTGCAAAGAGAAACTAAAAATATCCATATCATAACATAGATAACTTCATGCTGTGTGGGCCGAGCCCTTGATGTGCACTCGCTAACGATACAGCTTCAACACGAGCCGATGCTTTAACAACATGAAAATCCCATGCCATAGTAAACCTTCCAAAATAGAAAACAGCTGTCACATATGACTCAAAATCGCACATTTGCCAAAGACCTCGTGACTGGTTTTGTTTTTCTTCATTCAAGTCAACTTTTATTTCCAGCATCGCAACTTTTGAGTCCATCTTGAACACCAAACTTAAGACAGCTGGCATTCACTGAGAACTATGAGCATTTCATCTGTCTGTTACCCTCTCTGCGGAGCGAGAGTTTGCCTTTCAACTCCACTCTTTTTGTTTAACTTCAACTGCTTCTCTCGGTTTCTTGTATTGACACATCCCCGCTGCTCTCGCCCAGGTTGGATTCCATAAGATGTGAGAGGTTTAGATGAGAGTTTCGCGTTCGCTTCGATGGGGCTGTTACTGCAGCGTTTGAGCTTGGAGGTGAATGCTTTAGACCAGTGGTTCTCAACTGGTGGGTCGCGGACCCGTTTCGAGTGGGTCGCGGATGTGTGAGTGAAGAAAAAAAAATTGGAAAAAAAAAAAAAATTTGGGGGAAAAAGTCAAACTTTTATTTTGAAGGCCCGATTTTCTAACGCTGTGCATGCAGTCGGCGTTTGACTGGAAGTACCGGAGACCATAAACGGTTTTGAAAACTTCTGTCACATAGTGATCATCTTCTCAATAAAATATCTTTGCTGATGTTTTTTCGAGTCTTCTGGCCAATCAGAATCAAGATTGTTGCCGGAAGTCCCCACGGAGAATAACTTTGCGGTAGAACTCTTCTTTATACATCCATGGGTACAACTTCAGATAGAAATCAACACATAATGAAATATGACCCCGGTCTGATGACTGACAGGTCACAGAACAATGGGAGCTATCTACCCTTACCCACAATTTAAAGTAAGTCACACAGACTATCTCCTCTTTACTCTTCTCGCAGAAAGATGTCAGAACAAAGTGAAAAACAAACAATGTCATAAAATATTATTAATATGTCGGGTAGTAATAGATTTATTTATTTTCTAGAATCCCCCCAGACCTCCCTGCTGGGGTTGGGTTTTCACCATGCATGCCATTTTATATAATCAGCATTGATTCCATGATCTCATTAAAACCTTTTTGAAAAGCATACTTTAGTTCTGTGAAAGGATATAAGGGATATATGCACTGTACTTCACTTGTATTAATATTGTATGCTGAAAAGCGTATATATTAGAGCACGATTTTTTGTTGAAGAGATTTGAGTGCTTCAAAATGTTGGGTCGCGATGTATTGACCAAGTAAAAAGTGGGTCCCAAGGCCTGACCAGTTGAGAACCACTGCTTTAGACAAATTAGCCACCTCTGGATTAACTCAACCTTCCTGAGGAGAGTGGCAGACACATGCTGAGATTAAGAGAAAGATATAGGAATCATATGGTCTCACACTGGAAATATGCTTGCATTCTTAAACTGTATAACTTCTTTACTAGGTTGGCTCATACTGTATGGGCGAAACAGGGGGTTACGTATTGTAACCCTAGTTATATAAGCACAGGCGGAGCCCTCTACTGGACTCTATGGGTACTACTCTCTATCATGCTGTGCGTGCTTTCACCTACTGAGTTTACGTAAACCTAGCCGGCCAATCGGGGCGAGCCTACCTGAATGCGCGCGCAGGCCCACAGTATATAAAGGCGGCTACACCCGCCGCCCACTATCCTATACACTCTTCAGCGAGCGGACTAGGAAAGACAGGGCCCCCAGGTAGAGGGCTCCGCCTGTGCTTATATAACTAGGGTTACAATACGTAACCCCCTGTTATATTTCACACAGGCTCCGCCCTCTACTGGACTCTATTGTTACAGTGGGCGGAGCCCCGATGTATACACGCCCTGTCATCCAACAACATCGACCCACCACACCGTCCCTGACCGGCTTTTGGCTAACATCCATTGCATCCCCACTTCCTCCCATCCGGTTGTAACCGTAGAGAAGTTGGGGCCGCAATTTGGATAAGGCACACTCACACACGCTTACCTCGTGTAGAGTGTGCATGGAAAAGATCTGTGCGGAGACTCCGTCTGGAGCCTACCGCGCACCATGTTCCCCAGGTCCCTCAGGAGCATGGGAAAACATAAGTGCACCACGTCTCCCACACTCACACACGCTCCGTGTAGAGCGGGCATGGACAATAGTGAGGAAGGCTCTCCCAGCCTGCCTCCAGCCTTGTATGGGGCTGATTGTGCACCATGTCTCCCGAGTCCCTCAGGAGCATTGGAAAACACAAGTGCTTTATGTCCAGGGGGGGGGGGGGGGGTTAGACACCTGCTGACCCACAGCCACCCCCCCTCTCACCAGTCATTCGTTGCCTCGGCAAGCACAGACGACGAGACGGAGCCAGACATGTCCAGGAGATAACATTTTATGAAGGAGCCTGGCGTAGACCAAGACGCCGACGTGCATATATATTCTACACTCACGCTGCTGAATAAATCAAATCAAATCAAATCAAGTTTTATTTATATAGCACATTTAAAAGCGATTTTTGGTCGAGCCAAAGTGCTGTACATGCAATAAAAAACACTTATAATCACAATAAAAGACAATAATTTACAACAGATATATAACAAACACAGGGAATAGTCAGGAGTCGTGCTCCGCTCTGACTAGAAGGCCAGAGAGAAGAAGTGAGTTTTTAGTGAGGATTTAAAAACCCCTAGGGTCTGGGCCGACCTCACGTGGAGGGGCAGAGTGTTCCAGAGCCTGGGGCCAGCTGCTGCGAAGGCTCGGTGCCCTTGGGTTTTGAGCCTGGTCTTGGGCACTACCAGCAGCAGATGGTCAGCAGACCTTAAAGCTCTGGCTGGGGTGTAGCACTGGAGGAGTTCAACTATATAGGAAGGAGCCAGCCCATTTAGAGCTTTAAAAACAAATAAAAGGATTTTAAAATCAATTCTGAACTGAACTGGAAGCCAGTGCAGTGAGGCCAGAATTGGGGTGATGTGGTCACGCTTTTTATGGCCAGTCAGCAAACGTGCAGCTGCATTTTGGACCAGCTGCAGGCGTTTAATTGACGCGTGGTCCATACCCACATACAGAGCGTTACAATAGTCCAGCCTTGAGGTAACAAAGGCGTTGATGACCCTTTCCATGTCTTTAAAAGATAAATAGGACTTGGTTTTGGCCAATAGTCTTATTTTAAAAAAGCAGGATTTGACTACGCTGCTGACCTGCTTATCGAATTTAAAAGTGTTCGTCAAGGTCACGCCAAGGTTCATGACCGAGGGGAGGATGTTTTGTTGGAGGGAGCCCAGAATATCAACCTGAGAGGCTGGGGGTTGTGGTCCAAAAAAGATGACCTCCGTCTTGCCCTCGTTAAGTTTCAAGAAATTGTTGCTCAGCCAGGATTTGATCTCCGTTAAGCAGTCCATCAGCTGCTGTAGTGACTGTTTGATGTTTGCTTTGAGCGGGAGATATATCTGGACGTCGTCAGCGTAGCAGTGGAAGGGAATATTATGTTTTGTTAGAATAGAACCTAGGGGCAGTATGTACAGTAGGAACAGGATGGGGCCCAGAATCGAGCCTTGGGGGACCCCACAGGTAAGAGGGGCTTTGGCAGAGGAGAAGGCACCTAGCTGCACTGAGAAGCTACGGTCCTTAAGGTAGGACCTGAACCACGCGAGGGCAGAGCCTGTGATGCCAGCGGACTGTTCAAGCCGTGACAGCAGGATGCCATGGTCCACGGTGTCGAAGGCAGCTGTCAGGTCCAACAGCACCAAGACAGCTGGGCTACCTGAGTCGGCGGCTAAGAGCAGATCATTAAAAACTCTTAAAAGGGCTGTTTCAGTGCTGTGCATGGGTTTGAAGCCAGACTGAAACTTTTCATGGATGCCATGAAGGATTAAGAAAGACTGCAGCTGGGCGTAGACTACGCGCTCCAGGGCTTTTGATAAAAACGGTAGCTGGGAGATGGGCCTAAAATTTGCGAGAGTGGAGGGGTCGAGACTTTTCTTTTTAAGTAGTGGCGTAACCACGGCATGTTTAAAGGCAGCTGGGACACATCCTGAGGTAAGAGAAGTGTTTAAAAGTAATAAAATACTTGCTCCAACTGAATGAAAAACCTCTTTGAGAAGGCGTGAGGGAATGCTGTCAGAGGAGCAGTTTGTCGGCCGCAGGTGCTCCACTATGTCCGAGAGACAAGAGAGGGAAATAGGCTCAAAGTGGTCGAGGACAGCAGGGCACAGAGAGGGAGCAGGATCGGGGGTAGCACTAGTGTGAGCTAGCCTAAGAGCAGAAATTTTTCCAATAAAAAATTTAAGAAACTTATCACAGAGAGCAGGCGATGGCACAACAGAAGAAACATCACGGGGATTAATGATGGAGTTGAGGACATTAAAATGAACCTGAGGTTTATGGCTGTTTTTAGAGATGAACAGAGAAATGTGCTCTGTTTTGGCTGCTTTGACTGCCGTCTGGTAGTCAGACAGGGAAGCACGAAGGATTTCCAGGGAGACATGGAGTTTATCCTTTTTCCACTTTCTCTCAGCACGCCTGCAAGCGCGTCTGAGAGCACGAGTACAGTCATTGAGCCACGGTTCTGATAGAACTTTGTTGCGTCTAAGCGTAAAAGGAGCAACAGAATCCAGTATTGGTGTGCATGTCAAGTCAAACATAGAGAGAAGCTCATCAGCATTAAAAGCACAGTCCACATCTAATTTACAGATAGGAGAAGCGTTAAAAACATCAGAGAACTGTGAGGCAGTCAAGGGGTTAATCGAACGCAGACGACGCGCAGGGGCACGGGACTCGACTCCTGCGGAAGGGATGGAGGTTGTAAACAGAACCGGTAAATGGTCTGAGATACGCGTTGCTGCACATATTTCATCCACAGATACAGACAGTCCAAACGACAATACCAAGTCCAAAGTGTGTCCTTTTTCGTGTGTTGGGCCAGCCACAGACTGAACGAGACCAAAAGAATCAAGGAGATTTAAAAAGTCCCTAACCAGAGGCCTGGACTCACAACACACATGGACATTGAAGTCTCCGGAGATCAAAACACGATCATAATTCACCATGATCCCGGACAGAAAGTCAGAAAAGTCATTTATGAAATCCTTATTGCGCTTTGGCGGACGATACACAACTGCGCAGAGTATAGGCGAGGCCGGGTTCAGTTCAAAGAGCTGCAACTCAAAGCTAGCATAGGTAGTTACAGGGTGAAGCAATCGGCACTGGAGGCTAGCTCTAAACACCGAAGCTATGCCCCCGCCATGGCCGGTGGCACGGGGGGAGCTAAAGAATGTACAATCAGGAGGAAGAAGATCAAAGAATGATGTGTACTCGCCAGCGTGTGCCCAGGTCTCCGTCAGGAACATGAAATCCAGTTCACGGGAGGTGAAGAAGTCGTTCAGCAGGAACGTTTTGTTAGCTATCGACCTAGCATTTAGCAAAGCCAGACGTAGTTTTCGCTCCGGGCTTGCCGACGGTGTAGTTCTTCTCAGCTGTCGAAGATGTCCGTGTTGAACGCCGCGCGGGCCGGGAGCAGTCAGGCGGGCAGGAGTAGCTGCCAGTCGGGCAGGAGGAGCAGTCAGTCGGACAGGAGGAGCAGTCAGTCGGACAGGAATAAGGCTGTTTGACACAGCCACAGCCCATGTAGAATGCGCACGGACCCCAGTGGGGAGGGCTCTCCCCACCCTTCCATAGGCATGTGTAATGCACCCGCATCCTTCGTTTTATTCTTGGTGTAAAATGCCTATTTTAAAGTTAGTTTGGCCATTAAAATGCGTTTTGATGTCATTTGATGCGAGAAATAAGAGTTGTTATTTCAGATTATGTGTGCAGTGGATGTACATGATCTTTAGTTTGCTAGTTATTACGAAGATTACTTCAGGAAATTGTGTCGATACAACGTTTTCATTGTTTCCAAGGTGGTTGCTAGGGACGCTGCTATCGATATTATTTCTGTTATGTTGTGTAGATGTTTAATGGTGTTATCTTTATTGCTACCCCCTTCCCCGTCAATGTATAGTGTTGGTCCACAGCGCAAACGTATTAGTTTAACAAAATCCGCATCTAAAATTGTGGCATAGATACGTTATTTTCTCCTGTGCAATTCCAGTCTCACATCTCACAGCACATCGTCATTAACAAATACCGGAAACAGACCGAAAATACTTTATTCCGAGTGTGCTTGCTTTTCTCTTTGAAAGTCATCACATAACGGCATTGTAATACACGGTTCGGCTGCATTAAATATTACATATCTGCCGTAGTTCTGTATTTATAGAGCCCTGATGAGAAGACTTCTAGACAAACATGAGGAACTGAAAACGTGACTTGGATCATAAATATATCAGCCATTAAACAACAGCTTACATTTTTTTTCACACAATACGTCTCCTTGCAGTATCAACACTAATTCGGCTGACTTTTATATTTGATCCAATTGGTAGATAGGCTATATTTACACCATAAAGGTGCACAGCTGATATAAAGGGACACCTAGTGGTTAAAGCATGTTATTGAATTTCATTATTTTTATTATTAGGATCCCTATAAAGTATATTCATTACTCGTTATTCTCTACTAATAGTTCATTAAAGACTGTATATAATGACTATTTTGCACATCCCTTTCAAGATTTCAAGATTGTCTAAGGTTTATTAACATATCATATACACAAACGGTGTAGTTATGCAATGAATGAAAACGTTTGTGTATACCTCCTGCAATGTTAACTATGTTGAAGCACTTATTTTAACTGATATTATACAAATGTATTATACTCTTATAAAATGTATGTAGATAGTATAAGAAATGTGCAGAATACGACAGTTTAATGGTGGAGGTATACTCACATATTGATAGCTGTCTTGTAATGCACTGTTGAGGAACCTGCGACCAAAGTATTTCATCTCCGGCCTTGTCAGGTATTGAACAATCAATAAATAAAGAACACAGAATTATTAAATATAAAACACAGAATTTGTGTGATTATCCTAAATGATTTACAAATAAACACCACTGCATATTTACAACTGTTACACATGCTGATGTAACGCAAATGTTTCCAACTTGGGATCAATAAAGTATATCTTATCTTAAGCTGATCGATGGCTACTGCCATATTTGCAAAATGTGCCTCTGAATCTTGACAAGTGCATGTTTCAGGCTTATCAATTAACAAGAGGAGGGGTCACAGACATAAGACCAGCTGTTAAAGAAAGCTCTTCTGACTTTAGCTGGCATGTGGGTATATATATATCAATGCTGCCCATTATGGGCACAAGCAATTTTAATTATATGTTTTAAATTTGAGTGTTTCCTATCCCCTAAACCTCCAGGGATGTACACAGTTTAATACTGGCCACTTCTTATTATGGGAAATACGAAAACGTCTTTTAAAACTACAACTCCCAGTAGAGACGTGCCATAGAACATGTTGCGAAAACACACAATAGCCAGCATGTGTAGTTCTGGGGACGGGGTGGGGGGTGGGGGAAGGGGGACGCGGTGGACCCGTTCAAATCCAGTTTTGGACAGTCTGCCGTGGTTCCATCCCATTTCAAGTGCTGTTGTCACATAGCTTGAGGACTATCACGGGGTTTGTCAAGCGAAGCGGAGAGAATACTTACTTCCGGGTGTAATATTCTGTAAAGCAAATGAGCTGCTCCGACCCTCGGTCCTGACGGACTCCAACTTGTGTTTATTAATCAAACAAATAAATAAACACAAGGATAATTATGTGTTATTGTTGAGTAAATGGAGAATTGCACAGGGGAACATAACGTATCTATGCCACAATTTTAGATGCGGATTTTGTTAAACTAATACGTTTGCGCTGTGGACCAACACTATACATTGACGAGGAAGGGGGTAGCAATAAAGATAACACCATTAAACAGTTACACAACATAACAGAAATAATATCGATAGCAGCGTCCCGAGCAACCACCTTGTTAACAATGAAAACGTTGTATAGACACAATTTCCTGAAGTAATCTTCGTAATAACTAGCAAACTAAAGATCATGTACATCCACTGCACACATAATCTGAAATAACAACTCATATTTCTCGCATCAAATGACATCAAAAGGCATTTTAATGGCCAAACTAACTTTAAAATAGGCATTTTACACCAAGAATAAAACGAAGTTCGGCCATGTTTTTTTTTTCTGCAGGGAGAAATGTGAAGATCACGTGACATAGACACCAGCCATTGGAATGAATGGTGAAAAAAAACGTAGGGATCTTACAATTTCCGAGGCGTTTTAGTAGAAATACTACATCCTACGTTGTGGACCAACGTAGTTATTACATGTTTTTTTGTGAGACTGGGTTGGAATAGCCCAGGGCTGGCCCACCATCATCTGTGTTACCCCGCGTACCACGGCGCCAGGCGGCGATCTGGGGCCACTAGGATGACTGACAGCTGCTCCCGCCTCACCCTATCCAGAAGGGGGGGGGATAAGGTGCAGCGGTGGAAAGGCGTAAAGCAGCTTCCTTGGCCATGGCTCGTGTGTAAATGCGTCCACCGCCAAGGGCGGATTGTCACCGGGCCAGGGAGAACCACAGGGCACAGTGGCTGTTGCGCCAATTGGCGAACAGGTCCACCTCTGCTCTCCCGAACTAAGTTCAGAACTGCTTCACCACCTCCGGGTGAAGCCTCCACTCGTCTGGCAGGGGTCCGCCTCTTGACATGAGGTCAGCCCCCCCGTTCTCCCGTCCCGGGATGTGCAGGGCCCTTAGAGACAACCCAATCTGTGAAACCCACAACCACAGGTTCTCTGCCGCGGTCAACAAGGCTATTGAGCGGACTCCGCCTTGCCTGTTGATGTACGCCAAGCGTCTGTAAAGACTGTGATATAGGAGGTCACTTGCCCCAGTGGAGCTCCCCTCCGCAGATTCTCTGGGGACCCCCAGAATCGGAGGTTGCTCTCTACTGAGGGGGGGGATGATCACCAGACGTCGTTTGTGTCTTGAGATCTAAACGAAGGCCGGTAAGCCACCTCTGTATGCGACGTGCATGCAGAAGTCCGAGTGGCACTACGGAGTGAGCAGCCGTCATGAGACCCAAAGTCTGCATGATGATCAAAGCTGTCACCGTCGCCCCCTGACACAGTCTGCTTTCTGTCAGGGTGGCACGTAGTCTGCCTGCATCGAGCATCACCCCAAGATAGTCTACCTGCTGGTGAGGTATGGGGGAGCTCTTCTTCCAATTGACCGCAACTCTTTTTCAACCCAACTTGGTTAGGTGTAGGATCAATTGGGCTGTGTGAAACATTGCCCATTCCCTGGACCTGGCCATGACTACGAGGTCGCCCAGATAAAAGAACACCCTCATGTCATGGTCCCGCAGCGGTTGCAGCGCCGTAGCGTCGTGGGGATAGGGAGTAGCCGAACGTCAGTCTGTTGTACTCGTAGGCTACTCCTGGAAGGCAAAACGCAAATACTTTCTGTGTTTTGGAGCCATTTCGCCATGAAAGTAAGCGTTCTTCAGGTCGATGGTTGTGAACCAATCGCCTGGCTGCACCAGTCCCAGTAACTGTTTCATAGTTAACATATGGAACTTCTTGCATGCAATGTGCTGGTGCAGGCATTTGAAGATCCAGAATGGGCCTGAATTCTCCTGTCTTCTTGGGAACCAGGAAGTACAGGGAATAGTGCCCCTTCTCTCTGACTTGAGAGTGCACATGCCGAGAGGAAACCTATCTCCTCCTGGGATGACAGATTTGCTTCTCTCATGCCTCTGAACGGAGGAGGGATGCTGCAAAACTGGAGTGAATAACCCAGTCTCAGTGTCCTGTCCGTCCGCCCTGTTAATACACCACTGATTTTCCATTCCCCATAACATTGTGCAATCAGCTGTGGAGCCGCAGCTATGAGGCTGTGGTACTCTCTGGTGGCCCACTCCACCGTCAAACCCTCCATAAAAGGAAGTTTGACCCATGGGGGGCTGACACAGAAAGGGCAGTTTTTCTATAATGCAGTTTCCACTCAGAGAACAAAACAGGCGATTTCTCACTGAGGTCCCTGAACACACCACGGCATGCATCGTGAGAGCGTGCGCTCCGCCATAATGCTGTTTTCTCTCACGCTGCGTCCACACTACAGCGTCGACAGCTTCAAAAACAGTTTCCAACGCATCTGCCCATTCACTTTGAATGGGGTGACTCACGTTGCCTCGCTTTTCGCCGAACTGAATTGTGCGTAGCATAGCGGTCCGCCAGCGCCAGCCAATCAAATTCCGTTTCTGAAAATCACAGCTCAAGCGCTAGCCATCAAACCGCGTCTAAGCTGGGAGAGATATCCCGCCTTGATTTCTATATTTCAAAAAAAGATGGAGGAGAAACTATTTATCGCTGTAGCAAATCACCCGGTTTTGTATGACCAGACCCTCTTCACCTACCGGGATACAAACCGGAAGAACCAGTCATGGAGGGAGGTGGCAGAGACAGTTGGTGAAACTGGTAGGTTTTCGCCTGTTTGGGGAGTTTATATATATTGCTCGCATAAAATCCCCGGGGTTTTTTGCTTTGTATGTCGGGGGCGGGAGATTCATGTGATTGGTTGTTGGTCGTGTTGCTTGAATAAAATCCCCAAGCTTCAGACACGCCCAGCTCCAAGCTTTTTTTGAAGCTGTAGTGTGGACGCTCCGTCAGAGAGAAAGAGGAATTAATCTGAGCGTCCATGAACGCACCGCGGCCCGCTAATGTCCGTCTCTTTGAAACGGACATTATGGGGAAATGTGGAATGTGGAGAGAGATGACTCTTACTCTAGGATAAATGCACTCGTTTTTACTGAATGCATTTTACACACACATATCACTCTAGAACTAGAGTTAGACTACGTAACCCACTGTTCTTCTGCGGAGGTCCCTGAACGCACCGCGGCCACTCTCACGGGGGCCGCGCCTCATAATGGGTGTCCAATTAACATCGTATGAAAACGGCCTTGCCGATCTCAACGAGACATTATGGGAAAATGTGGAATTGTGGAGAGAGATGACTCTTACTCTAGGATAAATGCCATAGTCTTTACTAAATGCATTTTTTACACACACATCACTCTAGAACTAGGGTTAGAATATGTAACCCACCGTTCATGCAACAGGGCCTCTTTTCGACTTCCTGTTGAAAGGAAACCTATCTCCTCCCAGGATGATACATTTGACTCTCTATTGCCCCTGAATGGAGGAGGGACGCTGCAAAGCTTGAGTGAGTAACCCAGTCTCAGTGTCCTGCCCCTCTACTCTGTCAGTACACAGCTTTTGTGGGGCTTCCATTCCCCACAAAACTGTGTTCAGGGGACATGCCAGCAGCTGTGGAGCCAAAGCTAAGAAGCTATAGTATTCTCTGGTGGCCTACTCCGCTGCCAAACCTTTCCATAAGAAGGGAGTTTTGGCATGGGGGCTGACACAGAAAAGGGCCGATTTTCTACTGCGGTCCTTGAACGCACCGCGGCAGCTCCCTTGGGGCCATGGCTCTGTCCTAATGCCGGTTCTTTGAAACGGACATTATGGTGAAAAGTGGAAATGTGGAGAGAGATGACTCTTACTCTGGGATAAATGCAATCGTTTTCACTGAATGCGTTTCTCACACACACATCACTCTCTCTTGAACCCGCAGTGTTTTGACAGCACTTCGGTTTATTCCACTCATGTGCACGCGCCCACCTGCTGGCTCCTATACTGGAGATTACAGAGGGGGCGGGGAGTGTGGGACATGGATGTATAATAAGAACTGGATACAGCGTGGGAGGCGGGGCCTCATTCATTACTATGAGAGTTGCTCAATGGCGCATGATGACAAAATGGCCCAACTTTTGAGAGAGCGAAACGTCACAGATTACCCGGCATGCCTGAGAAGTATGTGCACTCATAGAGCATGCGCAACTTTAACCACGCCGCCCAAAAGGCTTGTTCACATTAAGCACGTGAATTTGCGTACACGTAACAGCACCGCGCGTTCATGACAGCATGGTACTGGATATTAACGAGGCGGCAGTTAGCAGCTAGCGGCTAGCTAGTAAATTATGCTAAATTACACATCAATCGTTATGTACTTTTATATTACGCTGACATCAGGATCTAGTGATATCCAAGCAACAGAGCTTCATTTAGCATGATACTTGTGTGGGTTGTACATGAAACCACTTGGTAATATATAAAAATGTATATGTTGAAGTCTGATATGATCAATTGTGAGTTAAAACTTTATCTAAAAAGTAAAGCTGATGATGGATTACTGTGGTGGAGTTAAAATAACAATAGCCTATTTCTTTTTGAAATGTGATGGAGTAAAAGGATAGTAACTGTGATTATTCATGTAAAGTAGCCCACAAGTAACTAAAACAATTGCAAGTGCAATAAGAAGCTACAGGAACGTTAATCTACATCGGTAATATTAACTTTATTTAATACAACATTTTCGGTACAAGATTTAATCATACAGCCCATGTAGTATAATATTTTACAAATGATGAATTACAGCAAACATGTGCAATATATCCATTATTACAGCTCCGTGGGCAGTAAGGCGATATGGTCCGTTGTTATTGTGTCACGGTTGTCATGTCAGGTCACAGGTCTATGTCTGGGTTTGGGTGTTTTCACTGTTCTCTGTCATGTTTTCTTCCGTCGTTAGTTCCCTGGTGTGTCTCGTTAGTTGATTGTGTTCACCTGTGGCCCTTGTGTTTCTCCTCCCCCTGCCCGGCTGTTTCTTGTCTTGTAATTATCCCTCCCTGTATTTAGTCTTGTCTCGTGCTGTGTTCAGTGTTGGTGCTTCTTTTGTATGTGACCCAGTTCACCGAAGAGTGTTTTGTTTGTCCAAGTTTATTTAAAGTCCTTGAAATAAAGGTATCGTCAAGTGTAATCTGCGTTTGGGTCCTACCTGCTTCACTCTGCGCTAACAGAAAGCACCAACCAGAAATGGACCCAGCAGATGATCCGTTCGAGCTGGAATTATTGAATTTTTCCTTTGATTTGGCTTGCTGCTATGATTGGTGGAAGGGAGCGTCCAGTGTTCTGCAGAAGGAGGCCGCTCTGGTAGAGGCGCACCGGTTGGCTATGGAGAAACCAGACTTGGTGAAATTCTTACCGGGCTGGATTTTGAACTTCATCTGGGTGTGTGATTTCCAGCCTGCTGACTATAAACGTCTCGGTGTGTTCCGTCTGGAGTCAACCCCTGCTTCTTCCCCATTTCCTGCTCCTGTCCAGGATCCGTTCTCGGGTACTCGTCTGGCTTATGGAGGTCCACGGAGTATTCAGGCGGCTGCTAAAAGGAGTCGCAAGGCCAAGCTAGCAGCCCGAGCCCCAAGAGCCATGGCTCCAGCCCCAGTTCCGGCCCCAGCAGCCATGGTTCTGGCTCCAGTACCGGCTCCAGTACCCCTGGTCCCGACTCCAGTTTCGGCTCCAGGACTGGCTTACCGGCCAACGCCAGCTCCCCGTGTCCTGTCGGCATACCGGCCGACGCCAGCTCCCCGTGTCCTGTCGGCGTACCGGCCGACGCCAGCACCCCCGTGTCCTGTCGGCGTACCGGCCGACTCCAGCACCTCGTCTCTTGTTGGCTCCCCAGCCAACACCAGCTCCCCGTGTCCTGTCGGCGTACCGGCCGACTCCAGCACCCCGTGTTCTGTTGGCGAACCAACTCTCTCAAGTTTCCCCTCCAGACACTTCTCAAGTCCCCTCTCAAGTCAACTCTCCAGTGTCCTCTCGAGTTCCCTCTCAAGTCCCCTCTCAGGTCCCCTCTCGAGTTACCTCTCGAGTCACCTCTCGAGTTCCTTCTCAAGTCCCCTCTCAAGTCAACTCTCCAGTGTCCTCTCGAGTCACCTCTCAAGTTTCCCCTCAGGTCTCCTCTCGAGTTCCCTCTCAAGTCCCCTCTCAGGTCCCCTCTCGAGTTCCTTCTCGAGTCCCCTCTCCAGTCCCTTCTCAAGTCCCCTCTCAAGTCAACTCTCCAGTTACCTCTCGAGTCACCTCTCGAGTTCCTTCTCGAGTTCCCTCTCCAGTCACCTCTCGAGTCCCCTCTCGAGTCCCCTCTCAAGTTTCCCCTCAGGTCTCCTCTCGAGTCCCCTCTCGAGTCACCTCTCAAGTCAACTCTCCAGTGTCCTCTCGAGTCACCTCTCAAGTTTCCCCTCAGGTCACCTCTCGAGTTCCCTCTCAAGTCCCCTCTCAGGTCCCCTCTCGAGTTACCTCTCGAGTCACCTCTCGAGTTCCTTCTCGAGTTCCCCTCTCCAGTCACCTCTCCAGTCACCTCTCGAGTCCCCTCTCGAGTCCCCTCTCAAGTTTCCCCTCAGGTCTCCTCTCGAGTCCCCTCTCGAGTCACCTCTCAAGTCAACTCTCCAGTGTCCTCTCGAGTCACCTCTCAAGACAACTCTCCAGTTTCCTCTCGAGTTCCCTCTCAAGCCCTCTCTCGAGTCCCCACTGAAGCCCCTACTCATGTGCCGTTGGAGGTCCCGCAGACTACTCTCCTGCCGGGGGTCCTGCCAACCCCATGTCCTGTCCAGTTGGAGGTCCCGCAGAATAGTCTTCTGCCGGGGGTCCTGCCAACCCCATGTCTTGTACCGTTGGAGGTTCCGCTGGGGGTCCTGCCAACCTCATGTCCTGTCCAGTTGGAGGTCCCGCAGACTAGTCTTCTGCCGGGGGTCCTGCCAACCCCATGTCCTGTACCGTTGGAGGTTCCGCTGGGGGTCCTGCCAACCCCATGTCTTGTCCAGTTGGAGGTCCCGCAGACTAGTCTCCTGCCGGGGGTCCTGCCAACCCCATGTCCTGTCCAGTTGGAGGTCCCGCAGACTAGTCTTCTGCCGGGGGTCCTGCCAACCCCATGTCCTGTCCAGTTGGAGGTCCCGCAGACTAGTCTTCTGCCGGGGGTCCTGCCAACCCCATGTCTTGTCCAGTTGGAGGTCCCGCAGACTAGTCTCCTGCCGGGGGTCCTGCCAACCCTTTGTCCTGTCCCGTTGGAGGCCCCGCCGACTACTCTCCTGCCGGGGGTCCTGCCAACCCCATGTCCTGTCCCGTTGGAGGTCCCGCCGACTACGCTCCTGCCGGGGGTCCTGCCAACCCTATGTCCTGTGCCGTTGGAGGTCCCGCCGTCTACTCTCCTGCCGGGGGTCCTGCCAATCCTATGTCCTGTGCTGTTGGAGGCCCCGCCGACTACTCTCCTGCCGGGGGTCCTGCCAACCCTTTGTCCTGTCTCGTTGGAGGTCCCGTCGTCCACTCTCCTGCTGGGGGTCCTGCCAACTCCTGGTCCTCTTCCGTGGGGGATCCTGCCGAAGCCTGTCCCGCCGGCTCCGGTTCCTGTCCGGCCGACACCGGGTCCTGCCCGGCCTCCGGAGCTGTCTGGTCTTCGCCCTCATGCTCGGCCCCCTGAGTTCGCCCGCTGTGGCCTTCGCCCCACCATGGACTCTGCCTTGCCCCCGGGCCGTCCGCCCGAGTTCCCCACCTTGGACTCTGCCTTGCCCCCGGGCCGTCCGCCCGAGTTCCCACCTTAGACTCTGCCTTGCCCCCGGGCCGTCCGCCCGAGACCCCCACCTTGGACTCTGCCTTGCCCCCGGGCCGTCCGCCCGAGTTCCCCACCTTAGACTCTGCCTTGCCCCCGGGCCGTCCGCCCGAGATCCCTTCCTGGTCCCCTACTGGGCTCCTGGGTGGTCAGCTTAGTCCCGTCCTCCGGACCCCCTCCACCCACCCTGGTGGACTGTGTTGGATTTTTTGTTTTGGGGTTTAGGGACGTCTGGAATCCGTCCCTTGAGGGGGGGGGTTCTGTCACGGTTGTTATGTCAGGTCACAGGTCTATGTCTGGGTTTGGGTGTTTTCACTGTTCTCTGTCATGTTTTCTTCCGTCGTTAGTTCCCTGGTGTGTCTCGTTAGTTGATTGTGTTCACCTGTGGCCCTTGTGTTTCTCCTCCCCCTGCCCGGCTGTTTCTTGTCTTGTAATTATCCCTCCCTGTATTTAGTCTTGTCTCGTGCTGTGTTCAGTGTTGGTGCTTCTTTTGTATGTGACCCAGTTCACCTTAGAGTGTTTTGTTTGTCCAAGTTTATTTAAAGTCCTTGAAATAAAGGTATCGTCAAGTGTAATCTGCGTTTGGGTCCTACCTGCTTCACTCTGCGTAACATATTGTGCATCCATGGGTAAAGAGAAACTCATGTAGTACTGAACACGTAACGTGAACGTGCCGGGCGGCGCGGTCCCGTGGGTTAGATGCACGTTCAGAATTATTTACAGAAACTTGAGGAACGAATGTTTTTAATAAGGGCTATACAAGTGTTCATACTGGGTAGTTTATTTAGTTTAAAAAAAATTATCCAACGAGTTACAGACCACTCTTTCCCAATGTAAGTCAATGGGAAAAAGTGTTTCCGGGCCAAGCAACCTAAAGGAAGTGTAGTACCGCTGTTTGACCAGCACGAATATTCTCATCAGACTCCGGCACACTTCCTGGGGGCTTGGTGTGGGACAGTGTTATTTCCTCTGGGGATGAGCAAGAAGCAGCCACGCTGCGACTACTCCTCACCCACGTAACCAAGGAGATCGATCCAAAGAGCCCTTCCGTAAACACGGGGGCTCCCGGCCCGGGAGATCAACAACACGGTCCTTTTGGAAAGTACCATGCGGCGTGATCCCTCACCGGGATATCACACGGCAGACAACGGCGGCGGCCACGATCAAGCTACAAATAATCGCTCTGATCTGGTGAGGTGGGGGCATCTCCAGCAATGAGCGAGATGCCTAACACACCCGTGTTTATTTGCAGTCGCCTTGTCACGCGGTAGCGTGGCAGAGCTGTTTTCAGCTCCCTGCCCAGCCTGCTGCCCGCGGGGAGCAGCTACGCTCCGCCGCCATGGTCATCACCTAGGGCGATGGACCTCCATGGACCGGACCCGGAAGTGCCCTACAACGGCAAACGGAGCCATCCGCCCCGCTGGAATGGCAACGTGAATGGCACTGCCTCGGCCATATCCTGGTCCCCCAAACACTCTAAGCAGAGGTGGTGGAGACCGGCGCCCGCGATCAAACCAGGGCAGGTGCATGGCCGAGCTTCCAGTAATGGTGAGTCAATTTTTCCTTCTAATCTTCTAATCTTCGTTCTTTAAAGGGCACCTATCATGCAAAATGCACCTTTGTACGTCTTTTATACATGATTATGTGTCCCCGGTGTTCCAGGGAACTCGCCAAGTGTCAGAAAACACAACCCTCTCTATTTTCCTCCTTCGCCAAATCTCTAAAAAAGGGGCTGCAAACGGATCTGAAAAAAATGGATCCACATTCCGACACTTTTCTACGTCACAAAGACGTACTCCGCTTATTGGTCAACTCTCCACCTATCAGGGGAATGAGCCACGGCCACGTGCATTGCCAAACCTCTCATTCGCATATAGGCTATCGGCAGGCTACCCCAGTCACATCTGTGTTTCTGCCTGCTCTTGGCAGGATGTCTAAGCCAGTTAAACGTTGTGCTGTTGTTGGCTGCAAGACTCGGAACAGGGGACTGCATGCAATGCCATCAGTGCAAAAAGAAAATAATCTGTTGCTAGACTTCATTTTCAAGGGACATGTGCCAGAAGACCCCGGCAGATTTCTGTGTGTGTGTTCCAAACATTTTACCACGGACATGTTTATGAACTTCTCTCAAGTCCAACACGGATATGCCTCCAAACTAATGCTACACCCGGGATCAATACCAACCATCCGGGACCAGGCCAGTGAGGACACATCCAATTCTGAAGCTGTAAGTTTTTATTTAGCGGTGTTTTTCCTGATAAAGCTATATCTAGCTTGTAGTATGTAGCATGTAGCTTCGCCGTATCAATGTCGCCTCAACCCCAACTAGTAATCGGTTAGGTGTTTATATGTTCTTGTAACATTTTATTTTGTACGCTCCGCAGTCTTTGCTTTGTCTTTTATTTTAATTATCAGGCATTTGCGAACATGTTTAGACTGCCGTAATGGCGATCTGTGTGAAGGCTGTAAAGCCACGCCTAGCCTAGCCGATAACACAAGTATTTATTCTCCTATGTATTAGTATTTTGTATCCTCTAAAAAATCATATTGAGTAAGTTATAATAACAAACGTAATCTTCTGGAGGTAAGTGCCGTTTTTTCCAGCGTTATGTAAAAGCTTTTGTGATTGTAGTCTGTAAGAACGATCATATATCATCGATCTGTAAGCTAAGCTACGCTACGCTAAGCTAATGAGACATGCCGTTTTTTGCAGCGTTATATGGAAAAGCTTTTGTATGTTTACTTGTTTGCGCACATGAATATAAATGGGGGTGTGTTAGGATACAACACTGTATGTATGTATGCGAGGGGACACACACCACGAGTAAAACGGAGCTAAAGCCCTGGTATGTTGTTGTTGACGACATGCATACACTAATCTAAACCACTTTTTTTTTTGTGCTTTTTTTAACCTTGCACAGGCTACGTGGCCAACTTGATGGACCTCATCTTCGACCAAGTCTTTGTGGACCCTGCACCATTATGAGCAACCTGACAGGGAGGAGGTCATCGCCGGGTATGCCACACGGTTCAATTTGGCTGCTGTCTGAACCTAACATAGACATTTCACGGATCAGAGGACAACGCAGGCCGGAATCACCACTCTGATCCTGTGTGCAAGGAAGCCCCAGCACCAGCTCACAAAGCTCCTGTTTTTTATGGGTTCAAATAACCGTTGATTTTGACAATAAAGTTCCGAGTTGATATCAAGTGTGTCGTGATTATTCATGTTTGGATGGGTAAAGAATATTCTGATTTCAAAAGCATAAGGTTGTGTGTGGACTTGTTGTCGTACACATGGGTGTGTTATGCCATTGCTGTGTAGTATATAATAGTACATGTACAATGACAGAATGAAAGATTGCATAAAGCCATATACACCAGTATTTATTTCCATGAACAATATTAGCATTCGTTTTACAATTTCAGTCAAAACAAACCACTCAGTGCTCTATTTGCCTCAACTGTAGTCCAACTGTGTTCAGCTCTGTAAATATTCAATGCATTCAGAACACATTTAGGCACACAGGCCCCAATCCAGGATGGTCCACCACACAGGTTACAGAGTCCTCATGTTCCTGCATCCGTCTTGAGTGTGATAAACATATATTGAATGACATGTGAAAAATGTATTCTCTAAACAGACAACTTAGTGAAGCTAATGTTACGTGTGGTATCTCCATGCAGCACATGCTCCGGTTCAGATGGCATCGTGGCGCAAGTTGCACATGTACCCCTTTAGAAAGAAGTCAATAACTGAGCTTTTAAAACACATGAAACACACATTGCTGACAACTGAGGTGTTGGAGTTATACTTTTTATCACCCTAAGTTATTGAACTTTCCAACGGTTGTTGCACGATGTTGGAAGAAAAGGACTGTAAACTATTAAATGCAATGAGGCCATTGTATATATGCTGAAAATATGAATGTCTCCCTTTATAAATATATATATGTATCGCTGTGTTTGCGTTACAAACTCTAAGTTACAAACTGTACACATTGCATTCTTGCTAATTAGCCAAAATATGAATGGAATAAGTAGCAAGCATCGTAACAGAGTAAAAATAAATAGGGACAACAGCTTATCAACTAACCATTCAGAAACGTCCTGCTGCAACCGAGATGTTTGCACCTCCACCAAAACCTCCGCTGCTTCAGTTTCTGGATCAAATTGATAATATGCTTGAACACATGCATTGCTCTGAGATTACATGTGTATTCCACAATCGTAATCACAGCAAGCATGGTAACGTGACTCGCCGGCTCTTCTGCAGGGGGGCGTGGTCAGCTGCTGCTCAGAATTTTCATAGGCAGGTTTGGAATAAAGCGAAAATGAGCGAAACGAGGCATGGCTAAAAAATGATCTGTTTGGTATTTTGAAAAATAAAATGTATAAATATACCTTATATAGGTATGGTCATACACTATATCATTTAAATATAGCATGATAGGTCACCTTTAACTCTTCGGTTGTCAGCTCGGATGAAGAGAAAAAGGATAGTGGGCGGTGGGTGTAGCCGCCTTTATATACTGTGGGCCTGCGCGCGCATTCAGGTAGGCTCGCCTCGATTGGCCGGCTACGTTTACGTAAACTCAGTAGGTGAAAGCACGCACAGCATGATAGAGAGTAGTACCCATAGAGTCCAGTAGAGGGCGGAGCCTGTGTGAAATATAACTGAATTCACACCAAATTCTCTTGGCTGCACAAACCTTATGTCCATAGCTTATTTTGTTTATATAGGACACTAAATAAGTGCCTGGCAAATAAATGTATAAACAAATCTTTTGTACAGATTTGTTTCTAGTATGGTGTGTGTCAAGTCTGCTCTGCCATGTTGCATGAAAAATGCTATAAAATTCCCCACCTACTCATCTTTTATACATTTCTTAAATAATCACCATTGATCGAAATGGGAGCTTTACAACCTTACAACCCAACAGCTTGTGTACAAAAATCATGAAATAAAAAGCCTGCTTCTGATATACTTAAAGGTCCAGACCTAATGGTGCACCCTTCATACTGTAGCTTTGGACATCTCAGCACAACATCTGACCACAAGTAGGTGTGTGTTAGTGAAATGTTGTCACAGTCGAAACCACTCAACCTAACCCTAACCCTAAAACTGCATTCTCATGACAAGCGGCAAAGCAGCTTTGTGCTAGCGTTGCCGTTGTATTTCTATGGAGTGAGCGCCTGAGCGGTGTCGCCCAACTCGGCGGAAGCTCGACCCAAGGTCTCAGGGAAGAAAATAAATCCTGTATCATTTCAATGCAGCTTTACCCCCCAATTATAACACAAATATGGGCTATTAATTATAGCCCACGTAGTAGTGCCCAAATCTGAAGGCTGACTTAAAAACAAGTCAATCCTCAAAGAAAACTTTGGTAAAATGTCCAACTTAGAAATTCACAGCCTAAAACAAACAGAATACATTTTGGTCATCATATGTAATTTCCCAGTTCATGATAATGTATTGATTTATTGATTGCATCGGGGTCAGACTTTGTTGTCACTTTCAAGATGGCGACAGCCGTAGCCATCAGTGTCTCCTAGGCCAGTTCTTTAGAAACATCACAGAGACTTCTTCCATGTTTTATAAATTCTTTGGCATTCGCTCACAAAAATGTCAACCAATCATGAGAAGAATAACGTAACAAAGTGGAGCTGTTATTAATAAGAAGGAAAAAACAATCTTCATTTAGCAGTGTTGATATTTTTGTCTTTTTTACCACACAGCACAATTCCCTCTCTTAGATATTACTGTCACTTAAACAATAAACTGTTCCAAAATGTGTTGACCACAGCTTCTTCATGGCTTTAAGATTATAAGAAAATGATAGTCACATTCTATTTTGTCACAATGGTTTCCATAACCTTTCCTCAAACAGCTGTCTTTTGAAAACAACTCTAAAGACATCGGTACTTAAATTGCTTATTTATCTAATTCGTCAAGGGATTTGAATGAATGTTATGAGGACACAGAATGGCAGGATGATGAAAGCAATCGAATACTGCCAAGAAATATGAGCCCCAAACGTATACTCACAACCCGGGCTTGTTGTTTATTTTGAGTTTCATTCGAAGAAAAGCCATCAAATGAAAGTCTTGGAAAAAAAAAAGATATAAACAATTGGATCATGTCTCACTGAGGGAGGTAACAGACAACTCGCAGCATCCTTTGGATCCAGAGGCTGCCAGTTCTGGAGAGCTGATGGAGATTGGAAATGGGTCAGCAAGGAAGAAGCCTATCTTCCTCTTGAGGGAACGAGCTCTATTTAGAATTATTCAGGAACTGAAAAATTCTTCTTCATCCCAAAAACTGAAAAAACTCAAAATACACAGTGGGAGGAAGATGGGAAATATAAGAGTTTTTATCATTTCAAGTACGCCATCAGCCATCTACCCCATCATTTCCGTCACTCTGTCAAGAGCTGTCTGGTGCTGCAATTGTTCGCAGCAGCTTAAAAAGCATGAAGCCTTCATGATGCAGGAAGCGCTTGGAGAGGGGTGGAAACTGCGTGAAGTATTGAGTAAACGTGGAAAAGTCATTTGTTTCTAAATTTACACCACTCTGCACATGGCCTGCTCAGAGTAAACAAGACATCATTTGGGTTGTTTCTGATGTTTCATTGCTTTGGATGTTTGTCTCGTAAAAAATTGAGCAGTGTTGGGGAACAGTTTGAGGCTAATATGAAGAGTGGAGCAGGGTCAAATGTAAAGTCTGTAACTGTGTTTCCTTATCAACCCCAAATACCGCACAGTCTGGGTTTGCCGTGCCAGACTATTATTCACAATCAACATTGCCAAAGTAAACAAAAACTGCAGGGAATTGGAATAATGCCTCAACATTTTATCTGTGGCTACTGCGCAGCCGAGCAGCTCCCCTCAACTATAAACGTACGTCTCGAATCCCGAGAAACCTAATCTCCTTTCTGGAGATAAGGCCCGGCAATGCTGAGGAGGCAGCCATGCACACAGCTGTGTCCAAAACTATTACCAGGGAGCAGCAGCACTCCCTACCCACCAGCCCGGCTGTTTCCCTTCACTTTTCACTGACTGGAGGAAGATGTCCAGATCAAACTCAATGCGGTAGTGGATAGAAAAGGAAAAGGAAAACGGACAAAATAAGCAAAGAGATAAGTCACATCATTTTTCTGGAATGTCATGGAGTTAAAGTGTAAGAAAGGGAATGTGGTCATAACAAAATAAGAATTGTGCTCCAAGACAGGCTTTAGGAATATGGTAATATGCAGTGTAATTAGCATCGTGTTGTTTTTGTTGCCGTAATTTAACTAAACAAGCATATGAATAAGAGCCACATAATTCAAATGCAAGCAATCAAGAAAAAATAAAACATGTGTTGGCTTCTTTTCATAATGCAGCCCACGGCCAATTTGAATGCCTGTCACTTTTTCTCAAAACCATCATTTAATACATTCGGTCTCTCCTCCTTTTTAGTCATGGCAGATGTGGGGGATGGCCCTTTTTGGCCAAAACACAAGTGAAACGCCAAACAATTTCCCCAGAGGACAAATGCCACACACCATTTCAAAGAAACCATTGAGTTTAGAGACTGAATTTTCCCGGCAAAGACAAAGGACAATTGATTGATTAGTCTGTAACATAAACCTACAGCATTACATTACTATAGAGAGTTTTCTGCAATTTGCACACCTGATTGAAATGCAGTTGTGTCATTTCAGCATTTAATAATTTATTTTGTTATTAAAAGCATCATGTAGACTAGACTCTGAGTAAAAGCAGGGCAGGTCCTCAAACACAGACAGCAGGAAGGAGAGAAGTCAGACAACCGTAACATAAAGACAAGTGGAGACAGACAGGAGCACCAGAGAGGAAACATTGATTATTTAACATTACATGGTTACAGAGAGAGGTTATACACTTTAATTCTTTATAACAGCGGAGGTCAGGACCTCTCAAGAGCTCACAAGTTAATCTGAGGGGACCCATGATGATTAGCAGTGTATAGTAAGAGAACATATATTTGCTGAACAATAATATGCTTATCTCTGTATGTCTTTCATAAATCTTTGCTTTTCTTTTTTTAGTATTTACAAGAATATAATCTCCTCAGTCTAAAAACTAACAATGTTAACTACAGACACATACTGTATACTTTACATTTTTTACAAACCATGTCTTAGTGGTGAAAAGAGAAATGTGTTTAACATGTCTAATGTGTTACATTATATAAGACACGATAACATTGATTCACATTTCTGTACTCTAATGATGGGAGTAGTGATTATTTATTTTACTTAAGTAAAAATAACAGTAACAACATGTAAGAATATTCAATTACATGATCAAAAGTACACAAGTATTGTTGGCAAAAAACACTTTAATAACCATTTTCCAGAATGACCCTTTTAGAGTTTAATATTATTATATAAAGAATATATTTCAGATTTGGATTTAGATTATTATTATTGCTACATAAAACAGCAAGCTGAATTTTAATAATGCCGCTTATAAAGATAGAGATTATTTCAACTTCTCATTGATTTCATCAAAAAATAATATATTTGTATAACATGATGAGAAGTTTACAGGAAAACTATCCTGTGAATTTACTATGCCAACTAATAACTATAACTGTCTAATATGGAAGCAAACAAGAGACAGAAGTATTTTAATTTGATTAGACACCGAATTTATAGCATTGAAAATAATTACTTTGAAAATCATGTATCTGAATGTTTTTGCTCCGAATGTACCTATGTGAAATAAAAATGTAAAAATTCAAGTGAAAAAAATTCGACGTCAAAAAATTCGGTGTATAAAATTCGCTGTCCAAAATTGCGATGCAGCATCATCCGGGCTACTCAGACAGGATAAGCAATCGAGCCCTAATGCAATCAAACCGACTTCTGGCCTATCAGAGCACGACTTTGTCAGTCATGTGATCACAACAACCCGGGAGAAAAATGATGGAGAACAGCGGGGCTCGCCGCTCGGGTAAGTAGTCAGTTTGTGCTCTTTATTTTACAAGAAGTGAGGGCTCGACAGCATTTGTATCTTACATTAGCTAGCTAAATGAGTGAAGTAGCCTTGTGCCTTGCTGTTAGCAAGCTCCGTAGTTATCATTAATTGAAGTGAATCACAACGTTACCGTGTCCTTTTGTTTGTGTTTGTGTTTGTGTGTGTGTGTGTGTGTGTGTGTGTGTGTGTGGTGTGTGTGTGTGTGTGTGTGTGTGTGTGTGTGTGGTGTGTGTGTGTGTGTGTGTGTGTGTGTGTGTGTGTGTGTGTGTGTGTGTGTGTGTGTGTGTGTGTGTGTGTGTGTGTGTGTTGTGTGTGTGTGTTGTGTGTGTGTGTGTGTGTGTGTGTGTGTGTGTGTGTGGGGGTGTGTGTGTGTGTGGGGGGGGTGGACGGTTTGCAAAGTAACGTAACGATCACTTCGGTTAGATAAGTCAAGTAGACCATGCTACACTATACGAAATACTCTCTTACAAAAGCCCTGCATTTAAACATGTTAATGTTACTTTAGTAAAAGTATGCTAGTATAATTAGGAAAGTGTTGTTACAGTATTTAAAGTAGACGCAAGTTATACTATTATATTATATCATTTGATTTATTGTTATTACCGATGCACGAGTTGACTTAACTGTTGTAGTTGGAGCTCATTTTGAACAATGAGCTAACTAATTATTACTTTCATAATGGTTTAATGTGCTGACTATTTTCTACATTAATAGATGAAGGTCTGGTTTGTTCAAAGTCTCAAAATAGTAGTCCGAAGGGACACCTTTACAATGTTAAAGGTGTTACCGAATAAACTGCATTCATGGACGGTCTGTTTTAACCGCAGATAAATCCTATATTTGCATGACGAATAGTCCACCAGGAACCAACACAACAAACACGGCCGAGTTCAAGTAGTGTTCTCCTCATGAGCTGAGCCGCTGTAGCATCACAGAGCCAATGGAGCTAACGGCGCTAGCAGAGAGGAGCTAGGAGCAGCAGTCCCGTTGTCATGAAGGGGGAATCTAACTATATACAGAATATGTTTTTGTGGATCCAGGCTAGAAACATGTTCATTTTCTGATGTTAAGTTGGACAATTTAACATAGGGTCTACGGGAATTGCTCCCATCTGCATCCATCGCCTACAGTTTGCAGCATTGGGCTTCACCGCACTGTCCCGGGGTTTGCCGTTTGGCTCTGATAGGCCAGAAGCCGGTTTGATTGCATTCAGACTTGATTGCTTATCCTGTCTGAGTAGCCCGGATGATGCTGCATCGCAATTTTTGACATCGAATTTTATACATCGAATTTTAAACACCGAAATATTTGACGTCGAATTTTTTTCACTTGAATTTTTGGGATCTGAATTTGAACATTCACATTTTTTTAACTTGAATTTTTACATTTTTATTTCACATAGGTAAATTCGGAGGAAAAAAAATTCAGATACATGATTTTCAAAGTAATTATTTTCAATGCTATAAATTCGGTGTCTGATAAAATTCAAATACTTCTGTCTCTTGTTTGCTTCCATAGTCTAACAAGAAACACAAACAAATTCAAATTAAAGCCACCTAGTTAATTTGCATTGTGCATATCATCATGGTCTACTCTACATGATGGTAAGTTGTAAAATAAAGTACAAGTGTCACAACCTTTCCCTTTGCACATCAAAAAAAGAACAATAAAACGTTGTACATATAACTTTTCCTCGGTATAAAGAACTCTGTCTATGATTATTTCCACAAAAAACCAGCAACTTTGGACACGGAAATGGCTCAGGTAGTTTCTGAAAAACAAAACCAAACCCTTAAAAAAGTAGTTTTCTGTTTGGAGTGGCTGTTTCAACTCTTACATCCTCTTCATGAAAAAACTAAACCCCACCAAAGTGCACACAAGGCTTGTGCTTGGAGCTTAGCCAGACCATAATATCCGGTTTGATTAACCAAGTCCCTAAATAACTTGTCATAACGAAGGCCCCGCTGATTAACTAGCATCAACACAGTCTGAGGCCAGGTTCCTCCTTCTGCCAGCCTGTTTAGCAGCAAATCAAAGACCCCCTGACAGGTTTAGGGGAACACATGTCAGGTTTTTCTGATGAATAGAGGTGCTCGGAATCTATGGAAGGCATAATTACAGCGTTATTGATTCAGATGAAATCCGTTTTCAGTCGGCAGAGTTAAATCTCCTGCTGAGGCAGAGCGGCGCGGTGATGGAGCTCCCGTCGGATGTTAGGTACCTTGGTTCATACTGTAATTTAAAGTAGAACAACTCATAAGCACTCTTGCTTCACGGCGGATTATGTTCCATTGTATTGTTCCCTGATTGGGTTTGTGCTGGAAGGCACCTGCAGACATTAGATCATTCTGCTACATCTAAATAAATTTTTACTGGATCCCAAGGACTGCTATGTAACTGGATTCATGATCTTTAGTACATAGGAAGATTGAACTTGCGTCTTTGGACAGTAAAACATATATATAATCTACAATGATTAACTATTTGAAGAGGAACCTTCAACAAGTCAGATATTTCCATCAGCTATGTTACTGCATCTGTATTGCTCATATAGTATTGGATTATTTTTCTCAAATTAACCTAAAGAAATCCCAGCAAACACACCAGGCTAGCCGCAGGCCACTTTCCATTATGCTTCCATCACTGTTCAATATTGCATTGTATTTCACCAGCAGCAGAAACAATGCACTTGGATTTACATACTCTCATAAATATGGCCTTTCCAGCAGGCAAAGGCCAGTATCAGCTGACATTTCCTTCGTATCGCTCTGCCTCTGTAAGCAATAACAACACCGCCAGCCAACGGGAGCTTATCACGCCGCAGTGACACTTGTGTGCAAGATGCAGCCATGAAGATGCACGGCTCTGGAACGCTTCAATAAAGCAAACGCAGGAAATAAGACAAGTGGGTCGCCATATATGAAGCAGTGGCATTATATAGAGTTCAGTAAGGATCCTTCAAAACGCTAAAATATACAAATATATCACCATTCGTCTGCACACTACAGCGTTCACAGGTCTGACTAAAAACTGGGAAAAATATCCCATTCAGGCGTGGAATATGTATTGTTTTCTCTCAATCAAAACTACAGCAAAAACTGAGTGAAGTACTACCATAGGATCATGGGAGTTTTTCATTGTAATCAGCTTTTCTCAGTTATAGTAGGAGGCCTTCCTCATGCAGCTTTTCTTTCAAAGGGAGCGGAAATATCTGCAGTTTTCCTCCTCTTCTAAGCAAACGGACCGGGTATGGAAATTACAATAAAAATTAAAAATACCAAACAGTTCACCCATTTTAGCCATGCCTCATACTGCTCATATCCCTCTTGTGCAGCCCTGTTAGAGAAACGCGGATTTTGGGTCCTTAGCTTGAAAAATAAAGAGGAGGCGGAGCTAATGCATGATCAGAATTCTACCGGAGATAAAGTTAAATTCTGTTGTAATAAAACGCCATCCTGTTCTTATCCACATCAAGGATTATCTCTGAAACAGTATGGATCGCAAATGCTTTTTCTCTTGCAGGTTTATCACAAGGTGAGTTCCTTTTTTGATTTCCTGCTTTTTAAACACATGTGCTCTCCAGTACAGGTTAGCTCTGAGTGTTAGCGAGGCTTGCTAATGTAAACAAAGACGAGATTACGTCCAAAACACGTTCAAAACGCGTTAGGCATTGTTTCTGATAGCAACTTTCTGTGGGTCCGCTGCCGATTTGACGTCAGATTGGCAACAAATCTGTATCCGCTCGTTGTACCCCTGTTTTTAAAAGATTTGGGTATAGCCTACGGAGGAAAAGAGAGCGGGTTTTATTTTCTGACGCTGCGTGAGTTCCCCGACGCACCGGGGACACATATTTATGTATAAAAGACATCACAAAGTGCATTTTGCATGATAGGTCCCCTTTAATGTATATTGTCTTGTGTCTGACGCGTTCTGAGATTGAACGTGCATATATTTACTTGTGTGCGCGAGTGTCACGCGCATTTAAGTTAACCACTTTCTAATGCTTCTAATGCCATTTTTGCCGAGGTTCAAGGCATTGGCTACAGACAAACAGTGCCATTTTTCCCACTAGTTTAAGCCATGATACTGTATGTATTACATTACATTGCATTTAGCTGACGCTTTTATCCAAAGCGACTTACAATAAGTGCGTTCGACCAACAAAATACAACCTTGAAGAAAACATAATTATATAAGTACATCAGGTTTCATAGAGCCAAAACATTTCAAGTACTCAACTGGCTTTAGATAAGCCAGTCCTTTATTAGTATATAAGTGCTTTGTTAGTAATTATATCGCTCGTATGTATGTATGTATTGAATGTCTGTGTGTATACAGGGGCGCGGTTTACCGACAGGCAAGTGCTTGAACCAGAAGGGGGCCCCCAAATAAGATAGATTAATCCAATCCAATCCAACTTAATTTATATAGCACACAAGCAAATCGAGAAACAAAAAGAGGTCTGGAGGACTGGCCAAAAGGAACAAACAGAAGGAGGGAACCCGAGCCAGCCACACCACGGGCCATAGAACCCAGAACTCCCCCGCCTAACCAAAAATCAAATATAAACCCTATGGGAAACAAAATAAAGCCGCGAAAACTGGACTACCAGGTCCTCCAGGCTAAACATAAACACATCTGCAAAAATATGGCCTACAGCTCAGAATGGCAAAGAGGTATTCTAAGGACAGGATAGGCGAGACATCCTTCTCCTCCAGCTTCTCTTTATATATACACACGGCTGAGTGGAATTTGGAACACCTGAGCAGAGGGGGAGCCAGGGGCAGACCAGGTGCACCTGGGCAGAGGCGGAGCCAGGGAGACAGAAAACAAGGAGGGGAGCACTTAACACATGTCTACACAGACATCCACTCAAAGTCAACAATTTGTCTGAAGAATGTGCTGACATGGGGGTTTAAATTGCCATGCCTCTTTTTGGCTTTCGAGTCCGTCTCAGGATTAATGCCCAGGAAGCACCTGAAAACACTAAGCCAAGACAACAATTTCAATTTGACATACATGTATATGTTGCCTCATTTATTTTAAGGCACATGCAGCGGTGCCCCTTTCAATTTAAAGGTGACCTATCATGCTATATTTAAATGATATAGTGTATGACCATACCTATATAAGGTATATTTATACATTTTATTTTTCAAAATACCAAACAGATCATTTTTTAGCCATGCCTCGTTTCGCTCATTTTCGCTTTATTCCAAACCTGCCTATGAAAATTCTGAGCAGCAGCTGACCACGCCCCCAGCAGAAGAGCCGGCGAGAGTCACGTTACCTTGCTTGCTGTGATTACGAGTGTGGAATACACATGTCATCTCAGAGCAATGCATGTGTTCAAGCATATTATCAATTTGATCCAGAAACTGAAGCAGCGGAGGTTTTGGTGGAGGTGCAAACATCTCGGTTGCAGCAGGACGTTTCTGAATGGTTAGTTGACAAGCTGTTGTTCCTATTTATTTTTACTCTGTTACGATGCTTGCTACTTATTCCATTCATATTTTGGCTAATTAGCAAGAATGCAATGTGTACAGTTTGTAACTTAGAGTTTGTAACGCAAACACAGCGATACATATATATATATATATTTATAAAGGGAGACATTCATATTTTCAGCATATATACAATGGCCTCATTGCGTTTAATAGTTTACAGTCCTTTTCTTCCAACATCGTGCAACAACCGTTGGAAAGTTCAATAACTTAGGGTGATAAAAAGTATAACTCCAACACCTCAGTTGTCAGCATTATGTGTTTCATGTGTTTTAAAAGCTCAGTTATTGACTTCTTTCTAAAGGGGTACATGTGCAACTTGCGCCACGATGTCTTCTGAACCGGAGCATGTGCTGCATGGAGATACCACACGTAACATTAGCTTCACTAAGTTGTCTGTTTAGAGAATACATTTTTCACATGTCATTCAATATATGTTTATCACACTAGGTGTAAAGACGGATGCAGGAACATGAGGACTCTGTAACCTGTGTGGTGGACCATCCTGGATTTGGTTTGGACTGAAATTGTAAAACGAATGCTAATATTGTTCATGGAAATAAATACTGGTGTATATGGCTTTATGCAATCTTTCATTCTGTCATTGTACATGTACTATTATATACTACACAGCAATGGCAAAACACACCCATGTGTACGACAACAAGTCCACACACAACCTTATGCTTTTGAAATCAGAATATTCTTTACCCATCCAAACATGAATAATCACGACACATTTGATATCAACTCGGAACTTTATTGTCAAAATCAACGGTTATTTGAATCAGGATCAGAGTGATGATTCCGGCCTGCGTTGTCCTCTGATCCGTGAAATGTCTATGTTGGGTTCAGACAGCAGCCAAATTGAACCGTGTAGCATACCCGGCGATGACCTCCTCCCTGTCAGGTTGCTCATAATGGTGCAGGGTCCACAAAGACTTGGTCGAAGATGAGGTCCATCAAGTTGGCCACGTAGCCTGTGCAAGGTTAAAAAAAGCACAACAAAAAAAGTGGTTTAGATTAGAATATGCATGTCGTCAACAACAACATACCAGGGCTTTAGCTCCGTTTTACTCGTGGTGTGTGTCCCCTCGCATACATACATACAGTGTTGTATCCTAACACACCCCCATTTATATTCATGTGCGCAAACAAGTAAACATGCAAAAGCTTTTCCATATAACGCTGCAAAAAACGGCATGTCTCATTAGCTTAGCGTAGCGTAGCTTATCTTAGCTTACAGATCGATGATATATGATCGTTCTTACAGACTACAATCACAAAAGCTTTTACATAACGCTGGAAAAAACGGCACTTACCTCCAGAAGATTACGTTTGTTATTATAACTTACTCAATATGATTTTTTAGAGGATACAAAATACTAATACATAGGAGAATAAATACTTGTGTTATCGGCTAGGCTAGGCGTGGCTTTACAGCCTTCACACAGATCGCCATTACGGCAGTCTGAACATGTTCGCAAATGCCTGATAATTAAAATAAAAGACAAAGCAAAGACTGCGGAGCGTACAAAATAAAATGTTACAAGAACATATAAACACCTAACCGATTACTAGTTGGGGTTGAGGCGACATTGATACGGCGAAGCTACATGCTACATGCTACATACTACAAGCTAGAGATAGCTTTATCAGGAAAAACACCGCTAAATAAAAACTTACAGCTTCAGAATTGGATGTGTCCTCACTGGCCTGGTCCCGGATGGTTGGTATTGATCCCGGGTGTAGCATTAGTTTGGAGGCATATCCGTGTTGGACTTGAGAGAAGTTCATAAACATGTCCGTGGTAAAATGTTTGGAACACACACACAGAAATCTGCCGGGGTCTTCTGGCACATGTCCCTTGAAAATGAAGTCTAGCCACAGATTATTCTCTTTTTGCACTGATGGCATTGCATGCAGTCCCCTGTTCCGAGTCTTGCAGCCAACAACAGCACAACGTTTAACTGGCTTAGACATCCTAGCAAGAGCAGGCAGAAACACAGATGTGACTGGGGTTGATTTAGCCTGCCGATAGCCTATATGCGAATGAGAGGTTTGGCAATGCACGTGGCCGTGGCTCATTCCCCTGATAGGTGGAGAGTTGACCAATAAGCGGAGTACGTCTTTGTGACGTAGAAAAGTGTCGGAATGTGGATCCATTTTTTCAGATCCGTTGCAGCCCCTTTTTTAGAGATTTGGCGAAGGAGGAAAATAGAGAGGGTTGTGTTTTCTGACACTTGGCGAGTTCCCTGGAACACCGGGGACACATAATCATGTATAAAAGACGTACAAAGGTGCATTTTGCATGATAGGTGCCCTTTAAGTAAAACCTGCACCAAAGAAAGAAATTAGTATTTAAAGCCAAGCAAGAGCGATACAAGCAAGAAAATCACTTGTTGTGTTATCACAGAGGATGGTCTGAATACAGTATTTTACTATGAAATAATACAGTAACATGTTGTGAAATCCTGGTAATCATTTATCCTGTACATTCACAGTAATTAACTGTGCCTGCATTGATTTCACTGTGAAAATCTAAATAAGTGTTATATTGTGAACATTACAGGTAAAGTCTGTAAAGTGGTAAAACAGTAAATTATTGTAAAATATTACAGCTAAATATTGTGAAATCATGGTAATATTTTACAGTGTATGTATCTGCTCTATAAACATGTATTATACAGCAGTAACACCCTCCAGTGGACTAGACAAGCTGTTTTTCAGAGTAAAAGCAGACAGCCTTGCACTTTACTGTTTGGCTGTTTCTCTTCCGTTCATCTCTTGTCACTCCTTCTGTGTCATGTGACGCTCATCCTCCTGCTCTGGCTCTTCAGACGCGTTGAGCCTCCACTTCCCTTTTCCTGTCCACCGCTATAGTAGCTCTTAAATGCCAAGAGCTGCCAATAAAGTCTCACCGCCAGGAGAGACCCTTTTAGTTGATGTCTCTCAACGGATCCTGCACAAATTAAAATCCAGGATTACGTGGGTGGAGTAGAGACAGAGAGAGTGAGATGATGGTGGGATAGAGGATTGACGGCATCAAGATGATAGGTACATCAATAACTCGTTTCACACGGAGGCGGCACATGGAAAAAGGCCAAAGGCTACATCCTTTGCTGACAAGTAAACACTCTCTTGTTAAAATGATTGCAGGTTGCAGGCAAACATATATCAACCAAATAAATTAAACCAAAAAAAGATATATAATTTAGTACTCAAGATACAAAGGAGAGGAATAGGAATGATCCAATATGGAATTATTCAACATTGTAAAAAATGTGCATCTGATGGACTGCTCACCATCTGTATTCACACATTCTGCTGGCAGTCATACAGTCCTCGCCAGCAGGCCCTTCTGTGACACAGAGGAGGGTTTGAATTGTAAAATGATTTCACAAGGACATAGAAAGAGACAAGTGCTCACAGTATCCCACTGCATTTACACCATGGGGAATACTTATTTATTGTTTTTAATATTATATTTTATTTTTAACTCATAGGAAATTAGTCAAACTCGTTGCTTTCATTCTCAAATAAAATGTGCCACCAAAAAGAGAATCACACATCCTAAGAAAGCTGTTTTACATTTTGTACAATAAAAAAAACAACGTGGGATGTTATTGGTGGCCGAATGGTGAGTCACTTTGTTTCATGTCTGAATGCAACTCAACTGCCTCTTATCATGGCTGCTAGGGATGCTCCGATCAGGGTTTTTGGGGCCGATCACCGGAATCAGTATCAGCTGATACCGATCCGATCATAGGGTGGGTGGGGGCTATGGGGATCTTCCATTTAAAGTGATGTTTAAAACTCAGTTAATGGGGCTCATTTGTATTTTGCTTCAGTTTATAATCGTAACGGATCGAAAAGTTCAGATTCATTTTTCAATACATGATGCGCTTCCACAAACAACAACCAACATAATTATTACATTCAAATGAAGTACATTATTCAAGTTTACATTAACTTTGGATAATAACACGGGAGAAATGAGCGGAAGCGCTCTCTTTTCCTCTCTCTCTCCCCCTCTCTCTCCCCTGCCTGTCAGTATCTCATGCAGCTCGCTGATCCAGAAATGAGTGACCCGACAGTGAAGAATAAACATATTTATAACTAGTTTAGGTTGTTCCAGAGGTAGATAAAATAGCTAAGTGTGTTAGGTCTAACTTGAAGTGTTTGTCACCGGTCAGTCACCGCGGGCGGAGCTACAGGTGATCCGGGAGAGCTTTCTAACGGAAACTCTGTTGTGTAGCATTATATATTTATTTACCATTCCATTACCTTTGCAGTTATTTCTTTTTGACTTCTTGCTGTCCCTGCTATAGGGTTCCTGCCGTTTAATGTGTCGCTAACTGTCAACTGAGTGGATGACAGAGTTTGTACTGACTTGGCGTTGGCTTGCCTTTCATACTCGCCGTGTTCTTTGACATGACGAACTCTCAAATTTCTAATGAGATTTGTGGTATTAAATTGTCGTTGTTGCGTTCCACCACGAGGTATTGCTGCTTCACACACGTTGCATACCGCTATTTTATTGTCTTTTTCGGACACCTTAAAATACTGCCAGACTGGTGAAGCCATTTTGGAGAGCTTGTTTTGCCGCGCACAGAGAAAAGTGTCATGTATTTTACGTCATGTGACCGGCTCTCCTGATCGATCGGAGCATCCCTAATGGCTGCCATTCATATAGTTTGGATAGATAGAAGCTGACAATATATGAAGTTGCGCAAATCTTTTTCCGAAAGCTTTAGCTGTTTCTTGAATGTATGCAGATAAGAAGAAAAAAGGATCATAAAGCTGATGATGGGCATGGTTAGCAAAATATGCTCCAAAGCAGACCTTAAGTTGTCGATGTAAACATTATTGCTGGTAGGAATGCTTTCCTCTAAGTTGTGTTCAAAGAAAGTTTATAAACGAGATGTAGCTACAAAGCCTCTGAAGCTGATTGAACAACACACTGGATTGAAAGTCATTATTTGTGAAGGACATTTCAGCAGGGTGCATTTTTAAAAACCTTGGTTGAGTGGTCCCCATAATCACAACTTTAACCTAATGTACAAGTACATGATCATTTGAAAAGTGAGTGACTGGAATCATGAATGGAACAAATGCACTTAGAGAAAACCATTAAAGGCTAGATGAAAGGATCACTTAAAACTCAAGCAAACTGTTAAGTACAATTCAGGCATTTGATCAGTTTGAGATTTAAATTAGGCAGGTGTCAAGTACTGCAAATGTTCCTCTAACTGAGAACAAGTAAAGTGTTGCTGTATGCAAAGCTAACTGATTGGACATGTTGTACGGATATTAGAAATTAAATATGTTGTGCACACAGATCAGGAATCAAACAAAGCTCATCCACACATTTCTCAAAAGCAGAATCTAAATAGCAAGATTTTTACCATGAATGCATTTATTTTAGAAAAGGTACACACATTTATGAATGAATGAAGTGATGCATTAATACAAATTTTAAAAAGACATGGCTCAAATAGCTCTAAATAGCAAACATTAGCGATGCATTTTTACACAATATTCTAAAAGCTATTACAAATGTATTCCTTTTGGAAAAACCTACAAACAAATCACTTTTTTGTCCTGCAAAACCTGCATCCCTGAGTTCAACCAAAGTACAAAGACAACCCAAGAGCTACAGGAAAAAAAAGACTGTATACCTTAAAGGGGACCTCTCATGCAAAATGCACTTTTGATGTCTTTTATAGATAAATGAGTTTTCAATCTGCGCCGGAAGGTGTGTAAGCTATCTGCTGTCCTGATGTCAATGAGGAGCTCATTCCACCATTTTGGAGCCAGGATAGCAAACCCACGTGTTTTTGCTGATGGGAACTTGGGTCCCCTTCGCAGCGAGGGTGCAGCGAGCCGTTTGGTTGATGCAGAGCGGAGTGCACGTGCTGGGGTGTACGGTTTAACCATGTCCTGGATGTAGGAAGGGCCAGATCCATGCAAGTACGCAAGTACCATTGTCTTGAAGTGGATTCTAGCAGTTACCGGAAGCCAGTGGTGTCACGGTTGAGTGAAGGAAGCAGGACCCAAGCGCAGATAACTTTGATAAACCTTTATTTCAAGGCTAAATGGAACGAATACAGACAAACACAGAACACTCACCGGTGAAGTCCGTCACCAACAAAAGAAGCACCGACACTGAACACAGCACGAGACAAGACTAAATACAGGGAGGGATAATTACAAGACACAGGTGAACACAATCGGCAAACGAGACACAGGTGAGGAGGGAGGAGAAAAACACAAGAGCCACAGGTGAACACAATTAGCTAACGAGACACAGGTGAGGAGGGAGGAGAACACACAGGGACACTAACGACAGGAGGAAAACATGACAGAGAACAGTGAAAACACCCAAACCTAGACAGAACTGTGACAGAACCCCCCCCTCAAGGGACGGATTCCAGACGTCCCTAAACCCCAACACAAAAATCCAAAAAAAATCCAGCAGGGTGGGTGGAGGGGGTCCGGAGGAGGGACGTATCCCTAGGCCACCAGGGTGGGTGGAGGGGGTCCGGAGGACGGGACTAAGCTGACCGCCCAGGAGCCCAGTAGGGGACCAGGAAGGGATCTCGGGCGGACGGCCCGGGGGCACGGCAGAAGCCGAGAAGGGGGACTCGGGCGGACGGCCTGGGGGCAAGGCAGAGTCCATGGTGGGGGTCTCGGGCGGACGGCCCGGGGGCAAGGCAGAGTCCATGGTGGGGCGAAGGCCACAGCGGGCGAACTCAGGGGGCCGAGCATGAGGGCGAAGGCAGCGGCAGGAAGAGTCAGGGGGCCGGGCTCGAGGACGAGGGCGGCGGCAGGAAGAGTCAGGGGGCCGGGCCCGCGGACGAAGACCGCGGCTCACAGAGGGTCGGGATCGAGGGTGAAGACCAGACAGCTCCGGAGGCCGGGCAGGAACCGGTGTCGGCCGGACAGGAACCGGAGCCGGCGGGACAGGCTTCGGCAGGATCCCCCACGGAAGAGGACCAGGAGTTGGCAGGACCCCCAGCAGGAGAGCGGTTGGCGGGACCTCCGACGAGACAGGACAAAAGGTTGGCAGTACCCCCGGCAGGAGAGTAGACGGCGGGACCTCCAACGGCACAGGACACAGGGTTGGCAGTACCCCCGGCAGGTGAGTAGACGGCGGGACCTCCAACGGAACAGGACATAGGGTTGGCAGGACCCCCGGCAGGAGAGTAGTCGGCGGGACCTCCAACGGGACAGGACATGGGGTTGGCAGGAACCCCGGCAGGAGAGTAGTCGGCGGGGCCTCCAACGGGACAGGACATGGGGTTGGCAGGACCCCCGGCAGGAGAGTAGTCGGCGGGGCCTCCAACGGGACAGGACATAGGGTTGGCAGGACCCCCGGCAGGAGAGTAGTCGGCGGGGCCTCCAACGGGACAGGACACAGGGTTGGCAGGACCCCCGGCAGGAGAGTAGTCGGCGGGGCCTCCAACGGGACAGGACACAGGGTTGGCAGGACCCCCGGCAGGAGAGTAGTCGGCGGGGCCTCCAACGGAACAGGACATAGGGTTGGCAGGACCCCCGGCAGGAGAGTAGTCGGCGGGGCCTCCAACGGGACAGGACACAGGGTTGGCAGGACCCCCGGCAGGAGAGTAGTCGGCGGGGCCTCCAACGGAACAGGACATAGGGTTGGCAGGACCCCCGGCAGGAGAGTAGTCGGCGGGGCCTCCAACGGGACAGGACACAGGGTTGGCAGGACCCCCGGCAGGAGAGTAGTCGGCGGGGCCTCCAACGGGACAGGACACAGGGTTGGCAGGACCCCCGGCAGGAGAGTAGTCGGCGGGGCCTCCAACGAGACCGGACAAAGGGTTGGCAGGACCCCCGGCAGGAGAGTAGTCGGCGGGGCCTCCAACGGGACAAGACATGGGGTTGGCAGGACCCCCGGCAGAGGGCTAGTCTGCGGGACCTCCAACTGGACAGGACATGGGGTTGGCAGGACCCCCGGCAGAGGGCTAGTCTGCGGGACCTCCAACTGGACGGGACATGGGGTTGGCAGGACCCCCGGCAGAAGACTAGTCTGCGGGACCTCCAACTGGACAGGACATGAGGTTGGCAGGACCCCCAGCGGAACCTCCAACGGTACAGGACATGGGGTTGGCAGGACCCCCGGCAGAAGACTAGTCTGCGGGACCTCCAACTGGACATGAGTAGGGGCTTGAGTGGGGACTCGAGAGAGGGCTTGAGAGGGAACTTGAGAGGAAACTGGAGAGTGGACTCGAGAAGGAACTCGAGAGGTAACTCGAGAGGGGACCTGAGAGGGGACTTGAGAGGGGACCTGAGAGGGGACTTGAGAGGGAACTCGAGAGGAGACCTGAGGGGAAACTTGAGAGGTGACTCGAGAGGGAACTCGAGAGGGGACTAGAGAGGGGACTTGAGAGGGAACTCGATAGGAGACCTGAGGGGAAACTTGAGAGGTGACTCGAGAGGACACTGGAGAGTTGACTTGAGAGGGGACTCGAGAAAAGACTCGAGAAGGGACTTGAGAAGTGACTAGAGGTGGGACTGGAGAAGGGACTAGAGAAGGGACTAGGACAGCTGGGGCCAGAGCTAAGGCTGGAACCATGGCTGCTGGGGCCAGAACTAGGTCTGGAACCATGGCTGCTGGGGCCTGTACTGGGGCCGGAACTATGGCTGTGTGGGCCGGTTCTGTAGCCGGAACCATGACTCTTGGGGCTCGGATTGCTAGCCTGGACTTGCGACTCCTTCTCCTAGAAGCCGCCTGAAGGCTCCGTGGACCTCCAAAAGCCAGCCGAGTTCCAGAAAACGCCTCTTGGACAGGAGCAGGAACTGGGGCGGAAGCACTGGTTGACTCCAGACGGAACACACCGAGACGTTTATAGTCCGCAGACTGGAAATCACACACCCAGATGAAGTTCAACATCCAGTCAGGTAAGAACTTCACCAAGTCCGGTTTCTCCATAGCCAACCGGTGCGCCTCTACCAGAGCGGCCTCCTTCTGCCGAACACTGGACGCTCCCCTCCACCAATCATAGCAGCAAGCCAAAGCAAATGAAAAATGCTGTAATTCCACCTCAAATGGGTCATCTGCTGGGTCCATCTCTGGTCGGTGCTTTCTGTCACGGTTGAGTGAAGGAAGCAGGACCCAAGCGCAGATAACTTTGATAAACCTTTATTTCAAGGCTAAATGGAACGAATACAGACAAACACAGAACACTCACCGGTGAAGTCCGTCACCAACAAAAGAAGCACCGACACTGAACACAGCACGAGACAAGACTAAATACAGGGAGGGATAATTACAAGACACAGGTGAACACAATCGGCAAACGAGACACAGGTGAGGAGGGAGGAGAAAAACACAAGAGCCACAGGTGAACACAATTAGCTAACGAGACACAGGTGAGGAGGGAGGAGAACACACAGGGACACTAACGACAGGAGGAAAACATGACAGAGAACAGTGAAAACACCCAAACCTAGACAGAACTGTGACAAGTGGAGGGAGCGGAGGAGCGGCGTGGTGTGGGAGAATTTAGGAAGGTTGAAGACCAGACGAGCCGCTGCATTCTAGATGAGCTGCAGAGGTCGGATGGCACATGCAGCTAGACCAGCCAGGAGGGAGTTGCAGTAGTCTAGGCGTGAGATGACGAGAGCCTGGACCAGAACCTGTGTCGCTTTCTTGGTCAGCTGGGGACGTATCCTCCTGATGTTGTAAAGCGTGTATCTGCAGCAGCGGGTTGTAGCAGCGATGTTTGCAGTGAAGGACAGGTTGTTATCTAGGATCACACCCAGATTCCTTGCAGTCTGAGTCGGGGAAACAACAGAGGTGCCGATGTTGATTGTCAGGTCAAGAGTGGGACAATCTTTTCCCGGAAGGAAAAGCAGTTCAGTCTTGTCAAGGTTGAGCTTGAGGTGATGAGCAGACATCCACTGAGAGATGTCAGCTAGACAAGCAGAGATGCGTGCGACGACCTGGGTCTCTGAGCGGGGAAAGGACAGAATTAATTGGGTGTCGTCAGCGTAGCAGTGGTATGAAAAACCATGCGGGCTAAAGACAGATCCGAGCGAGTTTGTGTACAAGGAGAAGAGGAGGGGACCAATAACAGAGCCCTGAGGGACCCCTGTAGTTAATTGACAAGGATCGGACTCCGATCCTCTCCAAGTGACCCTGTAGGTATGGCCTTTGAGGTATGAGGTGATGAGGGACAGTGCAGAGCCTGAAACTCCAAGTTCTTGGAGAGTGCGAAGGAGGATCTGATGATTCACCGTGTCGAATGCAGCAGACAGGTCCAGAAGGATGATGACAGAGGAGAGGGAGTCTGCTTTAGCAGTGTGCAGTTCCTCAGTGACAGCAAGGAGGGCAGTTTCTGTGGAGTGACCTGCCTTGAAACCAGACTGGTGCGGATCCAGAAGGTTGTTCTGATGGAGATAACAGGAGAGTTGTTTAAAGACAGCGCGTTCAAGTGTTTTAGACAGGAACGGGAGAAGAGAGACAGGCCTGTAGTTTATAACATCAGACGGGTTGAGAGTGGGTTTCTTTAGGAGAGGGTTTACTCTTGCGTCCTTGAGACTGTTTGGAAAGTGACCAGAAGTTAGAGAAGTGTTGATGAAATGGGTGAGAAACGGTAGAATATCAGGAGCGATAGTCTGAAGGAGGTTTGAAGGGATAGGGTCCAGAGCAGTGGCGGCGCCAGAGATTTTCTCTAGGGGGTGCTGTGGGGTAGCTTGACGTTTCATAGAGAGTGCTCAAACATTAAGGGTTTCCCATTAATGCACCAGTGCTACAGTTGAATTTTCTACTGCAACACTCCCCCACACACACACACAGTGCACCCGCGACTGTAACAATGAAGGCTCCATAATCAGCTCACGGCATATAGGTGTATAGGTAACGTGCTATTTTTACAAGTGGGGAGTGGACCTCACGTCCTGTAGGAGGGTCCTCACCTCCTCTCGTGAGGTCCGGGGCATGTTTCACCGGGAAGATTTGTTTTAAATATTGAAGTTAAAAGCATCAATCTGGTGCACTTTGAGAGCAACATTAAGAGATATATGGATACATCTCTCATCACCCATATGAAACAGAACTGTAAACATATTTTCTATTTCTTCATAGACATTTTACAAATCACTCCCCTTTTAAAACAAACCGTTTGAGACCCACTGAGATAACTAGACTAAAGTTAACTATCTAAACACTGAGAGTCCTTTACTTCACCTGAGCTGAGGTTACCTGAGACTCTCCGTCTGACAGGAGAGAGTTCTCCCTCCACCTTGTTTTTGAAAAAGCTCCTTATACCCGTTAGCTTGGCTAGCTAGCACCAGATGCTAACCACAACGATCTCCGGTAGATACCCACCAGTGCACGAGCTCTCTCTCGCTCGATCGCGCACACACACAAAATGGCTCGGGCCACCGCCACACACACACAGAGCAGAGCTTGAATGAAACACAGAGACCCAGAAGTAAGCTACTTGTACTCACAAGGCCTATTATGTGCAGAATCCCTCTCGCTTTCAGGTGGTTTTGATTGAGTGTCCACACGTGGACGTTTAAGGACTAAAAAACGATAATAATTCTTTTCACTTTGTTGTTAGCAAATCATTTGGCACTCTAGCTAACAGGAAGTCACTCAAGTGTCACAAAGTAATTTAGCCTATGGGTAGGTCAAAAATCGAATGGGTGTTGGCCATTGGCCTAATAATATCACCTGTGTTGGCTTTATGTTTTTGGTCAAACATTTGTTTATTTCACATGCATTGATGTAATCAATAATTTTTCTAATTTAATACAAATTAAAATGTTCGAATAAAATAAAATTCTTGGGGGTGCTTTGGCAATCCTGGGGGGTGCTTCACCCTAGCTCCCCCCTGGCGCCGCCCCTGGTCCAGAGGACAGGTGGTAGGGCGGGCAGAGGTAATGAAGGTAAGAACCTCACTTGGTGAGAGAGGGAAAAAGGCATTAGCATCGCTAACACTCAGAGCTAACCTGTACTGCACAGAGCATGTGCGTGAAGAAGCAGGAAATAAAAAGGAACTCACCTTGTGGTATAACCGGCAAGAGAGAAAGCCTTTGATGTCCATACTGTTTCAGAAATAATCCTTGATAATCCATGATATGGCGTTCCATCAAGGCAGTAGCTGCCGGTAGAATCTCCCGCATGAGCTCAGCCCCTCCTTTTTTTTATCAATTTTTTTTTTTTTAAAGCTTTAAATCCCAAATCAGCACTTTTGAAACAGGATGTGAAATAGAGGGATATGAGGCATGGCTACAATGAGTGATCTGTTTGGGATTTTGAGCAAAACACTTCATAGACCGACTGAGACCTATGCTATTGCCTAAAAATAGCATGATAGGTGCACTTTAACTCTGCCAAGCCCATAAGCAACACCGGCCACAGCATTAATTTGCAGACTATTCCAAGGCATGCTATTCCATTCTACACTGTTTCTATCTTATTGACAGATGGATTTCAAAGGCTCACATAGAAAGTGAGGGCAGGATAAAGCTTATCTACCCTAGTCCTCTGCAGCTTGTAAAACAATGCTGGAACAAGTGCAATCTCTGTGGTGATAGATTACAGCCTTGGTGTTAGCTCAGCATTCACGCTAGCCAAGCAAGACAATGAGATTGCTCTCAGGCGTAGCATGGATGCCTCGCACACAAACATTCACCTTTTGAATCTGTCTCATTATAACCACAGAGACATTGTGTCTTATTAGGGGAGATAGCAACACCAGATATTGCTTTGAATTTAATGTTGCTGCTCTTTCCCACAGTTAGACCCTCTGAAACGTGTATTTTTGAAAATGTTTGAGGTCACAGCTCTATTTTTTATTATCTGAAAGATCTTTGGAGCGCATTATGATTGAAATGATTGTCACAAGGTCATCTCTGTCTTGAGCTTTACTAGACGATATGGACCTTGTATTGGATGAGGAACAGTTGGTAAAACTCAATTTACCGTGGAATGCAATTTGAGAATTTTCATGTAAATTGTCCAATGAAACTTTAATGGTCAGTGTTACGGCTGCTGCCTTCCTGGTAGTCTTAACTGTGTTAATCTGTGTGATATGTAAATGAGCTCTGCAGTTGCCCTGACGTCATTGGCTGCCATCTCCTGGTCCACCCCCTGAAGATTGTGATTGGAGCACGCCGGGCCCAACGCACTCCAATCACAGCGCACAGCCAGCGCGCACCTGCTGGAGATGACTTCAAAGCCTGGGGACAATCATCACTCTGGAGGCTCTGTGATGTGGGACAGACGCCTCTAGCCTCTTGGTGCATTTACTTGTTTGGTTGACGTTTAGTGCTTTTGTGTTATGTGTTAAAGTTGTACTGTTTAGCAACGTGTTAAACCCAGTGCTTCTGTGTGAGATAAGAGATTACCGTGTACATGTGTAAATAGGTTCCAGGGTAGCTTAAAGGTTAGCACCTGTCGATCAGCAGCAGCTATGGTTTTTGCACAGCCTTTTCAGTTACATGTACCACGTTTAATGTGAGGTTTTGTTTTCCTTTTATTTAATTATTACTCTGTATGATCTGCCAAACTCCCTTTTCCTCCTTTCATTTAATTTCAAACCTTTATTTATACAGATAAATCCCATTGAGATCATTGATCTCTTTTTCAAGGGAGACCTGCTCAAGTAGTTCCACATGACACATAAAAACATAAATAGAACAACAAAAGGACATCATACAGCATCATTTACATAATTATCCACACAAACAGGTACCAATAGCTTCCGATTGACTAGCATCCAACCGAGCTTTAAAAACATTTAGTGGCACCAGATTGTTCAGTTTCCATTTAATTTGCAGACTATTCCAAGACAGAGGAGCTGCGCATCTAAAAGCTGTCTTCCCTAAGACAGTCTTAGCAGTTGGCACATTTAATAAAACCACAGGATTCGATCTCAGGCAGTAGCCACTTACAATTCGCCGTGAGATCAGGGAGCAGATGTAGGATGGAAGTTTCCCTAACATGGCTTTGTATATAAAAATGTACCAGTGACTGAGCCTCCGTACAGTTAGTGAAAGCAAACCAGCCCTTGCATACAGGGTACAGTGATGGGTTAATGCTTTACAGTTAGTCACAAATCTTAGTGCACCGTGATACGCAGCATCTAACTTGACCAGGCAATTGGCAGGTGCATTCATATACATCAAATCACCATAGTCCAGCACAGGTAAAAAGGTCACAGTGACTAGCCTTTTCCTGGCTTCAAGCGAGAAACAGGACTTGTTTCTGAAAAAGAAACCTAGTCTAACCCTCAGCTTTTTAAGCAGGTTATTGACATGAAGTTTAAAAGTGAGACAGTCATCAAGCCAGATACCAAGGTATTTGTAACAGGTAACCACTTCAAGTTGTATTCCTTGCGTAGTTATAATATCTAAAACAGAGCTTTTGAAAAGAGCATTACCTTGGTTTTCTCAACATTTAAAAGAAGCTTTAGTTCAGAGAGCTGAGTCTGAATAATGTTAAAAACAGCCTGTAATTTAACACCAGCCTCCTTAATGGAGGGACCTGCACAGTACATCACGGTATCATCCGCATACAAATGTAAATTAGCTTCATCCACATTTTCACCTAAACTGTTGATGGAGAATAAAAGTGGGCCTAAAACAGAACCTTGGGGAACACCATTTGTAATGTTTAACCACTCAGAAGACAGCCCATCAAAATGAACACATTGGGACCTTTCAGAGAGGTAGTTCACAAACCACCCCACTGCATGGCTGGACATGCCTATACTGGCTAGCCTCTGCTTTAAAATGTGATGATCAACGGTGTCAAACGCTTTTGAAAGGTCAATAAATAGAGCTGCACAACTCTGCTTATTATCTAAAATACTCGCCACATCATTTACCACTTTCATTGTGGCAGTGATGGTGCTGTGTTGCTTTCCGAAGCCTGACTGATGTTTGGACAGGATGTCATTTGTACATAAAAACACCTTTACCTGTTCACTCACTAAGCGTTCAAGAACCTTAGCCAGAACTGACAACTTAGAGATTGGCCTATAGTTATTTAATAAGGTGGCCTCCCCTCCTTTTAGCAAAGGCAGGACATATGCTGACTTCCACAATTTTGGAATTGTGTTTGAGCTGAGGGAGAGGTTAAAAAGAGTAGTGAGAGGTGGAGCAATAAAATCTGCAGCTATCTTTAAAAAGAAAGGTTCTACGTTGTCCGGGCCAGCCGATTTCTTAGGATCTAGCTTGGTTAAAGCTTCACGAACATCAACAGTAAAAGGGGTAAAACTAAAAGGGTTTTCCAACATACGTTTTTCAGAGTCACATACTGTAGTGTTCACAGAAGCAGAGTTAGTGACAGAATCAAATAGAGAACCACAGGACACAAAAGGCTCATTAAAGCAATTTAGCATAGTAGCCCTGTCCGATATAGAGCCAGATGCTGTGGCAATGCACGGATATCACCGGTGGATAACGATTTAATGGCTTTCCAACATTTTCCAGGATTATTCAGATTCTTTGTGGTTACTGACAGATAGTACTTTTATTTAGCACTTTTGATATGTGAAGTGAAGCTATTTCTTAGCTGCCTAAAATGCAGCCATTCTACCTCTGAGCCTGATTTCCTAGCCTTTGCCCAGGCCTTGTTTCTCTCATGCAGGAGACTGGACTGATTAGCAGAAAACCAAGGATTGCCTCGTCCCTTTACTCTAAATGTACACAGGGGTGCATGTCCATCAATGATCTCCATAAAACCAAGATAAAAATAAGACCATGCGGTTTCTAGATCAGCACACAGATCGATTTTACCCCAATCAAACCCAAACAGATCATGCACAAAACCCTGCTCCATAAAATGTTTTTTGTAATGTTTGTTTGTTCATTAGTTAAGTTGGCGCCCTTTGGCCCTTTTGTTTGTTTCAGGCTGCTTGCCTGCCCCTTTTGTTTCACCCTTTTATAATAAAACCATTTATAATTATTACCAATTCCAACTGGTGTGTTGCACTTCCTCATCCCTAGTGGGGATGTAACGGTCAGTTTGATGCCTTTTACCACCACTGTGAACCTAATGGAGAATACATTTGTCTCACGAAATAAACAACTGAACAAGAATGAATATGAACACACAATATTTTTTACTGACTGAGGGCTACAAGCCTCACAAACGAGCACACATCGTAAAGGTTATGATTTTGTTTACATTACACAGACACGTTGATTAAAACAGCTTTATTTTTGCTAGATTGAGTGCACGCAATCTTGTTTAAAATATTTATTGTGATTTGTGTTGTGTGTAATCCTATTGTCAGTGTCTTACAGCTCACCTTGCTCCTGGCAAAAGGCTGAGCTGATGGAAACCACCTGCCTTTATAGATGTGTCAGCTAATTGGACTACACCATTCCTCTCAAACACTGAGGGGTGTTTGAAGAGGCCACTCCATTTAAGCCACCCCTTTTTAGAGCCTCTTTCCCCTGCATGCAATAATGGACTGACCAGTAGTGCTATCAAATCCTGCAGTGTGGAGATGAGGGGGGGTATGTGAGTTGCTCTTGGACAGAAGAGCACACAGGATGTCACCCATTTTTGTGACGTTCTGCTTCTGCGTTTACATGCTAGATTGTGTCTGTTGATATCTACACCTTTTTGTTTAAACCTAATTGATTTTATTACCCATCTTAAAACTGTACATATTGGGTCAATACAATCTGTATTTTTGACACCTCAACCTGCACTCCTGGTTTTTCTGTACCCTGGTCCTTCACACTGACAAAACCTGATCATCTTAAAACATGTTGACAATTCTAATCAAGATTTTAGATTCTTTCTATTCAACCTTTTTTTTCGTCCTTATGACAATGAATGGAAAGCTTTTTTATTGGGGTGGTAGTAATGCATCAATTTGCAGCAACAGCTTGTAAACTCAGAATAAACCAATATTATACCCAGCACACCTATTGCTGAGCTACTACTTAATGCTATTATAGAATTGCTATAAGCGTACCATAATTGGCCTGCTCTAATTGATCTTCAACATGTTCTGACTTTGGCACAACTCAATCATTTGTTTGCAAAGCAGCAGGTGGGAGAGAAAGTTATAATTGTCATCCGTTTAAACACCAAAGGCGACTTTTGTCATCACAGATGTTGCTGGGTGAAACTTCAAGGCTCTAGAAAACATCAGGCTTTTGCCTTTAATCCCAGATTGGCAGCTACCTCACACCATCTGCCCAAAGCCCTAATGAGATTTGAAAAAAAATCCTGTGTTCTGCTTTTTTCATGTAACATAATGCTGTTGTCTGCTCTGTTACATAACTCTGCATATTCATGAGAAAATATTGATCAATGTTCAAGTGACAGTAAAAAATGTATTAAACCAAATAATTGTTACTCAGTTTGGGCAATAAACATATTCGCTTTCTGGCTCTGTCAGATGTGGTATTTTAAATATAGGGCTACAGACAGTTAGCCTAGCTTAGCATAAAGAGTGGAAACGAAGAAGCAGCTAGCATATACATTTCAGACTAAATCCACCTCCCAGCATTTCTAAAGCTCACTGACCTATTATTTCTTGTTTAAATAAGTGTAAAAAATAACAATTGGCTGTTTTAGAGGGTTTTATGTACCATAATTAATTGGATCTGGATAATGTTAATTTTGGACAGTCAGGTTTCACAGCTTTGTACTAAGCTAACTACTTGCTAAATGCTTTGTATTAATCACACACATATTAAATCATTTAATATCAATGCTCTCATTTTAATACACTTATTGTCCATATCCCAAACTGCCTTTCAAACTAAACTAATCTGCATTTCAGTTCTGTGTTGTGTAGTTTCATCATTTTTTAAAGACAGTAGCCTACCATCTGCCTGTGCGCTTCCTGATAAATATAATGACATTTTTATTTCGCTAAAACAGCACAGACAAAGGTAAAAATACATAATACCCAAAGTTGTTTCTAATTTCAGCAATGGGTCCTAATGGAGGAAGTTTTTTTCCATAGTATGTAGCTAATCGACAAAAATGTATTTTCTGTGCCTTTAACTTTCGATCTTGTAAACCCGACCATCGAAGGCGGATTATTTAAAATATGAAAACGTTCAAATTGTTCTCATTTAAGGATTTAAGGATAAGGAATGTATCTCTGTATTCATTGAAAGCAGAGAGAAGTATCCTAGATGGCACTAATATAAGCCTTCAAAGCAGCATTTGACCAAGGAAGAGCTGTTTGAATCCCTATTAGAAGGTTTTTACTCAATAGATTACTGTCCACTAACAATGTAAACATATGGGTTTAAGGAGTTTTATCAAGATCAACAAGCCTTGGCTGTGAGGGGGGAAGGGTTTACACGGTTGGATGTTTTGGAAGCAGAGGGTGAGTCATCTACATGTGTTCGAGGAGAGATGTTTTGATCATCTATTACTGGGAATGCACAATAATAATGCACATTTAAAAACATCTGAAACATCTCCTATTTGCCTTTCAGCATGTTGTAACTGTACTGCAGCCATAATGTATACATATGAGAGTGTTCGATGTAATGATCCTCTGCAAATCATGTAATATCCCTTGGGTTTCTAAACAGAAAATGCCCATGTTCTCGAATCTCTCTTCAACTCATGGTGTGGTACTGAAACCATCTCCTGCCACACTGTTTTCCTGCTCCCAGTAATAACATATGACACAACAACAATTTGAACTTATGTAAACCTCCCTCACATCCTATCCCTTGTATTGGGGTTGATAGTCTGGGCTGTGCCATGTCTAATCAGAGGAATTCATTTGGGGGAAAGCCAGGCAGCATTAAACGATCTGAGCTGCCTGAGAGGATCAGATAAATCCCTGTGTTCAATAAACCAAAGCGCCTTTCCTGAACGCAATCATTCTTAACGGGCACATGAGTGCTGATCCTAATCCGGAATATTTGCCGTGCCTAAAGCCAAAAAAACGAACCTGGCACAGCATCATCCAATCTGCTCTCGTTTGACTTTGAGTTTAAAATAAATAATCTGGCATTTTCACATGAAGTATTGTTAAAAAATACATTGGTGCAAGGCTATATTTCCATACACCTATTTTCATGCAAATTGTTTATTTTCTAGGTTTAGGTGGTACACTTGGTGATTCAATAAATCGAAGTATTTATCCAGTTACAAGACTAAAAGTAATCCAATCAATCAAGTCTTATTATTATTTTCATATATTTACATTGCAGAAGCTGATGGAAACATGCATTCATTAAATATGAATTCCTGCAAACTTGCAATAGATTTAACCGATTTGAAACCTGGCTACTTTCTAAACTCTTACTGTATACATCTGAATACAAGACATTATTTTTGTTAGAAAAAAGTTTCAGCAAGTGGATATAGGCCATTTTAGAACCAGGCTTGTTACACATTCAGAGCAGTGCAGTATATTTGTGTCCATCTTAAAATGTTCCTGTGCTATTTTCCTGTGTTTTATCCCTTAATAAAGCAATAATAAAAAAACACAATTGTAAAAGATTCACACACACAGAAACCAATTCTCAATCAATAATGAATCCAGCAAATGCACGTAACAGCACTGATTATTGATTGACACGTGCCGAAACTCCCCAGCAACACACCATATTGACGTGTGAAGAAAAAATAGACTCGTATGGGATTATGCATATTATCCTTGTTGCCACAGTAACTGAATGTTAGAAGTTCTTTGTTAAGTCCCTCACCTTGATGGACGAGGCATGTTTGACATATTCAGATAAGATCCCCTCCTCCACCCTTGTTAACAAGTAATTACACCGTCTGTCAAGATATCGCTTTGCAATGATGGACTCTGACAGTGGAATGCTGCTGGTAGCATGACACTGACTCAACACTGAGTCATGTGAGGGCATGCGAGGTGGTATCGCAGCAATGGAGACACAGAAATAGTTCCAGGTGCAAATGAAGTGTTAAAAAGCTTTTAGTGAAACAATGCAGGATACTAATGCATTTGACTTTTTCAGAGTTAAAACAAAGTCACTCTAAAAGCTTTATAATCGGTTCATTCACATCAAAACAACCTTTTTGTCTATGGATAGTAACTTAACTTACTCCGAGGACCATCAAATAATCTTCAACATGTTTGACCCTGTCCCTTTTGCATTTGTATTCTCACAAATGACATCATATTTCATCTTTCATATGTTGAAGTCAAATTATTTACATTTGCTCCCATGTGAACGCTGAGCTAATGATCCCATCAATCAAAAGTGGAACTTCATATCTTCCCCAGAATGCATCTCTGAGGAGCAGTACTATTATACTGTGCTGGAGTGGGAGCTGGTTGCATAAAGAGTTGCTATCTGTTTTAATGTAATTACCACATATCATTCCCCCAGCAATAAGCCCCATTTTCTCATTAGGTTTTCCCCTTTGAGTAAAACACAGATTACATTTAGCCTGTTTGCCTTGTCTCTAAATAACCCTTTAATGGTACTGCAAACATAGTAATTATCGCCACCGCCTGTGTTGCCAGCATTATTTATGTTTTTATCATCAGCTGTAACACTTAAAATTGGTTAAACACACTGTAATAAGTGCCACTTTAACAGAAAAATAATGGCTCAAACAGAGAAGTGTTTTAAAATAGTGTTGCAAATAGAGAGGGGCAATGACAAAGAGCAGATTTAAAAGAGAAAAAAGAGTTGAACTGATAGAGAGGAGCAAATTCTCTAAATGAAAAACCCAGATGCTAATCTCCCGAGACTCTTTCCTTCGACCTCATCTGGGTGACAACATGTCTGCCGGCAAACAGATGTTTCTCTGCAAGGACTTTTCTTTAATCACATCAGGACATTCAGGGCCACTGGCATCTCCTCACATGGACACAGGCGAGGCTTACACAGGCCAGCGCTCATCTAATAAATGACAACTCTTTCCCAGGGACCCTGGCGCACAATTACACTATTACATCTGTTCATTATGTCCCTTGTAAGACATCAGCGCTGGTTTCTAAACGTTTTTCTCCCCCTTTCCCACTCGCCGGGCAGGTGTGGTGCAGTGACAATAATAACTGATTTCCAGGGGTTGTGCTCCGGTCGTAGATAAATTAACTAAAGGAGATTAAAATACTGCCCTGTCTGTCACGGGGGGTCATTTGTCACCTCATTCAAGTGACTCCCCTGGTCAGATTTGATTTATATTACATTTCCAACATCACTCAAACTCTAATCCGCTCTCTTTTTTGCCCCCTCCTGGGGAATTGTGGCCGTCTTCCTTTGAACCCAATGTGAATCCATGTCGTGTTAGGTTATGTCTGGGCCTGGATAGTCCATCTTCCTGTCTGTTTTTCTCATTTGAATGTAACCCTGTGGGAGCCTGGGGTGCTTCTTATGACGTACGTCAGAGAACCCTGAATAAGGAGCATGTACTAGAATTGTAGTCAATCCCCTGTTTATTTAAAGAGGTTGTAGCAAATGCAGCCAGCAGAAAAGGAGGTTAAGTAAAAGCCATTTCACAACCTAATCATTTAACAGTGGTATGGGCAGGAGAAGGCAGGATTGGGAGGTGTCAAGGGAGGCATTTAGCTGGGAGCGACAAAAGGCACATTTGTTTATCATTACGTTTCTCATTATGTTTATTTTCTTCCAGTCTCCAAGACCATTTAATAATGAATATTAAACAATATTTCCAAGGTAATGATGAACCACTTGGGACAGGGTCCAAGTACACTATTGCCCCCAAGAGGGATGTGCAATCACTTAGTCAAGAACAGTGAGTCATGAAGGACAAATAAGGAGTCTTTAGAAAAGCCTGTAAGAAGGACAGTTTAGAATAAATGGAATAAAATATGAAGGTAAAGGAAAGCCATTTTTTCAGTTTACTAGTCAACAGGTAATGATTTTGAACGATAAAAGAATGACTGTGACTTCAATCATTTATTAGATTCGTACACAAACTGCATGAAGCGCAACTGTGGTTGAACAGAAAGGGCCATCGACAGATCTCCTGATATACAGACTCTTTTTAAACTAAAGCCATGTTGGTGCTGATCATCATATTTCCCATCTAGACTTGAAATTCAAAGGCTTTCTAATTCAGTTGGAAGAGGACAACTAATCATCTGTTGTCTTTAGGTTTAAACTCCTTCGCACATTGTAGACAATGCTAGGTTATTACAGTAGCTTCTAGACAGATGTGCCTGGATCTTGGAGCCTGGTAGACCTGCTTACAGGGCTTCAATCGAATGTGTTTGTTTGAACATGGAGTACAATGAAAAACAATACACTTTTATGTCCATTACTCTTTATTAATAATAGGATAATTATACGTTGTATGCTCTTGAGCAGCCTCCTTTCCCAACAGCATGCATTCAAAAAGTTATTGACAATCTGCTTTTGCATCGTGACATGTCAGGGGGTTGACAACCTATTACTGAAAGAACAACACACATCAATATGAGGTGATTTGCATAGCACTTTCATGGAGGGAGCTGAATTATGATGCTCTAAAAGATGTTTCTAAAGATTGGATCATTGTTTCAAACAAAACCTTCCTTTTCCAGAGACACACAGATTTATTGGCTTCATTAATAAATCCATAGCTCAGTCGAGCCAATCCCCAGTTAAGGGCCTCTGCACAAGGAAACCTAACTAAGGCAAAGTCTGAAGTTACAGTCCCCTCATATTTCATCAATTCTGGATTTATACATTTTAAATTGACGTCTCATTTGGACCGCACTGGGGTCTCAGAGCAGGGCTGGGGGGCATTGGAGAGCTTCATCATCTTGACAGGAACTGACACTTCGGGCTTTCGCCAGGCCACCAGCCTCACTGCATCCTCCCTGGGTGAGCAATTATGTGTGAATAGCTAGTTTTTTGTCATTCGTTATGGCTCTAATACCTCTTCCTCTTCAAGAACATCTGAAGGAGGGAACCACAGCCGCAACGGCCCTCCTCGACTGCCTATGAACTCTTTTTTAATCAGCCATGCCTCACAATTACAAACCAGGGGAAAAGAAGACCGAAACTTGGGATGTGCCCGCTTATATTCATCGGTCTACAATTCCCCCCACTATTGATTCACAGCATTGTGTCAAGTGTGTCAATTCATCATAAAGGTGACTTGGATGGCTTTTCTATTGCAATTGAATAGAGTACGACTTGGTGCAATGGAGAATATACTGATCAACTGTAGCAGATTCAGGATCTAGATGCTGTTCGTTCTCTAAAATGATAAGAAGTGTGTATTCCAGATTACACACAGAGCAGATGGACTGACACTCGCTTGTAGCTAATGAGGAAAAACCATTTGAGCATTTCAGAAATGTGACAAAAAAGGAAGTGTCTTTTACACCATTCAAGACCTCATGTACTGTATGTTTTACTTATTCTATGATTCTACCTCTCTGTTATTGATTCTTAGTGAAATCTAGTTATATTTAATGTATCACTGGATAGGCTTACATCAACTGTTTGTGTAGTTTGTGGTATAAGCAGTTACTGATTTTCCCATTATTTTTTGCAATATGCAGATGTTGTCCTTTTTCGGTTTAAACCATGACCTTCCATTAGCAGCGTGCAGCAGAGAAACGTGATTGACAAGAAGATCAGCTACTAAGGGACTCTAAATATCGTCCTGGAATATATATTCTAAGAAGAAAAAAGTTATACTGCAGGGTGAAGCAAATGTCACATGGATTTAAGAGTGTTATTCATGAGTGATGTCAAAAAGGATTGTGAGAACCATTGTGAGAATCATGCCCAAGCTTGGGCATGCTTAAAATCTAATAGTTTGTATTAAGCCTTGTCCGGACACGTCTAAAAAGCTCACACTCAGTCTTTCATTCAGTTGTAATTAGTTGAATACACACAGATTGATGAAAGTAGTTGTGTAAAGAATGAAAAAAGGCACCTTGGAAGAGAAGTTCAAGCGCTGTTCGGCAATCCAATAAGCACTTTGTTTGAAGCATGCTCAGGCATAATCACAAGTTGGTCAAGTGGTGAACAGAAAGCTTAATTATAAAACAAAGACCTATCCAACATTTTATTTTATTCCATATGGGGGTTCTAGACATGGTAATGTACATACACTCAACTAAAAGATACATTTTAGTGACATTGACAGCAATTTAATCAAAATCACACACATTTGTTTCATTACATGTCATTTGTTAGATGCTTTTATCCAAAGCGACTCACACACATTCAGTACTGTGGGCAATCCCCACAGGAACAATTTGGGGTGAAGTGTCTCAGGGACACAATGACAGCTGCTGACTACAGTGGGACTTGAACTTGCTACCCCCTGATTTGAAGTCCAGCCAACTATCCACTGAGCCACAGCCACCCATTCAAGTAAAATTATATATTGTTTGTACTGTCATTATTGCATTCAGTAAATACAGTCCGTTTTTCACAAGCATGCACTTCTAGATGAGGAAGTGACTGTTGTGTTTGCACTTTTTATCTGCTCCAATCCCATTTCATGGTGTTGGGTTCAACCTGGTATTAAGGTTTACTGATGTGGCTAATCTCCAGGAGAGCCATCAGTGAACCTACAGAATGCCAAGCTGTTACTTGGAACTATGACACTAATACTACTCAGAATTCATAGAAAACTGTTTTCTGTTGCATCTTAAAAGTTGTCAGTTTGAGAAACTTTTTCCTGAATTACAAAATATAAAAAATATACCTTTATGTTAGTCTACCAAATATCAGTTTGAATCTCTAGAGATTCGAACATGTGCGGTTAAAAATGTTTGACAGAAAATAAAAACGGTGGTATGCTTAAATTAACTTTTGTAACAAGGGACCATAACATCCATTTGACTTCTCAAACCATCCATTTGACTTCTCAAACCATCCATTTGACTTCTCAAACCACTACTGCAACAGAGCTTTATCCGTATGCTAATTCAATTCCAATCAAATAATCAAAATGGTTATCCCTCAGCAAATGTTGTGTTTGCGTTCCTTTTTTCTTAAAAATCCTCAAAAGGAGATCAGAAATAGATCATTTGTCAGTACTGTCCAAACAAGCTCCTTTGACTGTACTTTTTTAATGAACACTGATGTCTTTAGCTCAATTTGAACACATTCATCTTCTAAAAACTGGATTTGACTTCAGATTCCAGAACCCATGTAAAAAAATGCTCATAAATGTTATTTGGATCTTTTTGCATAACAAAAATAATCTCAAAATGATATAAAGCAGATCCACTTGGAAGCATGTCATATTTAGTATGCCGCAATGTGACTTGCTTTGCTGTTATTATTATATGTTAAGTCTTTTGAGGCATGCTTCTTGATATTTGGCTAATTGACATGGGCTGGTAAAGATCACCATGGAGACAATCTCGTCCAGTCTCCCACCAATGACGTCAAGGGAATGTTCATAGAGCTCCCCTTTGAAATTGATTGTTAATAAGGATTTCAAGCTGCTCCACACAAAAGGAGAATACCATCAACATTCACATGAGCCTTTCAAGCAAACAGCCTTTTCCATAGTAAATATTCCTTTAACATTTTGGAGGTAAGGCTGAATTCAAATAATAGAGTGCTTCCTTAACATTAGTCCTGCTGATTGCAATCTGTCATTCGGATATGTGGAAAAATGTACCCTGTGATGTTAAGAGCAAGCAGGGAATTGGACTCTAAAAGCATAACGCATTGCCAAATGTTGAAAACTGAATATACCCCTCTTGATACATTTGCAGAGATGAGGATGGAAATATTACCCATTTTCTCCCTGTAGTTAAGTGCACTCTCATCTGTTGTACCACACAAAGCGGACCTCAATCTATTTTCAGGCGTCTGAAGGCAAGCACTCAATTGATTGGACGGGGGAGAAAAGGCTGATTGACTAGCCGGAGCAATGTTGACTTTATGCTGTCTTTATGTTGTCTTCCAGGATGGCTCATGGTGGGTGCTGAACGTCACCCGTTGAAAGAGTAAGTATAGGGGATTCTCGGGACCCAAGCAGCTGGAGTCTACATTAACTGGCAGATGGCCCTCCCTCTGATTCAAAGTATTGCAATACTGGTTGCATGCAGAGTCTAATGTAACCACATGAATCTTTCAAATGTTAGGATTTCAAATTTGAAGCATGAAAAGGTGCACAATTGAACAATTTATGTTATGGTCAGTTTCTATATTCAGGCTGTTATTTCTCATCTACTTGGTTTAGTAAAGGGGTATTAGCTTGCAATTTGCTTGTGTCATGAAATATGCTTCTGTTGACATTGATTTGCATGCAATTTTTTTCTATTTCCAATTAAATCAATACCTGCAAAAGGCATCACATTTCCCCTTCAGCGGACACAGCTTCAGGGATAATTGAGCATGTCATTATCTGAGAGAGAAAATATGCTGCCTGTGAATCAGGGGCGGACTGGCCATTGGTCCGGTGTGCCGGTACCGAAGTGGGCCGGTCGGACAATTCACTAGCACCCCAGTCACTTTTAATCCCAGTCCGCCCCTGCTGTGAATACATTGGATTCTAAAGATAACATTCCTCTCTTCAGAAGAGGATATGCAAAAGGCAGACAAACAACACAGATCTAAAAAGAGGGCCCCTGGCCTTCTCACACAGTTTAGTCAACTCTTCAGTCGGCACTTGTGTCAGTAACAAAGCGCATATCATTGATATTCAGGAAGACATAATGGCTGACAGCTGATGTTTTTACAATATTAAAGGAAGCCAAGAAATTGTAGGAATTCAAACCTTATCCCTAAGGTGAATGTGGATCTTGACAGAAGTCATTTCTGTAGTGTTCTCAAAGTATAAGCTTCAATATAGAGTCCGGATAGCCAGACAGGAGAGCAAAACGTGTTGCCTTCCTGCAATGCACATTGACCTCAATTACACCGCCATGACAACTAATCAGAATAATTAAAATATCGAATTGATCTTGCAAAATCTTCCAATGTGATCCAAAGGGAGTTTCATCTTTGATATACTGCAAGGCTGATAAGGGAAATGGGAGGCAGGAGAGTATTTGAGCGGGAAAGGTCAGGTGATGAAAAGGCGGGAAAAAGGTTACTGCAGGTCAGGAGTGGGTGACTGAGTCTCACAAGACGATTGGGACAAATGAAGGAATAGAGTGGTGCAATTTTTGTGGGCGACCCAGAAGTTAGCATCCCAAAGGTTCAAAAAGCAATTGGATTTCCCCATTGGCTTTCGGTATGTTGCAAAAAAATAGCTATTTGGCCAACACACAGTGATGATACTCAACACTTTTTGTTCTGATAATCTCCACATATCAACACCAGTTTGTATTTGTATGCATAAATGCAATCGGCAGAAATAAAAGGCTAATTTGATGCTACAAAATATCTAAATGTCAGTTGAATGGCTGTGCATCACAACATATAAGGTACATGCGGACAAATTATTGAAATGTTTTATGTTGTACAACAAAACGTGAACATCTCTTAAGCTTGTGGTAACCAAAGACCACATTTAAGCCTTCGAACTTCAAACATGTTCAAAAAACAATTGTTTTGAGACGAGGGAAGTGCTTGATAAAATATTGTGACAAAGAAAATGACCCAGCAGTGAGAGAGAAGTGTTTCCAGAGGAGGTTGGACCCGCCAACATATTCTGCCTCTCCCTTAGCCCCTTGATAGTAAATAGCAAAACACGAAGCATCATAGCTGTCCCATTACAGTCTATGGACTAAACAAAAAAATAAAAGGATTCTCAAAAGAAGGTACTTCTGAATGATCTTTTCCACTTTACAACAGTTTGTCTTTCAAAGTCATAACTCAGACGTTCCTTCTGTTTTAGTATATTCATTTCATTTTACTTTTGTGGTTTACTGTACCTGTTTTTCAGTCTTGAAAGCCTTATGTAACATTTAAAGATAATAGGTATCGAGTACACTATTTTCAGTGGTGTACCACCTGTTCCGTCAACTTTAATCACAACTAAATGATAGCTTTCATTTTGACTATTTCATACTGTTGCATTGTAGCATGACCTTCCTTTTTGTGCAATGTTACAGCATTTCCATTTCCAAAGATGACAGACATTTTATTATACCCACATAAAATGATTGCCCTTTCTTAAAAGCACCTGTACGGGCTTTGTGCACGGACAAAGATGACCCAGACTGTGTTCCAATCAATTTCTTTGTTATACTGCACTCACCAACGCGCTGGAAATCTTTTACGAGAAAAGTGTGAAGCAAACCTTTGGGGCCATGTGTTAGGGGTCGAGTATTGATTTCATGGCTTGGCAAAAGTTGGTGGTATCGCTCTGTATTCTCGAGTGTTTCCTAGCTTTCTAAAAAGATCCAACCTGAACATCGTTGAACAATTTCGGCCAAGAATAAACCAGTAAATTGTTGTAGTTTATTGCTTTCAACTTAAAGCTCCTGCAATTCTTTTTCTGGCTTGGTAGCAAATGCATCTTGGCAACAGTTTATTGTGATTCATTCATGGGACCTGCACCCCCAGGTGAGACAAGTTCATTACACCCACCAATAACAGAAACAAAAGTTGTTCAGTCCCGCCGCATTGACTTGATGTTGTTTCGTGTAGGTTTCCCAGTGAAAAAATGGAGCCGCTCGATCTGTGGTCTATTATCCCATTTAACCGAGCACCCATTTATAACGCATGTGGTCAAACTGCGAGTTCAGCTTTTAGTGACAGTACATATGTTTAATAAGGGCAAGCAATTCATTGTTTGAGAGGCTCCTCCAGGAAACTAAAATTGTCACAAAGTGTTTTGTGCTTGACCAGCAGAAAAAAGAGAAAAATGCTCCGAACACGGACAAAATTGCAATGTGGGGGGAAAAAAAGGAAGATATTTTCAAATGATGTACAGTCGGCAGTCACCTCGTGCTAAATGTCCTACCCTGACCACCACCTCAGGGGATTTGTTCCCCTCAAATGAAAATAGAGGCAGCTAACACTTTATATTTTTTTGGGGACTAAAGACAGAGAGATTTTGATTGGTGGATGTAGGGAACCCACACCTCAGGCACTGATGGAAACCTCTAGGCTGCTTGGAGACACGGACTCCGGTTGCCATGGGAACCTGGGTACATAGCGAGTTGAACGGACACAGACGTCTTTGCCTGTGCTAAGGTTTGAACACTCTCCAATCGATATGTCAGCACACCCAAAAGCAAAGGCTGAAAGAGAAGAAACCTTTCCTGCCTGCTCGCTCCATTGCCTCTGTGAAGCTAAACAAGCTGCTTATATCTCCACAGAGACCCACAACACAAGAAATAAACATCAAGTGAAGACCGGTTTTTTTAAAGTCTCACATGTCTGCGTTTGAAAGAGAGTTTAAGTTAATACACAGAAAACAATGAGGATAGTAAAAATGATTACATTTTTATTTCCTAACATTTAGGCACTTAATGATAATACATTTAATAATGTACCAATACAGAATATGGACATACACAAGAAAAGATAACATGACAAACACATGAGGTTAAGTTAACATACAACATCAGAAATGGAATTCCTTTATTCTTCCCACAAAGGAAATATGTACACATAAGCAAATAGAAAATAATGATAGACAATATTACAAATGTAAAACAAAATACCAATAACCAGAGGTGGGAGTAAGTCCTACATGTGCAAGTCATGAGCAAGTCTCAAGTCTTGACCTACAAGTATCAAGCAAGTCCCAAGTCACTGTGGTGAGAGTCAAGCAAGTCAAGTCAAGTCATTGCTCAGGTCAAGCAAGTCAAGTCATACATCATTCTGATGAATAAGCCCAGTTTCCGCATTTAAATCAGTTAAAAGACAGTGGTTATGAAAATGGATTCAACCCACACTATGATCTTCATTACATACACAGCTAATCATTTGAAATCTAATTCAGACCGATGACAATCATATTAGATTCATATTAACCCTAGAACTGCAGACGATATAGCTCGGACTCAATTAAAAAGTTTGTTCAAGAAGGCAGAATTCCAGGTAAGAAAATCATACATGGCATTTGCTATTACACATATTTAATTTAAATGTATGTTAACACTAGAACCGCCAACAGCGTCAGCACCTACATAGATATCATTTTCAAACCATTTAATTTGTTCCTCTTCATAATTTCCTTATGAAATAAGTAGCACGATTTAAAAATCAGTTAATTGGGTTCAATTTGAAATGGCTTCAGTTTATCATCATAACAGATCAAAAAGTTCAGATTCATTTTTACAATAAATCAAAGAATGATGCACTTCTACAAACAAAAACAACATAATTAAAACATTTAAACAAACTACTAAAAGTAGATGAACTACAGTATTCCAAAGTTTACAGTAACTTCTGATAATAACACAGGGGTAATAAACGAGGCATCTCTCTCTCTCTCTCTCTCTCTCTCTCTCTCTCTCTCTCTCTCTCTCTCTCTCTCTCTCTCTCTCTCTCTCTCTCTCTCTCTCTCTCTCTCTCTCTCTCTCTCTCTCTCTCTCTCTCTCTCTCTCTCTCTCTCTCTCTCTCTCTCTCTCTCCTGACAGCCGTTAGTATCAGGGTTAGTACAACAGTAGGTTTTTTTTTGTAGTGACGAATGAAGTTTGATGTTGTGGTGGTCCTGTCACTGATCTTTATGCTGCAGACCCTGCATACCGCTGTTTTCTTGTTAATAGCGTCATCGACAAAATAATCCTTGAATCCAAACTTGACTATTTTTGGAGTAACGCTAGCCGCTGCCATGTTAACTGACACTCCTAGTGGGTTGCCAGGTTTGCGCGCATGGCGCTATAATCACCCAATCACATTTCGAAAAAACTAAACATAATATCTCAATACAAAAACAAACCCAAATATTTATTTTTAAAAAGTCAAGTCCTTTCAAGTCACCTGTCTCAAGCTTAAGTCAAGTCTCAAGTCATGAATACCAAGTCAAAGTCAAGTCAAGTCTTTTATTAATGTTAGTCAAGCAAGTCTCAAGTCCAAAAATATGTGACTCGAGTCATGTGACTCGAGTCCCCACCTCTGCCAATACATACTTGCCAACCTCGAGACCTCAGAATTTCAAAACCACCGCGCGGGGGGTTCATCTCATGAAAAATGGGAGCAAAAACAAAAGTGTTGCATTTATATTTTTGTTCAGTGTATTGCACAACATATGTGTTATAATTGTTAGGAATTCCTAAACCCCGAGACCAGGATAAACTGAAAAGAGTCCAAGGAAGCTTATACAAGTTAACAGCATTTAATTAAACAAAATAATGCGGTGATATACAATTGAGATTTTGTGAGTGGAGGCTCTCTCCCCATCAGCTGTTGCCTGGGGCGTGGGGCGAGCGGAAGAGAGCGATTCTTGGCTTGCTCTTCCTGTTGTCATCTCTGGTATTCTCCTATTGGCCGGCGTCGAGTCCAATGTAATTCCTGTCGTTTTTCTCTTTGATTTTATAATATTATCCTAATGTCTGTGGTTATTTAAACCTTCCCTAATAACAGTATAGCAGCGTCAATAAGTGAGAGTTAAAAGGGTGTTTTTAGTGTGCGACACTATATGTAATTTAACCTTAAATGCACTGTTTGAAAACGTAGTCTTTAGCCACATGCTAATGCTAACCTACAATTGAAGCTAACAATATTTACTCTCAGGAAGTCGTTTTTTCAGAATAAAACAGTTTTAAATTAAAACTGTGTGGTGATTGACATTATTCACCCACGGATCTATGGGTTGGGGTATTGTTCCGCACGGACATTTGAGTGAGCCGGGCTTCCTGTTTCCGCCGGTCTTCGCTTCCCGGGCATGAAGTTGTTTACATGTGTGTTGAGATGCTAAATAAAAGTATAGCTTGTCACTTTGATACCCCGCCTCAGACTACCGTCTCTCCGCACTACATTGGTGACCCCGACATAAGTCTCGTTGAAGGATCCGAGACTGAACCGAGCATGGCAAGTAACGCCGTTTTTTTGGCGGAGTTTTGGGAGACATCTGCGGCTGCATGGTTCGCTCAGGCGGAGGCTCAGTTCGCCCTCCGCGGAGTGACTGACGACGCAGCACGCTATTTTCCCGTTGTTTCGGTGCTGGGGAGCTCCACTGCGACCCGGACGCCCAGGATAAATATGCAGCGTTCAAGGCTTTCCTGCTAAAGACTTTGGAGCTGTCACGGTCGGAACGGGCCCGATGCCTGCTCGCTATGCATAGCCTGGGGGACAACAAGCCTTCTGACCACATGGAGATGATGCTCAGCCTGCTGGGTACGGAATAACCTCATTTTTTGTTCATAGAACTGTTTCTTCGGCACATGCCGCCGCATGTACAGACATCGCTCGCTAACACAGCTATTACTGAGCCCCGCACTTTGGCCGAAGAAGCCGACCGGTTCTTCCTGGAAACCCAGCGTTTTGCCCCGGAGGTGCTGGCCCCGACACGCAGCGGCACCTCCCCTGGTACAGGCATGCCACCTAGCAGAAGCTCCGGGGCCGACGTCAGCAACTCCAGTCCTGGCCTGTGTTATTACCATGCACGCTACGGGGTGAAAGCGAAGATGTGCCGTCCTCCCTGCACCTACAAGGTAACGGGAAACGCCAAGGCCTGCGCTCGGTAGTGGCCGCGAGCGTGGGCATATCCAACCGGATCCTGTTCATCAGGGACACCCTCTCTGGTCGCAGACTCCTTTGTGACACAAGAGCCAAGCGGAGCGTCCTGCCGGCTACCGTGGAGGACGCTGCCGGGGGAGGACACGGCCCACCTTTAACGTCCGCTAACGACACCCCTATTCGCACCTATGGCACAAAGACAGTGGACCTGTGCTTCGAGGGTCAGCGGTTTAAGTGGGATTTCGTCACGGCTGACATCTCCTTCGCTCTCCTCGGCGCAGACTTCCTGTGCGCTCACGGACTGCTGGTGGACGTCAAGAACAGCTGCCTGATGGACACACTGACGTTTGCCTCGTTCACGTGTACCCGCGGCGAGGCATCATTCAGCGGGCTCTCCAGCTCACTCTCACAGGGCGACAAGTTCCAGCACCTTTTCAGTGAGTTTCCCGACTTGACGCAGCCCACCTTTTCCACTGCCACTACCAAACACGGGGTAGAGCACCACATTGACACTGAAGGCCCCCCTGTTTACGCTAGGGCCTGGCGGCTCAACCCTGACATGCTGGCAGTCGCCAAGGCGGAGTTCGTCAACATGGAGCGTCTGGGCATCATCCGCCGCTCAGACAGCCCTTGGGCTTCGCCGCTTCACATGGTCCCTAAATCAGCCGGTGGCTGGCGACCGTGTGGTGACTACTGCCGCCTTAACGACGCCACTACGCCAAACCGCTACCCGGTCCCTCACATCCAGGACTTCTCTGCACACCTGGCGGGCAAGCTGGTTTTCTCCAAGGTGGATCTGGTGCAGGGCTACCACCAGGTTCTGGTGCACCCCTCGGACGTCCCCAAAACTGCGGTAATTACGCCGTTTGGGCTTTTCGAGTTCCTGCGTATGCCGTTTGGACTTAAGAATGCAGCTCAGTCCTTTCAGCGGCTGATGGATTCAGCGCTCAGAGAGATGCCATTCATCTTCGTCTATTTAGACGACATCCTGGTTGCCAGCTCCTCCTCCGAAGAGCACCAGGCACATCTCCGGGTCCTTTTCGCGAGGCTCAACCAACACGGCCTGATTATCAACCCGGCGAAGTGTCAGTTCGGCTTGTCCTCTATCCATTTCCTCGGGCACCTCATCAGCAAGGATTGGGCCGCCCCCCTCCCGTCGAAAGTGGAGGCCGTGTCTGCCTTTCCACGACCGCCTACAGCTCGGGGGCTCCGAGAGTTCCTCGGGATGGTGACGTTTTATCACCAGTTCATCCGCCGGGCGGCCCACACCATGCGCCCGCTATACGAGGCCCTCAGGGACAAGTCCCCTGGCCAGGCCATAGACTGGACGGCTGAAAGGGAGGTCGCTTTCAACGCCACCAAAGCCGCCCTGAGCGAAGCCGCCATGTTGGCTCACCCGTCACATAGGGTCCCCATTGCTATCACCACCGACGCGTCTGACTACGCAGTGGGCGCGGTGCATGAACAATGGGTCGACGGCGCCTGGCAACCGCTCGCCTTTTTCAGTCGCCAATTGACTCCCAGGGAGCGCAAGTACAGCGCTTTTGACAGAACTCCTTGGTCTCTATTTGGCGGTTCGCCACTTCCGTTTCCTGCTGGAAGGCCGCCAGTTTGCGGCGTTCGTGGATCACAAGCCACTGACCTTCTGCATGTCCAAGGTGGCTGAGCCGTGGTCCGCCCAACAGCAACGCCAGCTTTCGTACATCTCCGAGTACACCACGGACATACGACACATCGCTGGCAAGGCTAACGTGGTCGCGGACTGCCTCTCCAGAGCGGTCATCGGAGCTGTGCAGCTGTGCCTCGATTACCTCTGCATGGGCGCTGACCAGGCCTCTGACCACGGGGTCCAGACCCTCAAGGCCTCGGTCACAGGATTACGCCTGGAGGAGGTCACGGTCGGTGACTCTGGCGCAAAGCTGTGGTGTGACGTCGACCCGTTTTTGAAGCGGTTCACAATCTTTCCCACCCCGGTAGGAAGCCGTCCGTGAAGTTGTTGTCGCAGAAGTTCGTGTGGCAGGGGCTTAAGAAGGACGTGAGGTCCTGGGTCGACTCGTGCGTGGCCTGTCAACGGGCCAAAGTCCACCGCCATACTAGGGCCCCTTTTTAACTTTTTGCGGTTCCTGAGAGGAGGTTTGACCATGTCAATGTCGACCTTGTAGGTCCGCTTCCCCCCTCTCACGGTTTCACCTACCTTTTTACGATGGTGGACAGGACGACCCGCTGGCCCGAGGCCATTCCCCTCGCCTCGACATTAGCTTCCGACGTCGCCCGCGCTTTCATCGGCACGTGGGTGGCGCGCTTCGGGACCCCGTCTGACCTCTCCTCTGACCGCGGTTCTCAGTTCACCTCGGAGCTGTGGAACGCTGTTGCTGTGGGTTTGGGGGTCAAGCTGCACCGCACCACCGCATATCACCCCCAGGCTAACGGATTGTGTGAGCGGTTTCACCGGTCCATGAAGGCGTCACTGCGTGCCGGCTTGACAGACGGCAACTGGGTGGATAAGCTCCCATGGGTTATGCTCGGCCTCAGGTGTGCCCCCAAAGAAGACCTGCAGTCCTCGTCGGCGGAGCTCGTCTATGGCCAGACGCTACGGGTCCCCGGGGAATTCATTCCCACCGCCACTGTGCCCTGGTCTGCAGCCGGGCAGCGCTCCTCCCTGCTGGAGACCGCCAGGACATTCACGCCCGTCCCCACGTCGCAGCAACCCAGCTTTCCGGTTGTTCCCCGGATTACGGTCGGCAGATTTTGTTTTTATTCGCCACAACGCCCACCGTGGTCCCCTGCGCCCCCCTTATGACGGTCCGTTCAGGGTCATACGTCACGGGGACAAGAGCCTGGTGGTGGACGTTGGTGGCAGGCCTGAGACTGTGTCCGTTGATCGGATTAAACCTGCTCACGTGGACATTTCCAGGCCGTTGGAGTTGGCTCTGCCCCCACGTCGAGGCCGCCCTCCCGTGGCCCGCCCCCTGTGGGGATGCCCTCGCCCTCGTTGGCGCCCCTGCCCTCGCCTGCGGCCCCGCCCTCGCCTGCGGCCCCGCCCTCTTCGGCCCCTGTGGTCCGTACGCGCCGGGGTCGGGGTCGGGTGGTACCTCCGCACGGACATTTGAGTGAGCCGGACTTCCTGTTTCCGCCGGCCTTTGCTTCCCGGGCTTGAAGTTGTTTACATGTGTGTTGAGATGCTAAATAAAAGTATAGCTTGTCACTTTGATCCTCCGACTCCCGTCTTTCGGCACTACAACAGTGTATTTAATTTCCGGTTTTCAGAATAAAACAGCTTTAAATTAAAACACTATTTAATTTAAATTACGACATATTATATATACATTGATTACATTTCTTGCATAGTATATTTTGCTGTTTAGTTGGGGTTTACCAGGGGCCGTGGTGGTTATACAGCCTGACCGCTGCAGGAAGAAAGGACCTGCTGTATGTCTCCGTCACTGAAGGACCTGCTCAGTGCGGATATAATGTCCTCAAACAAATAATGAAATACCTTTCCGTCAAATGATTTACTCATGTAAGACAAAAGGTTAATTCGACTAAAACAAAAATAATAACACACATAATTGGTCTTGTAGAAAAACAAGAAAAGACATAAACCAGGAGGCTGGAACTAAACGTTGTTTTAAGTAAAAAAGATAGTTAGGGTAATGCATTATAAACAGAAACAAACCAATGAAAATGTCTCCTTACATGAAACAAAACTACAAATATTATTTTATACTTCATTTAGAGAATGAAGATGAATTTCAGAGTTGTAACGGCTTTTTTTTTCACTTATTAGTGTTCCCTTGTGCTTGTTTCAAATCGATCGTCCGGTTTCATCACTGTCTTTCAACGATTGTTCTTAGATGCCAGCTGATCTTACAAAAGGCTGGAGTCAATATGTACGTGGAGTTTCAAGATGGAGACTCTCATGACAGAGAGACACTAGGGACAAAACAACAGAGAGGTAGGAACACACGGGCGGCAGAAGATGATCCGGGCTGTCATGGCGATTTATTGACCCCACTCTCTTCTGGCTTACTGATGCAAGGGAAACATGGTGGAAGGTATACCGTGTCTGTATGACCTTTTCAAGCATCGCTTTCATGTGGGATGCAGGCAGGGAGGAAGAAGAGCTGGCATTTTGTCTTCTTCCACCTGGTTAGAAGAAAAAAAAGAAGCATTTTCGTATGTAAGCAATATTTTGTGACATTTCTAATGAAACTGCTGTCTGGCATTTGGATTTGACATGCTGTATAAGGCACTTGGGAGTCTTCCTGGTGTCCATCAATACACCAAAAGATGGGGGCTATAATGTGGAAATTACATTAGTTGTGATAAAAGAAAAAAGAGACTTTGAAATGCAGCCAATATATCATAAAATAAATGAATAAATAACTTAGTTAACATTTTTCATCAAATCAAGTTTGTATCATTACTTATTACACAACTTTGTTTAATATTCAATTATGATTGATGAATTTGTACAATCCAGAGGTTATAAATTGTCGCTAACAGACCGCTGCTAAGGAGAACAGACCGTTGCTAAGGAAATGTGAACAGACTTGGAAAGTTACATTTTCTTCAGTGAAGCCGCAGTTCCAGGCGTTGGTACGCAGTGGATCGAACTACTTTTTATTAATGGTAGCAACGCAATCGTTTCTAAATCAATAACATAATTCTTAACCAATATTGTGCGTGAAGTTGTTGGTTTATGTATGTAGCCGTGAAATAGTGGGGATAATGTGCAGCGAGGCGGTTGGAAAAAGAAACACCAACCTAGTGGTCAGGATCCCAACGAGAAGCGGATGAAGGTTTTTTGATCGCCTTGCTGCATATTATCCCTTACATAAAGAATAGTTGATAAAGCTATAGAAAACAGGCTGCAAAAGATTATTATTTAGATTAGGCAATAACTTATTACTTATTTAACTTACAATTTGCTTATTTATTTCATCAGAGTTGTTAACAGATTACAATACATATTTATAAACATTTTCTGAGTTTAAGCATTACAAAACATCAATAATAAATATTTATTATCATTCTTATGTTGGGGAATCTATTAGAAAAATATAGGAAAAGTATTCCTTGGAGGAAAAGAAGAATCTAGATGGATGACTTTATATCACGTACAAGTGAGTCTAAATATAAAGAAGAGAGATAAAGAGCGATAGGTGTTTTTACTATTTGACCATTTTCTTTCATTACAACTATCTGCAGAATCGAGGCTGTGTGTTCCTCTGCGTGCTCGTCTGAATCTGCTTATGAAAGTTGCACAGTTTTAATATCCCCGGGGGCCTGCTGTACCCAGCTGGGGAAAACAATAACCATGTGAATCCGGAAACAAATGTCCTTGCTTTTGGAAGCGCATAAACATGCCTTTAGGGAATAAATAAATATGTTAAACTGTGCCTACATTTCACACACTGAGAGATGCCCTGTCTTCTTCTGCCCCACGAAGGGAAGGACCACAAGTCTGAGATATCATAAAAGCATTTAAATAAAAACAGCAATTAGAGCACCACAACACATTTAGAGGACAAGGGAGGATGCCAGCAATCCACTTTCTTGGTTTCAGGAGTTTAGTATATATTTACATCATTCACCTCTCATTGACCGTCACGGTTATTTGATTTGTAAAAGCAAGACACAATGTGTACAGACGGAACGTTCTGTCCTGTCATGCAAAGGCAGAGGGGTGATATGAGGTGAAAAATTGACATTTATTCTCCCATCTCGTCCATAAATGGGGAATTAGATACTATCTAGAAGAGAGATAATGAAACATGAATGAAATTAGAGGTGAACAGCTGTACATTTGCTGAATGTATTGCTTTGATAAAAGCAACAACAACCATTCAGCCAGTAGATGTGCCCCATCTTTGTGGAAATGTTTAGCCCTGGTGGAAGCAGAACAATGGAGAGTTACTTGCAGCACAAGCAAACCCACTTCTTGTCAGGGGCCACCTGTTCCTGCTCACGACTCAGACACACCAGGGGAAAGAGACAGAATAGAACGCTTCAAAGAGCAGTAGAAAAAAGAGAGATTGACAGACAGCTTGCTAAGAAAGATCCACAAAAGAAGCTAAGAGATCTGCATAGGCCAACTGTAAAAGTCAACAAGATAAAGTGTAAATGGGCTGCAAATGGTTTAGCGTGTCAGAAGCTTAAAGAGGCATACCATTGCATACTTTCAAGCATGTGGAAATATATGGACGGTAACAATGAGTGAAAAACATGGCAAAAAAACAACATTTTCCCCATTGACTTTTGTTTAATAGCCCTCAAGTTACAAACACACGCAAATAATTGAGATACCAAACATATTCAAACCTATATAGTTGTCCTGATATTCCATATGGGTTACACGTTTTAATATTATACTGAGATCAGAAAAACCCATCTAATCCATTTTGGAAGTAGCAGCTAAGAGGTCCATTTGCAGACGGGGAATGAGAGAGCATCTCATGCATTAGCGGCAGAGTGGAGGGAAAAGCAAGAGAAAAAGAGGAGAAGAAAATGCATCAGCTCAATGCTTCAGTCGAGCTCTAAAGGCTCGGCTTCCGGAGTATCGTCCAGAGTGCTCGGTTGCGGCCCATCTTTCTTTTACAGCGTACTAAAATAAATGAAGGGTTATTTGGACAACTGACTGAAGCTGCAGTGAAACCCAACAACAAATGGGTGCACTAATACCATTATATTCAGCTGATGTCAGCACCGCCTGTATATCATGTTATGAGTCAGCAGGAGCACGACTACACTCCTGAACCATGAGGATTTACTTAATATGGTGCAGCTATAGATTTCCCATGAGGCCAATTGATGAGAAGGGTGATAGTGTGAGAGAATCATCCATCGGTACTGATGTCTTCTCGCATTGACCCTGTAAAAAGAAGAACACCAACAAAAGTTAGCTTATGTGTACCGCCAATACGTAGCTGTAGATAAAGTACAGTAATCAAAGGCAAAAGCTCGCAAATGATAACTTCATTCATGGTTTTCTACGTTGCCTTCTTGCAGCTAATCCAAGAGGCAATTACATACAAATATCACAGTGAACTCTTGCATGCTGCCACTGACTTGAACATTGCTGTTTATCGATCTAGGAAGTCTATTAAAAGAAAAAAACAAATTGGTTTGAAGATGAAAAAGAGCAGAGCCATTGGAATATAATGTAATGGCTACAAATAGTGCAATTGTAGAATTTGCGGGGGAATTGGCTCTCCGAGTGCAATTTAGTTTGAGATTGAGCCCTTACTCAGACTTGTCATTATAAAAGCAGACACTCTTGAGATTCTACTTGTAATGCATTAAACGAACTGTACAAACTTTTCGACATGAATACAATTAAGTACTTGACTCATTAAACCAATCACACACCGATGGTAGGTGAAGCTTCCAAGCAACACGTTTGCCTGCATATCTTAAGCAATCATTGGAGTCAGCTGAAGAACAAACAGCCAATCCTGATTATGCAATGTCTCACTCTTTACATCCTGAGAGGTCAAGTATTGGACATATAGTTAAATGTTGACGTCATATTGGTGCTAGATGAAAAGCCAGGGTTCCCCAGAGAAATAAGGTATACATCATGTGAAGACCATGAATGTCCGTGAACAATGTGAAAATCCTTGTGGTAGAGCAAGAAGAGTCAAGGGATTTCCAAACCATTTTGATCTTGTAATAGTGAACTTAAACTCCGTAATACATTTCAAGAACATTTATCAGAAAGTTGAAATATTTCACAAAACGTCCAAACCTCCTGGTGAAGTCATCACATAAGGCAATCCTTCAGATCATTGAGCTGCCGTTCATGCCACTTTGAAACAAATGAATAACCATTTATGTAACACAAATCTGTCGGAGTGCTAAGACAAAACTCAGTTTGCATTAACAGTGTCGGGCTAAAGTGACACATTTAACTGAGGCTCGCCATACTGTCTGACGCTAATGACATATCACCCGTCTTAATAACAAATAATTACATCACATGGAAATGAGGTAAAGAATGAACACGTTTAATTTCCCTTTGAATTAGACTCATATGAACTCATCAAATGTGAATTAGAGTCTGTGTTTAAATTAAAGAGTCGCTAAGTAACCATTAGGAATAAGACAGCTTAATACACGCACATTTTCTAATCTAATTACAGTGAACAGAGAACAATTATTGTACTTTTTAGTATCAGGAGCTGTAACCATTGAATTGAATGTACACCTCTGGAGGCTGAATACAATGCCATAGGAGTTTTATTTGCAATAGAAGCACACATCCCAGGTCAGAAATGTCATGGTTTTGGATTTATGTTGTTTTAATTTTCCACCTTTTATTTTGAAATGTTTTCCTCCTTGTGTCTTGTCTGGTCCTACTTCCTGTGTTTGCCTTCCTGTCTTTAGTTTCCCTGGTGTGTCTGATTGTCTGATTGTGTTCACCTGTTTCCCTTGTGTTTCTGCCTCCCCTGCCCAGCTGTGTCTTGTCCTATGATTACCCTTCTGTGTATTTAGTCTTGTCTTCCCCTGTGCTCCCTGTCTGTTCGTCGTCTTTCCATGTCCATGCTACCTTGTCTCTTCATGTCCTTGTTCCCTGCCTCGCCTATGCTCGTCTTTGCTAGTCCATGTCTCCTGCATGTTCCCGCCTGTAAGTTTGTTCCTGTCTGTCGTCCTCCCCAGTTTTGTTAATGTTGGAATAAAGCTCACTTTTTGTTACCCTACCTTTTTTAGTCCTTTTTTTGTCTTTGGTTCTCGCTTTCTTACCACAGGACAAATGTCAGGAGAGCTTATTCTAGCATGCGCGGTGACGGCGTTATAATGTTTTGTTTTCAAGGCCGCACATACTGTAGAAACAGAGGTGCCCCTTCCCAGCAAGCAGTCCATGGCCTTATTTGATCCAGTCCCAGCTAAATAAGTGGCAGCCTGGGCTCTGAATCTTAAGTGGGATTTGAGTGCAACTGTTTATTCGTGCTTGAGGCAAAGGTGAAGGAGCCGGAATAGAGGTGTGGGGTACAGGCTGAACCTAAGTGGAGCGAGGTAGAGAAAGAAGGGGGAAAAAGAGCAGGGAAGTGTGAGCTCGGCAGAACGACAGCACAAAAGCACCACAGCGGCAGCCACTTTAACGCATTTCAAAAACCTTCTGTCCTTCCCGACGCTGCTACTCTAAAGTTGAGCACCGGACAATGATTCTCTCTACGTGCTTATTAAGGGGATGAGTCACAGGAAGTGGGGAAACGATGGGGGGTGTTAATAACATGCTATTAATGTCCATCATCGTCGTGGAAAAAAGAGGCTGGAGCTGGACTCTGGTTGCAGCTCTGACTGACATGGACAAGATCAGACAAGAAGAGAGATCACATAACCGGAAGCGACAGAATTTAAATTCCGACTGACATCGACATCCATGAATGACGGTTTGGGATGTCATCGCGGTGAAGACGTTGTTTCACTGGTCACACTCCATCAGCAGCATGACAACTTCCTTACACTTGGGATGCTTTTGAAGCCTGTGACATGTTTAGCATCATATTTCTTTGTCTTCTGTTAAGCATTTCAGTTTGTTTCCTCCTTTCAATGGGCACGATGGCATATTTGGAAATGTTAAACAATTTGTACTAGTGTTTAAAAATAAAAGATGATGCTGAGATTGACACGATTATCCTCTCGATAATTAAACAAATTAAAACGCTGTATTCTAGTATAAATCGGTTAATTAGCCAACTGGAGTAATTACCATAGCTTAATCCGTCCCACTGTGGATCGGTCTTACTTTTAAAATTCTGACTTTTACAAACCAGATGACTTTCTTTTATTCTTTGAGCATAAATGTAGTCTTGCATTTTAAAGCTGCACCAATACATATTATTACATTTACAATGGCACTACATGTAATGTAAATGGTGTTGCTCAAACCTTCAGATAATTAGCACTGTAGCTCTGCAGTTCCCCGCAGCGCTCATATACTTTTCTGCTACGGATTTCTCCAACTGCTCTTACCACAAGGTATTTAGCTCGCAGCTCTGATAACCCCACTGTAGGCTAGCCCAGTATCACATGCCTAAGGAAATTAGCAGAAAGCAAAATGCATCATCTCCAAAGCCAGATGTTTCCATTGAAAGTTGGAGACCAAACCAGAGGTAAACGTACGTGAAAATTGGACTTACCACAGCAATACTACCTTAATAATATGTGTTACGCGTCAGTTTGTCTGCTTGTTTGTCTTTATTTATGTTTGTTCTTCAATTTTAGTTTCAGCTCCCTGTTCCAAGATGGAGGGCACCTGTATGGAGATGTGGGTGGGGGCTATAAAAGAGGCTCCCTACTCTGCCCTCTTCGCCCTCCACACCATGACACATGTCTTTATGTGCACAAGTTTTTGCATTTTCTTTGTTTATAATAATACATGACTTGGCTTATCCACTCTAACCCTGAGTTTTGCTCCTCATTGTGTTGCGGCTTTCGATCCAGTCGTAACGTAATGGGGGATCTCGAGCTCTCTGGCCAAAAACCATCATCAGTTTGTCACTAAATTCCACATGCTCTGCTTTAATAAATAAAGGCATTATCGGAATTATTCAAAAAGAGATCCCCATGTGCCAGTGGAAAGAGAGCACTTGGTGATGTGCCAGTGGAAAGAGAGCACTTGGTGATGTGCCAATGGAAAGAGAGCACTTGGTGATGTGCCAGTGGAAAGAGAGCACTTGGTGATGTGCCAATGGAAAGAGAGCACTTGCTGATGTGCCAGTGGAAAGAGAGCACTTGCTGATGTGCCAGTGGAAAGAGAGCACTTGGTGATGTGCCAGTGACAGAGATACTAGTGAATAAGCAATGACTATTCAAAAGGAATACAGTTGCATTAATTTATCATTCCTGACACATGGGAACCAATCAGATTGTTTACAATGCATAAACCCTAACCCTTTTTTACACACACTTCAGGTTGGCAACAACATTTGGACTTAATTATTGATCCAGTCGTTAACTCTAGGGAGGCCCATCTTCCTCAGTGGGATGCCGTGCAGTAGGAGTGCGGGTCGATCCAGGTGGAGCACTTGGTGGCAGCGCTCCAGAAACACTGCGCTGCCCTCTGGTCGGCTTCCACCTGGAAGCATCTGGCTGGCTGAAGTCCTACTCCACATGGAAAGCCCAGTCAAGCGAACGCAGAGTCAGTGATCCGTGATTTACTCGACAACGACCGGCTTCCATGTCAGCAGAGAGACAACATAGTTTACTGTGGAGATGTCAATTTTGTTATTTTATTCACTAGATATCCCTACGTTTGCAGAAACGGAACTTTCTCTGAGAAACTGCTATTTGCAAGAGCCTACAGTTTGTTGTCCCTTTTTAAAGGTAGGGTGGTTCTGATTTAGATGAATTAACAAGGCAATACAGCATTGGTGCATGTCATTATGAAAACAATATAACATGTAAGGCACATTTAAATACTCAGTACTATATTATATATACATTTTTTGCAAAGCAAATTCTCACTCACATGGAATCAGACATCATAAAATCCTTTAAAACATTCTAGCTCATTGTACACGTTTTTACACTCATACTCTTTAGGGTTTTGAGCGATTCCGAAATGTAGCCGCGTTTATGAAATTAAACTTTAACGTCTGTTTGAGACTAGTCTTTAATTTCATTCCAATTGAATCCGCCGATGCCCCTAATGCTGTGCTGTAGTTTAGCATCTTGAGGAGTTAACGTCAGAGAAAAGTGACATGGTAACAGCTGCGAATCACAACACATGATCCCTTGGGATGTTTTGCCAGTATATTAAATATTCCACCATCACTCGTTTTCTCTGCACATTTTTTGCACAAAAGTGACAACATCAGTGATACGCCATTACATATTGAATGATGAAATCTCTCTGGAGTGTGTTTAGATGCCCTGAGGTAAATTACATCATAGTTGCTTTTCTTCTCCTGAGTAAGAAGAAAGTCACCCATAACATCACAATGCTACAAAGAAATACAAGTAAACAAAGAGGCTGTCACAGCAGAGAGAGCTGATACAATATTGAAGCGACGCAGTCATCCTAACTTCATTTACTCGGCACAGCGATGGTCTTGGAGAAAGAACGTGCTCTAATGAGACTGAGTGAAATAAACACGATCAAGTCTGAATTGACGCAGACTCTCTGAAAGTAGTTGCCATTTGTTAATGCCACAGTTTGTCATTTTCTCGCTGTGTTTATATCGTATTTAAGCAATCAGCAACTTGCAGAAATAGATTTCTTTACTCAAAGAAAACAAACCGCACTAACAATGATGAGAGCTTTGTAGCAGAGCAGTGACACAACACAAAAGTAATGTATCTCTATGTTATTGTTGGATATTGCTGTGGAGGTGGGATGGTAAAAACTAAACATCTGTAAAAAAGAGAAAAAAGGTTTATTGAATTTTCTAAGTATTATTTGTAACAATTACTGTATTCATATTTAGGAGAGCAATGTCAAAGTGAACTGCACTGTATTACTGTCGGGGAGCTAAACCGCAAAAAACGCCAATAAATAAAAATACCTAGTGTCGCTTAATGCTCACCATTTAGCATGTTATGTCTCATTTGAAATTGTAGATGAAAAAAAAATCTGTTTGCAGTAGCCTACAGTTCGTTCCATATTACGTTCCATACTATTTAAATTCTCATTATATATTCTTTGAAAAGCAATTTCTCACTAACATGGAATCAGAAATCATAGAAGCCTTTAAAACATTGTAGCTCATTGTTTTTGATCAAATCTAATATTAAAGCTATATCAATAGCCTTTGGGATAATGCTTGTTGAAGCACAGCTTACCTCTTCAGTGTATCTGTTTTAAATCCACTGATAAAGATAAACTGTGCTTCCTCTGCTGTTGTCCTTAAATGCTTTGTGTTTCAGCTACAAGGAAAAATCAATTTAAGGAGCGTCCTTCTTTTCACACTGGAGGACATGAGTACACTCCTCTGACATCTCAATGCTACGGCTCAATCGCTCAGGTGAATTAGTAGACCAGAGGGGTTTGTTTGATAAAGGCTTTTTTATTTTAAGGACATAAACTCCTTGTTAGAACACATGATGTAAATAATAACACCACATTAGGTAATGTATAGATACATTACATGCCTACAATTCCTCTCTATACCTCTTATCTATCAGCAAATGTTCACATGTAGTACATGAATATTTGCAGTTGTCGAGAGAGCCCTCCTGCTTTCAGACAGTCCTGCAGAATAAAGCTAGTCCAATAGATTGCTCTCCAGAGGGAGGACATGTACACTTGGCTCCACCACACAGGATTGCTCACTTATATCATACAGTCCTGTGATTAATAACCCCACAAATTATAGCCTATTTACACGTGAAAATCATGCACTTGGAAACACTATATATACATGCAACACTATATATATTTTTTACATACATAAAGCATTTTTTTTAATAAGCAAATGAGACGAGACCCGTTAAACCTGACTGTTACTCAAGTCCATTAGTCCACTACATGCATATATCACCATAAAGTTAATGGCAAAAATCTACACATGATGCAACTTCGCAGTTTTTTAAAGAAATTACGACTAAGTGCTACGCTATCAGGAAGCAATTACCTAGAACTCATTGCAGTTTGGTTCATGATTCATCAAGTTCTAAGCATCCTTTGATTAAAAATCCACAGTTTTAGGATTTCTGAGTCACAGAAATACTTTTTTTGTATTTTAACATTTTTATTTTATTAGAGCAGTTTGGTCCAAAGTGGGATGTGTCCAGCATGTGATGTTCCCTATGCAAGATCATCTATGATTTTACTTTCTACATGGATTGATTTATTCACTTGCACTTTGTAGGATATTATGTGCCTTACTAGCTAACCAAAATCCTAAGAGTGACTTGTTTAAGCGCAAATGTCTTTCTCTGGTGTTAAGTAAACAAAATCGTTTTCAAATCAGAAAGCAAGTTATTCCACGCCGAGAATCACCAGTTTTAATAATCACTTTTTTGGGTACTTTTTACTACTTAAAATCAGGGTGCTATCATGTAAGGGGGAGAACTGTATCATGTTTAAAGCAATGTTAAAGGGCTATTTCAGAAAAATCTAATGTAATTCCCATTGTAACTATTCTCAACAGTATATTGTGTAGGGTGTTTTTTTACAGAAATGGTAATTAAAGCAATCCAATATTGGAGGTTATGTGTTTGGCTCTGTCTGTTTGCCAGCAGGATTTCAGAGAAACATGCCAGTGTCATTATTGTGTGGCTTTGAAGAACAACATTACCTTCAAACCTCAGAACATCGTGGGTCAAAAGGCACAGCTGGACAGAAGAGGCGGAGGAGTGTCTGTCCCCACTTCAGACACTAGTGTAGACATTTTCAGACACCAGAGATTCCAGCTAAAGGTTAATAAAATGATAGAGGCGAGAGAAACAGAGGCTAACCCAAACATGATGTCACGAGTCTACACTCAATCAAGACTCAGTATCAGTAGAAGTAAGGTACCAGTGTGGCCACCCATGAAGCACACTCCGTTGTTTCTCAGTGCTGAATTTTTCAGATTCTTGCTTCCTGCCAGGCAGGGTGCAAAACTCAAATGTTTTCAGCTGACAAATCTGAATTTTGACAATTGGTACTCGTGTGTTGTGTCTGTGCAGCTGCAGCCACTACATCATGTCAAATTGACTGACATCTCTTTCTGTGTGGTGGAGAATTGACATTGTTGACAGCAACTATAAAAAGGATAGGATCACTATTAGTCTGTGACAGATCATTAAAAACCGAGTTTTTCTTAAATGTCACGGATAAAAAAAAAACTATTCACAGAAATAAAACAAAAATATGAAATGTCAACCTATATCTGCAAAAATCAGCAGAGGAAAATAACACAATTGACGAAGGATGGGTCCATGGTGATCAAATGGGGCCTCAGACCTGCTGTGTAACAAAAGCCCCCAAACAAAAGGTGCTGCAGGTAACTCTCCATCGCGTGATCACACTCAGCAATCAGGACACAGCGACTTGATTCTGCTCCTCTTCGCTGCCAGCTTCCTCTCCTGGGGAATGTTGTTGCCGGGGGCTTTCTGCTCACGGATGACCAGAGCCTTTTCATAGTGGTCATCCTGCCAAGCTTGTGATCCTCTGGTGCAACAGGATCTCTGCTCAGAATAATACGGCTGTGTTCCCGATTGGTGCCAGAAAAACAATCCTGCCCACACAGCTCCTTCACTGGGAGAAATACTGATTCTTAGATAAGGTGCAGCCCCTGAAATGATGCTGGTTTCCAAGGGGATTGGGAGAACAATAAAAGGTGAATCCTATATTGAGTTACCAGTTTATTAGTTGCACCTGCACAATCTGTAATTGAGTACAGCAGTGCTGCGATGAATCAGCCCTTTGTATACCATGATATTCGGTTTTTTCCCCCAATTTGGGTCAGTTCAGAGTTAATGTGATTCATTCTAATTTACTTTAGCCATACAGTACTATGCATCACTTTAGCTATACCAATGTATCATTGCCATTTGTATGTTGTGTCTTTTCTAAATGTAACTTCATTATTTCTCTTTTTCCAGCAAAGTATCTGATAACACGTTTAACAAAGCTTGAGACAAATTTACATTTTATAAAACAAATGTACATTTTATAAAACAAAACTACATTAGCAAAACACTCTTACCAAAGAAAAAACGATTTACCATTAATAAAAACCAACAAGATGCAAAACACTTTTACAGAGCTAGAGAAAAATGTACAAGTGTCGAAACACTTTAACATTTCCCGAAACACTTTAACAAAGTAGTGAATCAAACCGGAAAGGGAATGGCCATCATACCAGAAGTGATGTGCAAGTGATTGACACAAACTTTGTTTGTTTTGGCGGATAGACCGCCGGTACCTTTGGACCTTTATGGTCGTTAAACATGTTTTGTCCGTTCTGTGGAAACCACCTGGGCCAAGTGACATGGTTTTGCTCATCACGATACACTTTGTCTTGCGTAAGAGATACGTTCTCGTGCACACGAGAAACTTACAGGTTCGCCAAGTAGGAAGTGGAGCTGTGCCTTTTACACACAGCCTTCGCTGTGTTACCTTCATTAGACAGCTAAAGAGCGACTGCAGGCTGCTTCGTTATAGCCAAACACACCTCTACACACACACACACACCTCTACACGCACACGCACTTCTACACACATCGAACTGCCCGATTATTACGCCTTATTATTCTATTTATGAAGGAGAAGTCCGGTGACCAGGGCGCGCGTGTGCGTGCGTGCGTGTGTGTGTGTGTGTGTGTGTGACACTGGCATTTGTTTTCAGAAGATATTAAGATACTGTCGTCCGTTCCGGTACTGCGGTCAACTCAGCCGTCTCTTCATTTTTGAGTGCGCAATTAATCGGGCCTTTACGGTAATCGCCGAGAAGCGGCACTGACGCTAGAAGTACAAGAGTAAAATAAGGCATGTTTTTTCTGCTTTATTTGCGATACAAATAATTTGTACCATAAGTTCTTAATAAAACTGACAATGTTTGACTCAGTCCTAGTTTGACTGCTACCAACAATAAAATTAAGTACTTTTGGGGTAATACTCTCTCAAAGTGCCCTCCTGAGAATGAAATCATGCCACTTCTGCTATTTGATGAGAGATAACATAATTTTTAGCCATAAGTTCTTAATAAAATTGTTACTGTTGGACTCAGTACTTATTAGACTACTACCACAAATACAGTGGCTTGAATTTGTTCTCAGTAGGGGAGTTTGACAGAGAATAGCTGAAAAAGTACACAGTAAAAGTAGTTCATTTTATTGTTGGTTAGCTAGTGGAGCCTTGCAGATGTGGCTGCTGCAGCCCCCTCAGCACCCACCCACCCCCCCTTCCCGCGTCCATTCACGATGTCTCGCTGTCTCGCAGCAAGCAGGAAACCACACCAGTAAGCCAGCTCACGCTAGGCTTGTTTGAGACAAGCGAGACCTGCGCAGACCTGCGCAGTTGCGATCAACGTCATGCTAGTGCGTTGCATGATGGTTAGTAATTTTGTCCGACTTGCTCTGGAGGCTCGCCTACATGAGACGATGAAATCTCACGGGACAAAGACGCCCGCAGCCTTGAGAGCGAGGCGCGGCGAGGCGGCGCAGTTCCTCTCCACGGGCTGCAGAAGCGAAATGCTTGATGGGAAACGACTCGCTGGTATCTCGAGCTGAGCGCTCATTGGTGTTTTTTACCCCTGGATAATGAAACTCTCCAATTGGCTCGGCAAAAGTTTGTTGTTGTTTTGTGTCAGTTTTACGTCGCAACATTCATTCCCATTTTTCATCATTGTTCCACAATGTTTATCATCATGCAATTAATATCTATATATTTTATACTATACTTACACTGCTTACCGTTTTCATACATTATATATCTTAGCATATTCATACACACTGTTCATACTGCTCATAGGCTGCTGTGTATATGCATACCCCTCACTGTTTATTCATCATTCAATTCATTCTATATTTTATTCTGTAGATTGTGTACATTACTTTTCACTTCACTGCTTGTTGCACCTGCTTAGAAGCTAAACTGCATTTCGTTCTCTCAGTACCTGTAATATGTGCAATAACAATAAAGTTGAATCTAATCTTGAGCAAGAACAAATGTATTTACTTAGTACATATCTGACATTAACGATTAAACACATTTGTGCATTCTTTATAAATGCAAACCGAGTCAAGCCGACTCCGGAGGTGGCGGTACGCACCTTAAAGTTGTTTGCAATCCGCCAAAAAACCGAGAGAAGAAGAAAAAGAAGAAGAAGCCGACTCCGAGCTGTCCGACTTCAGGCGAGCTTTTTGAGACCTCCCCCGGCTGCAATCGGCTATTCTCGTCTACTTTCGAGGCGAGCCGCAGCTCGTCTCAAACAAGCCTACTGTCAGTTCCTCGCAGCAGCGAGCCAGTGGGCGAGCTGACCAATCAGAGCACACTGGGCTCACAGGGAGAGGAGGGGCAGGAGCTCCAACAAGGCGTTTAGGACAGAGAGGGAAATTCAGTGAATACACAAGCTGTATGAGAAAACCAATGTGAGTTTGGAAAATTGCACAATGTAAATTTATTCTAGTAGAACTCAACAATGGAATTATGATCAGTAGAAATGGCCATGTCATGGGAATATAGCACAGTGCCGCTTCTCGGTCGATTACCGTAAAGGCGCAATTAATCGCGGACTCACAAATGAAGAGCAAAGGCCAAGCAAAGGCGAGAGACGGCTGATTTGACTGCAGTGTTCCACTGCACTCCGACAGCACTGAGCACTACATCGAGATTAAGATTAAACACATTTATTTCATTTGGGAACACACACATATACCTATGGAGTTGGCCAGATGTGTATAAATTACTGTTCGTGTTCATTTGAAAACAAATGCCGGTGTCGGACACACACAGAGCAACCCTGTCTCCTAAAAATTACGTTCCCACAGAACTAAACTGCATTCTCAATTACGTTTAGCAAGAAACGTATTTTCTCCCACGTTAGTTTTAACATGCCAAAAAGCTGCTGTGTCGTTTATTGCACCTCAAACATTAAAACAAATCCAGTTACGTGTTTCTGTACTTCCTCTAAGAAGAAAGGACAGTAACAGAAGATCTCTGTGACGCCAGATGTGGTGTTGTTAATGCAATATGATATCCGAAAAACATTTCAGTTTAGGATGGCCGAAGACACTACACTACCCATAATCCCCAGCTATCGTTTGGGACTACAGTCCTGTTGACAAACCCCGTGATTAATTTTCAAGCTCTGTGATTGGATGTTGGAGTGGCAGTGCGCCAAGGTTACGCCGAGCGTCAAGCTCTTTGAAATGGAACGAAACCACGGCAGACTATTCAAAACTGGACTCGAACGCCCCCCCAGAACTACACATGCTGGCTATTGTGTTTCGCAACATGTTCTCTATGGCACGCCTCTACTGGGAATTGTAGTTTTAAAAGACGTTTTCCCAAAAATTTGAATTTGACAGTATTAAACTGTGTACAGCCCTGGAGGTTTAGGCGATAGGAAACACATTGGTGTGTACACATTTAAAACATGTAATTACTACATGGGTGAAAATCGCTTGTATCCATAATGGGCAGCATTAATATATATTCTACTCCACTACAATTCAGAGGTTAACCTGGTATTTTTACTCCACTACATTTATTTTAGTAACTCTGCAGATTCTGATTAATGATGTGAAATATAAACAACCCTTAAAGCAGACTTTAGTTACACCTGAGTAAAAGTCTGTTACGCAGAGTGAAGCAGGTAGGACCCAAACGCAGATTACACTTGACGATACCTTTATTTCAAGGACTTTAAATAAACTTGGACAAACAAAACACTCTTCGGTGAACTGGGTCACATACAAAAGAAGCACCAACACTCAACACAGCACGAGACAAGACTAAATACAGGGAGGGATAATTACAAGACAAGAAACAGCCGGGCAGGGGAGGAGAAACACAAGGGCCACAGGTGAACACAATCAGCTAACGAGACACAGGTGAGGAGGGAGGAGAAAACACAAGGGCCACAGGTGAACACAATCAGCTAACGAGACACAGGTGAGGAGGGAGGAGAAAACACAGGGACACCAGGGAAACTAACGACAGGAGGAAAACATGACATAGAGAACAGTGAAAACACCCAAACCTAGACATAGACCTGTGACCTGACATGATAACCGTGACAAATTCAGGGAAAGGTGATTGTCAAGTGCCAACAATCAGGAGAGATATTTGATAGTTGGTGCTTGAGAAGACTAAACATTTATCTGCAGATCTCTATAAAGTATATTAATTACTCGTTATTCTCTACTAATAGTTAATTACAAGACATCTATCAATATGTGTGTACCTCCACCATTAAACTGTCAAATTCTGCACATTTCTTATACATAAGAGTATAATTAATGTGTATAATATCAGTTAAAATAAGTGCTTCAATATAGTTAACATTGCAGGAAAGCAATACATTAGACGTTAAGTACTTTGTCAGGCTTAATATTTATCTATAGATAGATACCCCCAAATCTTTTTTCTTATTTGAAAGAAGACCTTAAACTAAAGTATTATTTAATGTTTAAATAAAGGTTAATTCGTTTTTCTGTTTTGCACATCCTCCTATTAATATCTTTGTACATCCAGCACTAAACTGTTTTATTGTAGAGATCACTTACAGTACCTTCTTGATTTATTTATATTCTATACTTCTATCATTGACCTTCTACTTTCCCCCTATGAAAGTATGTACTCTTAATATTTTTTTCATCAAATAACATTATTCAACAAAAATAAAATTATTCAACAAAAATAATTCAATAACGTGCTTTAACCACTAGGCGGTGCAGACAAGGTACACACAGCATACTAATAATAACTTTGTATTATGAGTGTAGGACACTTATGTAAGTATAACATCTGAAGATGTGTTGTTTTATTCATGTTTTTACATAATTTTACAGGATATTGTTATACTATTTCTCATGTTTTACTTCTACACATTAATATCTGATTTGTAAAACATCACAGACAGAAAGCCATATCCGTCATTTAATGGTAAGCTATTGAAATTGTGATTCCATAGATGTGTCTCCCATCACCCAAATCCCCTGACTATTCTCTCAACTCAGTATTTACATTCTTATATTCAAAGAAAATCAGTAATATCTTTAAAAACTACAAGTCCTTTTCTATCAGCTGTGCACCGTTATGGTGTAAATGTAACCTATCTACCAATTGGATCAAATATAAAAGTCAGCCGAATTAGTGTTGATACTGCAAGGAGACGTATTGTGTGAAGAGAAATGCAAGGTGTTGTTTAATTGTTGATATATTTATGATCCACGTCACATATTCAGTTTTGGCGGCAGTTCTCCTGTTTGTCCAGAAGTCTTCTCATCAGGGCTCTATAAATAAAGAACTACGGCAGATATGTAATATTTAATGCAGCTGAACCGTGTATTACAATGCCGTTATGTGATGACTTCCAAAGAGAAAAGCAAGAACACTCGGAATAAAGTATTATTATTTTTATTTATTTTTTCCGGATATCATATCGCATTAACATCATATCCCAACATGCATTGCGGCTAAACATCCAATCAACGAGCTTCAAGCTGAGGATATTGGGTAATCTGTTCAGTGGGTTTGTGTGTATCCTCAAAATGTCCCTTATAGGCCTATGTCTGTTTCCGGTGACTTTATTTACGGCTAAAAAGCCCAAGATTATAGAATTAAACGAATAAATAAAAACAAGGATAATTGTGTGTTATTGTTGAGTAAATAACAGCGTGTTATTTAGAAAAGAATAACAAATTAGAAGGAAAAAAAGATTTAAAAAAATACAGATTTCAGTATTTTGAGGCTCTGAGCCCCATTTCTTTTCCTCACAGACGGGAAAACAAGTCCGACATTATACAATTTAAAATAAAAAGATAAAACACTGGCATGTAATTTATGTTAGAATAAATAGAATGGTTTTGAATAATAGATGAGAGTAAAATCTACGTCACTTTACAGCCCCGCCCACTTTTGGGGAAACCAACACTGTCATTTGAACGGCGATCAAGCCTGAAGCCACAGAGAACTTCTGTTACTGTCCTTTCTTCTTAGAGGAAGTACAGAAACACGTAACTCTGGATTTGTTTTAATGTTTGAGGAGCAATAAACGACACAGCAGCTTTTTGGCATGTTAAAAGTATTATTTTCTGCCTCGCTCATGAGAGTAACAGCTGGCAAAATTACAGCCTCGCCTACTGATTTCAAATGTGTGCTCTAAAATGATATTTATAAATGACTATTATCATTATTATAAGCAAGACAATAAATGGCAAAGATATGTAGAAAATAAACGTATTTAAGATACGTTCATAAGAAACGTAACGTGGGAGAAAATATGCTTCGAGAGATATTTAGAAAATAAACGTATTTGAGATACGTTCATAACGAACGTAACGTGGGAGAAAATACGTTCTAGCTAAATGTAATTGAGAATGCAGTTTAGTTCTGTGGGTACGTAATTTTTAGGAGACAGGGTTGCACAGAGCGGAACTGAGCACAGCACAAACACACACGTCATGCACCTTGTGGACCGGACATCTCCTTCATAAAACGAGTAATAGGGGGAATAATGGGGCAGTGTGTGTGTGTGTGTGTGTGTGTGTGTGTGGGGGGGTGTGTGTGTGTGTGTGTGTGTGTGTGTGTGTAGAGGTGTGTAGAGGTGTGTGTGGCTATAACGAAGCAGCCTGCAGTCGCTCTTTAGCTGTCTAATGAAGGTAAACACAGCGAAGGCTGTGTGTAAAAGGCACAGCTCCACTTCCTACTTGGCGAACCTGTAACTTTCTTGTGTGCACGAGAACATATCTCTTGCGCACGAGAAAGTATATCGTGATGAGCAAAACCGTGTCACTTGGCCCAGGTGGTTTCCACAGAACGGACAAATCATGTTAAACACTAACCGCCAATCAATATATTAAAGTCTCCCAGTCCGTGACTTTTCCTGAAAGTGTGTTATGTAGCACCCTGTGTTGTTAAAAATTGTCAATATGAAGTCAGATTGAAGAAATCGCCAACAAAATTGCCATTTATACCTATTTCATATTGACCCCACCCCTTTTCGAGCTATTGATTTTGCGCGTAAAATAAACATGACGTGTTGCTATAGCAACGCCTTTTGTCTACTGCGGTTCCTTATAGAGAGAGAGAGATAGATATATATATATATATACATTGATAGATAGTTATAGATAGATCGATAGATAGTTATAGAGAGAGAGAGAGAGAGAGAGAGAGAGAGAGAGAGAGAGAGAGAGAGAGAGAGAGAGAGAGAGAGAGAGAGAGAGAGAGAGAGAGAGAGAGAGAGAGAGAGAGAGAGAGATAGAGAGAGAGAGAGAGATAGATAGTTATAGATAGGCAAGGCAAGTTTATTTATATAGCACCTTTCAACACAAGGCAATTCAAAGTGCTTTACAAAAAACAAAAGACATTAAGACAATGGCATTTTAAATCAGTCATTAAAAAGAAAAGATAATAAAATAACATTAAAAGAAAAAAAAAAAAAAAAAAAAAGTCTGGATTTAAAAGTAGTCAGAGTTGCAGCGGACTTGCAGGTTTCTGAAAGTTTGTTCTAGATATTTGGAGCATAATAACTGAATGCTGCTTTACCATGTTTAGTTCTGACTCTGGGGACAGAAAGCTGACTAGTCCCTGAAGACCTGAGAGATCTGGATGGTTCATAATTTAGCAGGAGGTCAGAAATGTATTTTGGGCCTAAACCATTCAAAGCTTTATAAACCAGCAGCAGTATTTTGAAATCTATTCTTTGACACACAGGAAGCCAGTGTAAAGACTTCAGAACAGGAGTGATGTAATCCACTTTCTTAGTGTTAGTGAGGACTCTAGCAGCAGCGTTTCTGAATTAGCTGCAGCTTTCTAATAGATTTTGTAGTGAGACCTGTGAAGACACCATTGCAGTAGTCCAGTCCACTGAAGATAAAAGCATGGACAAGTTTTTCCAAATCCTGCTGTGACATTAGTCTTTTAATCCTAGATATATTCTTTAGGTGATAGTAGGCTGATTTAGTAACTGTTTTAATGTGACTGTTGAAATTCAGGTCAGAGTCCATGACTACACCTAGATTTCTAGGCTTTATCTGTTGTTTTGAACATTGCAGACTGAAGCTCAGCGCTAACTTTTATACGTTCTGTCTTGGCTCCAAAAACCATTACCTCAGTTTTATTTTTGTTTAATTGGAGAAAGTTCAGATACATCCAGTCATTGATTTGTTCAATGCACTTACTCAGTGTTTGAATTGGAGCATAGTCTCCTGGTGAAATTGTTACGTACATTTGTGTGTCATCCGCATAGCTATGGTAACTTATGTTGTTGTTTTTCATTATCTGAGCCAGTAGTAGCATGTAGATGTTAAAGAGAAGAGGCCCCAAGATGGAGCCTTGAGGTACCCCACATGTCATATTTGTCAACTCAGATGTGTATTTACCTATAGAAACAAAGTGGTTTCTGTCCTTTAAGTGGGATTCAAACCAATTTAGAACTGTTTTCGAAAGTCCCACCCAGTTTTCTAGTCGGTCGAGTAATATGTTGTGGTCAACAGTGTCAAACGCAGCACTGAGATCTAATAATACTAACACTGAAGTTCTGCCACTGTCTGTGTTTAAGTGGATTTCATTGAAGACCTTTACAAGAGCAGTCTCAGTGCTGTGGTTTGGACGAAAGCCTGACTGGAACACATCGAAACAACTATTTAAATGCAAGAAATTACTCAACTGTTGAAAAACAACTTTTTCAATGATTTTACCGAGAAATGGCAGGTTTGATAAGGGCCTGCAATTGTTCATTACTGAAGCATCTAGATTATTCTTTTTTAAGAGCGGTTTAATGACTGCAGTTTTCAGGGCCTGTGGAAAAATAACTGAGTGAAGAGATTTGTTTACTATATGAAGTAGATCTGAGGCCATGCAATGAAAAACATCTTTGAACAATCCTGTTGGAATAATATCAAGGCAGCAGGAGGAGGATTTCAGAAGTTGAATAATGTCCTCTAGGTTTTTATCATTAATCTGATGGAATTGTGTCATGGTGTTTGAATTGATATTAGGTGGACATAGGGACAACACATTTACTGTACCTGATGCAGAGGTACTGACTGCTTGTCTGATTTTCTGAATGTTGTCAGTGAAAAAGGAGGCAAAATCATTGCATGCCCTGGTGGATAGAAATTCAGAGGCTACTGACACTGGGGGGTTAGTTAGTCTGTCGACAGTAGCAAACAAGGCACGTGCATTGTTTTTGTTTTTGGTAATGATGACAGAGAAGAAAGACTGTCGTGCGTTTTTCAATTCCAAATTATAAAGGCCAAGTCTCTCTTTATAGATTTCAAAGTGAACCTGGAGATTTGTTTTTCGCCACCTACGTTCAGCTTTTCGACACTCTCTTTTTTCTGCTCTCACGGTCATGGCCTTTCTCCATGGAGGTATTTTCTTCCCAGTCACTTCCTTTACCTTAGTTGGAGCAATGGCATCTATAACATTTTTAATTTTTGAATTAAAATGATCTACTAGCTCATTTACTGAGATGTTAGCAGGGGCAAGTGTGGAAGAAAAATTCTGAGTAAACATTTCCCTAGTATTTTCAGTTCGCTTTGTGGTTACCTCTTTTTGAACATTTTTGTGAACAGAAATAGAGCTCTCAAAGAACACACAGGAATGATCAGAGAGTGCAACATCAGTCACCACAACCTTAGAGATATTCAGACCCTTTGAGATAATTAAGTCCAGAGTGTGTCCCTTATTGTGCGTGGGCTCCGTCACATGCTGAGTCAGTCCATAGTTATCAAGAACACAAAACAGTTATTTTGCCCCTCTGTCCTGGGGGTTGTCAACATGGATGTTAAAATCACCAACAATGACTAGACGATCAAAGTCAATACACACTATAGACAGCAGTTCAGTAAAGTCATCAAAAAAGCTTGCACAGTATTTGGGTGGTCTATAGATATTTAGGAACAGAGCTCGAGAGGAGCATTTCAGCTGAAGGGCCACATATTCAAAAGAAGCAAAGTTCCCATAAGATGTCTTCCTGCATTGAATGGAATCATTGAACAAAATAGCAACTCCACCTCCTCTCTTATGCATTCTTTCCTGACTCATAAAACTAAAGTTGGGAGGGGTTGATTCGATAAGAACAGCTGCACTGTTATTTTGTTCAATCCAAGTTTCCGTTAAAAACATAAAATCAAGATTTTGCTCAGTGATAAAATCATTGATTAAAAATGTTTTTCCTGCCAAAGACCTGACATTTAATAAAGCTGACATGGAATCACTGCTAAATTAGATAAACTCACACAAACGTTTGAGCGCTTCCTGTATCTAAGATGATTCACCGCTCTTAATCTATTACCTATCAACACAGATATCGGCAATGCTACTGGCAGGCAGGGCCCTGGCATTTCCTGGAAAGAGTTAAGAGTGCCATATGCCCTTGAGCCTGGACCCAGCATATATCAGTAAGAGTTTGTTGCGTTTTGTACACACACATCCTTATCAGGCTTCGGAGACTGCAGATGCTTTCTTGAAGGAAGGGGAGGTGGTTGACGTAGGCACGGTGATGGAGACGGGGGAGATGGTGCGGGGGTAGAGGACATGCTGCCAGGGGGGGAGGTGGTTGACGTAGGCATGGTGATGAAGACGGGGGAGATGGTGCGCGTCTCTGCAGTGATTTTGGTGGGCGTCGTTGAGGAGCGGGGGTAAAGGACATGCTGCCAACCCTGCGTATCGCCTTAGTTTGATCTTTGAACTCCAGGAAGGAATCGGTGCCAACCCTCTGTATCTCCTTTGTGTGTTCAGCGATCTCCAGGAGGGTGGGCGAGGGTGAAAGGGTGAACGGAGAGTAGAGAGAGCTGTGGGGTGAAGGAGGAGTATCCTCAGAGGTGAAAGAGGGGGTGAAGGGCGGTGGAGACTCCTCCATTTGTCTCCCATAATCAAGACATTCCTCAGGCGGGTGCAGTGATAGATTTTCAAGGTTTTCTGAGCGATGTGTTGTGTCTTTCTCTTGTTTTGATTCCTCTTGTTGTTTGTCCTTGGCAAAGGGAACAGATTGATAACGTAGGCAGTTGAATACGTTAGAGATAAACAATTTCACTCCTGACTTGTTCAGACAAACTCCATTTGCCTTAAAAAGATGTCTGCGGTCCCAGAAAAAGTTAAAGTTGTCAATACAATTGACAGAATGGTCAATACAGACCGTTGAAAGCCAGGTGTTCAGTGCAAACAATCTGCTGAATCTCTCCACTCCTCTTCTGACTGGCGGTAGAGGGCCACTGATGAAGATATATCGATAGATAGTTATAGATAGATAGATATATAGGCTAGTCATAGATAGATAGATAGTTATAGATAGATTTATAGATAGAGAGCCGCGGTCATATTTCCGAAATGGACAAAAGAAAGAGACTCATGAATGTTCAGGAGGCATTAGCGTTGCTAAACCGTCTGCATGAAGAAGAGTCTGATGATGGGGAGGTGTCAGGACTGAGTGATGTGTCCTGGGTTTGTTCTGCCTCTGATGGGTCATCTGCAGGGGCGGATCTACCAGGGTGGCATGGGGTGGCAACTGAAAAATAGCCCTGCCACCCCAGTTGGCATCTTTGTTTTGGAAGAAAAGCACAAGACGCAAGTCTTGTAACCCCTCCCCTGACCCTGGCACGAGCTTGGAAATATGATTGGCGGCGATTTCATTTGAACGGGGGGACGGCGTAAAACGAGAAGCATTCGGACTCAAGTAGACGGAAGGAATGAGCTATTTGCGGTCTACAATGACAGAGAAGAGACAGTCAAGTTTGGCTGTACTCAGCATTGAATCAAAACGCACTAAAGCTGTTGATCTTAATCAGTTTGTGAGGCGTTTTCCTGAACAAAATGGTAATCGCCGCATTCAGCTGTAATAGGCATGCCAACTTGATGCTCTGCTCATGGATGACTCGATGAGCATAACAAACTGTTAAGATGATGACCTTGTATGTGTGTATTTTTTTTTCTTTTAGTCCAGCAGGTATGTGACATATCTGAAAGAATTGTGCTTTTGATGATAAAAACATGAACTTTGGCACACTGTTAGAGCATGCCCTAAGGAAGATTTTTGTCTATAGGTCCATCGCATATTTGTCCATTGGTTGTTATTTTACCAGTAGCTTAGGATCTAGACCACCTAGGATATTGATTCTGGTGGCTAATACTACATTTTCAAGGATGAGGAATGCAGTGGTACTATTTACAACATGCTAGAATGTAGCTAAATCCATGTATCTGGTATTCAGGGAACAAAATACACAGTAAAACCATTAACATATTTATTATGGTGAAGTAATACATGTTACATAATATATATGTAATATTACAGGTTTTCAACTAAATGCAGAGTTAGTCCTGAAAACACAGTCCCCCACAGTAGCAAGGGCAGTGCACTGAATTACTGCCTTGACACATTTGAAAATTGTCCACTGCAGCCCTTTTTGCATCCAGTCACCTGGGGAGGGGAGTTCAGGGGCTGCAAACATCATCTGTCCCCAGCAGTGACCAGCTTGGAAGGCAGCTCTCTTTGTGTGCTGAATCAATGCTGCTTATGTTGGGGGGAGTACTTCAATTGTTATATCTTTAAGGGTGAAGAGCTGCTTGCGTGCCTGATTGACTGACTCCTGGCTGCTAGTGCGGTCATACAATACCAGAGAGCACTGTCACACTCACTTCTCTACTTCCCCTCTTCTACGACCAGGCCAAATCTGTGGCCATGATTCGTCATTCCATGGATGTGGTAAGGCAGGCATTGGAGATTCTGAATCCTGGTCGGATACCAATCATTACTCTGGATCGACCTCTATACGCTGTGGCAAAACAAACCCAGTGGAACTGGCCAGCAACTCACGGTGAAGATCATTTTATTGTGATGTTTGTTGGGTTTCACATTGAAATGGCAGCACTCAAGGTACTTGGCAACCTCCTGGAGGGGTAGCGGTGTCATGTCCCCAGTTCCACTTCTGGTCTATCATCCTGTAGCTGGAAATAGAGTTGATGATCTATGTGCGATCAATAAGAGAGGCTGACTTCCTACTCTATAATTGACCAAGATTGTGTCTTGGTTCCTTGCTCTGGCACACACCCACTATGCCGGATGGACACCAGTCCACTTGCGTGACATGATTGTGCTAAAAGATAACCATCCTGATGTCCATGGGCAGTTTCTGAAAGGAAAGGCTGTGAAGAAGACGACATGCAGCTTCTCTGCTATTGCCATTGACCAAGCCCACGAGCAGAACAATGCCTCTGTGAAAGGTGATAGTGATGCTGTAGGCCTGACAGAGAACCCTGCAGCTCTGCAACGATGGGTGCTGTCTGGCCCCGAGATGGCACGTGTGGTTGGAGAGTTTGAGGCCTCCACTGAGAAGAGAAAAAGACTGACACCTGGCACCATGAGCAGACCAAACATGCACAAATGGCATTTGCACGAGATGTTAAAGCACTAACTGGTGCTATAGAAGACATGGGCAATCCATGCTGTGAAGAGAGCATTGTGGATCTTCTTGTACTGGATACTAGAGATCTTGCAGATGCAGCAGTCATTGACACTCTGAACCAGATTGAGAAACTTGGACAGGACCAGTATGACACCTACAGTGGAGGAAATAAGTATTTGATCCCTTGCCGATTTTTTGTATTCACCCACTTACAAATAAATGAACAGTCTATAATTGTAATGGTAGGTTTATTTTAACAGTGAGGGTAAGAATATACAAAATAAAATCCAGAAAATTACATTATATAAAAGAGAAAAATGTATTTGCATTTAACTGTGGGAAATAAGTATTTGATCCCCTTGCAACAAAAAGAAATGCTGGCTCCCACAGACCGGTTACATAAGTCCTCTTCCTTTAAGAAAGTACTCCTAATATCAACTTATTACCTGTATAAAAGACACCTGTCCACAGAATCAATAAATCACATTCCAACCTCTCCACCATGGGCAAGACCAAAGAGCTGTCAAAGTACCTCAGGGACATGATTGTAGACCTGCACAAGGTTGGGATTGGCTACAAGACCATCAGAAAGCAGCTTGGGGAGAAGGAGACTGTTGGTGCGATTATTCGGAGATGAAAAAAAATAAAATGGGCATCAATCAACAATCAATCGCCCTCGGTCTGGGGCTCCACACAAGATCTCGCACCGTGGGGTATTGATGATCATGAGAAAGGTGAGGTATCAGCCAAGAACTACACAGGAGGAACTTGTTAATGATTTCAAGGAAGCAGGGACCACAGTGACCAAGAAAACTATTGCTAATACACTACACCATAATGGATAAAATCCTGCAGCGCCTGAAGGCCCCATGCTCAAGAAGACTCCTGAAAGGCCACCATCACTGTCACAAATGGGAAAGCTGAGAACTGGTACCAAGTCAGATTGGTGGGCTGTTTGGAGGACCTGATTTCTTTACAAGAGAATGCATCTCACCGCACAGTACAGGTCATCATCCTTGATGGGGCTGCTCATGTGAACATGCGACCTGGTGCTGCTAAGACGTTTTTTTGATTATGTGCAGAAAGTGTTCTCACTATACTGACATGCTCTCAGCTGGAGCATGTCAGCAGAGTCAATGTCGTGTGGGATGAATATTTCCCCGAAAGTCTGAAACACGCAGCAAGAGAGGGAAGGGAGTTCATAGACACGTTGAGCCATCCAGTGTCATTCCTGGAAACTGGCCAGAGTTTGGGCGCATTGAAGACAAGAGGGCTGAACTGTTCTCCTTCCTGGCAACCAGTGTGACAGCCCTCAACACTGGCAAACATAGAATCAGTATTTGCACCATGTGATGTGGAAGAGGGGTGGAAGCAGGCCCGCCCCTCCCTACACACAGATCACGCAGACTGGGTGGGCCCTCACCTCACCATTGGACAAATATGCCATGGCCCTATAGCCAAAAATCCTCCTTAGGGCATGCTCTAACAGTGTGCCAAAGTTCATGTTTGTATCATCAAAAGCACAATTCTATCTGCTGGACTATTCGTGGGGGTCTGCCCCCAAAAAACAGTTGCAAGTCTGTTACAAAAAGGTTCGATGAAAAAACTAGGAATTAAATAAGATGGCTAGAGTCACGAAAAATGTATCCTTAGGTGCTTTTATTGATAGCCAACACGCTGAAAAACCACAATGTAACCAGGATTTTACAAGACGAAAACAAAAATCTCATATATGCATTACAGGTCGAGGACATATAACTGGTACCTCTTTGCTCTACAGCCACAGTCAGACTCCCCCCAAAACACTTGTGGCCCGGGTTTTATACATGTTAAGCCCCTCCCCATAGGATAATCCACTATGTATACCCCTAACCAATGTCATTCTAATCTACAAACACTTTCAAAATGCAAGACAAATTACCCAAACACACCAAATCAAAATAGGTCAACATATTATCTCTTTCTGACCACAGAAGCCCCAAACAATAACATTTGTATACTTGCAAGAAAAGTGCCACCCGCGCCCATGCACTACATGGTATGCTCCAATTGAGCACAGGTGTTCCCACTGATTGAGCCTCTACTTAAGGCTGCTTCTTTCTGTTGCTCTGTTTGTCCTTCACAACCTTGAAGGAGAGGGTAAGCAGGTTACTTGCAAAAAGACTTCCAATAAATTAGATTTGAACAAACAATGGCTTGGGTTTTATGTTATCAATGTGTTTGTTCTTTCTGATGTAAAGTCAAGGTTGTATCTGTTTGCAGCGCTGAACTGTTCCTTTGAATATTTTGAATTTTGATATATGATCGTAATTACTTGTATTTCAAATTTTGAAGGAGGGTGAGCAAGCATCTTGAGGAACATTCATCATTAACTCCTCCAAAAATATAGTTTATTCAATAATAAATGAATATGTGAATCATAACAGTTATTGACAGCTGATAATAATATGATTGTTAATAGTATCATATTCATTCAGTCAAACATCGATGAGACAGTTAATTAATGTACTTATTGCAGCAGTCTGCATATATGTGGTACCCCTGCTGGTCTAAGAGTGAAACAAACTCATTCAGTTATTGTTCAGTTAAAATTCATTAAATTATGTCTACCACCTTATATATTTATATGTAAGGCTTTATATTACTGATGTGCCACAATAATGTATCCTGATGTTATTGAGTTAAAATATTAATATTGTGGCTTTCCAAGTTAACATTGATTGATATAACTGCGATTAAATCAGTATACTTCTGCCAGGGGATGCCACCCCTCAAAATCTCCTGCCACCCCATGAATATTTGTCTGTGTTTCAGCAAATGTTAATATGTTTCGACACTTGTAAATTTGTCTCTAGCTTTGTAAAAGTGGTTCGCATCTTGTTAATTCGTTTTTGTTAATGTTAAATCGAATTTTCTTTGGTAAAAGTGTTTTGCTAATGTAATTTTGTTTTATAAAATGTACATTTGTTTCATCCACAATTGAAGTGTGAAATCCACAATTTCACACTTTGTAATTGTGGATTGCACCTCTCAGCCACCGTAGTATTTCCTTGAACATATGAAATACTTACTGAAGTAAAAAGATGGACAATCTGTGCAACAGAACGTAGATTCTGCATATTATTTTATAATTTGTCTACGTTTGTATTCATTGCTTCTGATGTACATGCAACAATTGAATAAAAAGGTTACAAAAATAAATCAAATTCTGAAATTAAAAGTACAGTCTGTATCTTTTGGCAGCAAATGTTCTTATCTAGTCTCTACCCAATTCTTGTAATGAAGAATAAAATGGAAATGGAAATTCATGCCCAAGGAAACAAGAGTCGAAACAGAGAGGAACATCTGTAATAACCTTTAGAATTGTCCACATTTTACTTCAACTGTATTATATCCAATTTGTTCCAAAGAAAGAGCCTTTCTTTAAATGAAAAATGACTGTTCACTTAGTCATTGAGGGGTGAATCATGGGGCAGCACGAGTGTTTTCCACCCAGGGAGGAGATTAAACTTCCTTCTGTCAATATTAAAGGCTCATCTGAGGCTTTTGGAGAGATTGGAACATCCGTCTGCAGGATTTCATCATGGCAGTCTGGAGGAAATAAGGTTAGAGCCTCCCTATTGTCTTCTTCACACAGCCAGTATATGTTATTGCATCTATGGCAGACATATCAGGTTTTGGTCTTGTGAAGGCTCACAAGACGTTCTGCCTCTGCCTCCTTACTTGGTCGGGCCGCTCACTTGTCAGCCTCACACATAGATATAAAAAGGGACCTATACAATACGTGCAATCAACCATGAAGACACAAACTCAAGTGCATTAGCTTTCAATGAGCTAATTATTTTAAAAGCCTAGGAATTCTATCTTGCTGTAATACTTTCTTTATACTGAAATACATATGATTTTGTGCATATAGTGCTGAAATAAAAAACGTAAAACTTAAAGGGGACCTTTCATGCAAAATGCACTTTGTGATGTCTTTTATACATAAATATGTGTCCCCGGTGCGTCGGGGGAACTCACGCAGCGTCAGAAAATAAAACCCTCTCTCTTTTGCTCTAACAGGGCTTTAAAAGAGGGGTTTGAGCAGTATAAGGCATGGCTACAATGGGTGATCTGTTTGGTATTTTGAAAAAAAAACTTCACAGACATGTTTTATATAGGTATGGCCCTACAATATATATTTCAAATATAGCATGATAGGTCCACTTTAAATGGGTCTACAAATCAACTGTTGTATTTTGACAAAAAAATACTTTTAGCAACATGCTAACAATAACAGTTCTAACATGCTATGCTGTTTAGCAGGTATAGTTTTAACATTTTCACAATCGTTTAGCCTGTTAGTATTTAGTTATTTGCATTGAAAAGCCACACTACAGGCTAATGGGAACATCATCAGTTGTGAATAAATGAGACATTCTGAGCAGGTGATCGAAATATTTAATGCATTTTGAGCCTTTGAGGGAGATTTAAATGTAAATCTGCTTACATTTGTAATTTAATTTTCGACTGAATAAGTGCCTTTTTTGTCCCCAGGATATTATATGCATTCGTATTGAAAGTATTTGCACAATGCATTATATTATCAAGCAGTGTCAGCACTTTGCACTCATTGGAATTTGAAGATACCATATGAAGGACCTTAACAGAAGCTATAAAAAAACGATTTTAATTTATCACAACAATGAATTATGGTTAGAATCTTTGAGTGACTATTGCAGTTTCTTCAAACAAAACAATATATTTTTTCATCCTTCAGAAATTCGAAATATCTTCTCTTTTATACATGTTATAGTTGAAATACAAATTGCAGTTATGCCCAAAAGGTATTTACTCAGTCCTATTGAACTTATACTTGTCTTTTCTCCTGAAGACCATGGGTAAACCACAATTATGCTATTTTCCATATTTTGTATCATAATGTAATATGACTGAGAATCCCATCTTCAACACTTCTGTTACTTACATTATGTATTACTGTTAACTGTTATTTCTTCTTTAAGATTGACACATTTAAGCTGCTTAGTGCCCTCATGCTATATTAAAAGTATTATGCAATGAATTCATCTAATCATCATTTTTATATTCTTTTTTTTTACATATTTATGCTAATATGAACTAATTATTTAGCTTATTGTCATCATCTTCTATTTACAAAAAATGTAAATTAAAAAAATGACCTGAGATTGACCATGACACATTTTGATAGTTAAAGTGTTTCACACTTTGAGATTGTCGATTGCACCTCTCAGTCACCGTAAAACACTGTATGTCAGAGAATCATGAATGGCACCATTATTTTCAAAATCTCTACATTTCACATTCAATAGCATTTTTTTTATTTTACAAAAAACAAATACATTAGATTAGACCTTTAAACAACACAATCAGAATTATAATAACAGGTATTCAAATAGAATGACATTAACTGTTTTTCAATGTAGTAAAAGCAGAGCAATAACATAAGATGTCCCAAATTCGATGAAGGCGCAGCAGAGAAAATAACTCATGGAAGAACAGAGTTTTTCATTTACATTTCCAAAGTGGTTAAAGTTGGGTTGAATGTAAAATAATAAGGAAGTTGGCTGTGAAAGAAATTGGCCATTAACAGCGCCACCCTGTTTGGTTTTGTACGCGAGGCACTTACCCAGCTGGCTGCCTTCTAAATATCTCACCGGATTTATGTTCCTTAGGATCAGAGTTTTTATTTCAGCCCCCACTGTGGTCCCCATTATATGCTTTTATTGTTAAATTCTGCAAACGTGTGGGTGTTGGTACATCAAACTGTCACAGACGGAGGAAATCACAAACATAAATTATTTGATTATAGGGCCGATGTCCCTATTTGAGATATTATCGGATTATCACCTGTAAGAACGTATAGCCCCACCAGCACCAGGCGCAACGAGTGACCAGCAGCTTGTCAGAGTGATTAAAGGACATTTTGCCCCAAACTGCCCCAAACTGCCCCTCCCTCTCGTCAGATGACAGAGCTGCATGTAGAGGACTAGATGGAGACAGATGCATCTTTGAAGCCTGTGTAACGGAGTTAAAAATGTGTATAAATAATTATTAGTTTATAAATTACGATTTACAATAGGTTGTGAATTTTATATTTATGAGATTGTTTCCTTAATATTTTTGAGTAATGTTTCTAGTGGGAACACTTCCGTTGCACATTGTTTTCTACTTCCTGTATGTCATTTCCGCTTTCCCCTCACACTGAAGTGAGGATTGCTGAGGATGTGCAACGAAGATGTAAAGGACATGTTGTGTTTGTTCTCAGAATAAATACACTCAGATGCTTCCCTGCCCGTTTCCTGGTCGATAACGAGTCGCTTACGGTTGTGACCCGTTACACCTGCATGGCTCATACGGCTAAATTAGCTGGCAAAAGAGGGAAGAAATGCTTGCACGCGAGGTGGATCGGGGTTTACAAATCTGACTTAAGCTTGAGAGAAGAAATAGCATTTGTACACAGAGAATTTCCAACTTGCATTGGAATACTACTTTTCACCACATAATATCTCAATGTCTCCAAAATCCCTGCGTCACCTTGGTTGGTTATTGGCTAATGGCTACACAAGCCAAAACATAGTTATGACATCATAAAGTGGCCAACATCTGACCAGCTCATTTTCAGACAGGTTTTTATATAAATGGATCAGGAAAGCAAGTGAGTAAATCTTTTTTCCTGAAACGTTCAGAATCTCTAAACGCAGAGGGGATGCATTTAAAATTGGATTTTGCATAATAGGCGACCTTTAAAGGTGGGGTATGTAATTTATTTCAGAAACAGTTGTTGTTATATTCCATGGAATGCTCCATGGAAGGAAAGGATATAGGAGGAGCCCAGCCGGTTACGAGGAGCTGACTCCTCTGGGCACTCTTGCCGTGCCAGCCTCGGGGACCTGTGGCTGGTTCTATCAGTAGTGTTGTTTAGAAGGAAATAAATAATTGTTATTTTCTTACCCTTCGTCTCTCCTCCCTGTTTGTTTTGTTGCAGCCCAGGAGCCGGGTTGTAACAGATGGGGGCTCGTTGTTTTGGACCTGGGAAGCGTGGCAACTGGATGTCCGTTGTGGGGACGGTTTTCGCTGGTTGTTTGGCAGTAGCGTATGGTGGTGAGTGTTTTGCAGAGCACAGAGCGTTAGTTACCGTGGTGTCTATCCCTGTTAGGGTCTAGTACGGTCAACCTGGGGTAGACCTGAACGTAAGACGCAAGGTCAGGCACAGGGTGATTCGGATATATGTCATTTCTGCAGGGGGAGAGGGCACTGGAAGGTTGACTGTCCCAAAGCTAAGGCTAGCAGGGGGAACCATGTAGGCCGGGTTAACTCTGCTGCTTGTGCGGTGTCTGTAAAACCTGTCCCTGTCGTCTCTCCCTGTCAGCAGGTTAATGAGCCATGTGGGTTGAAGGAACCGGATTTCTCTGCGTTTATGTCAAACGGATACGTGTCACTGGTGGGGGGTGACGTTAGAGTGCCGGTAAGAATTTTGAGGGACACGGCAGCATATGATTCCTACATTTTGAGCTCTGTGTTATCATTTTCACACAACTCTGGAACTGGGGATTTTGTCCTGATGCGAGGTATGGGGATGAATGTTGTGCCTGTTCCTCTGCATTTGGTTGTGCTTAACTCTGATTTGGTACAGGGGGAGGTCGTCATGGGGGTCCGTCCTGTACTGCCGATTGAAGGAGTGGATATCATCCTGGGGAACGGCCTGGCTGGCAGCCGGGTGTGGGCTGATGGTCCTCCACCTCCGATAGTATCATCTTCACCCTCAGAGACTGGTTACCCTGATGAGATCGCTAGGTGTTTTCCTGATGTGTTTGTAGCTTGTGCGGTGACCCGGGCTGGGAGCCGTGTCCAAGAAGAATCTGAGGAGGATGCGATTGATGTAGATTTTGTGGTTGTTCCTGACTCATTGTTGTCTGTCTCCCGCAGTGAGTTGGGAGTAGAACAGAAGGCTGACATCTCTCTCAGTCGGTTCTTTGAGGCTGTTCTTTCCACTGAGGGGGGAAAGAGCGCCGCCGGTGGTTATCTGCTGCAGGGGGAGCTGCTGGTCAGAAAATGGTTACCACATGGGGAGGATTTCATCGGTGAGCCAGTGTTTCAGGTTGTGGTCCCATTAAAATTTCGGGAGGAGGTCCTTAGGACCGCACATAATCAATCGGGACACCTGGGCGTCCGTAAAACCTATAACTACATCTTGCGGTATTTTTTTTTGGCCTCTGTTAAGGAAAGATGTGTCTCAGTATATTAAGTCGTGTCACACATGCCAAATGACGGGTAAGCCAAATCAGAAAGCGAAATCCGCTCCATTGTCTCCCTTCCCAGCGGTGATGCAGGCTTTTGAGTATTTGATTATTGATTGCGTTGGGCCTTTACCTTGTTCTAAAGCAGGTAGCAATTATTTGCTTACTGTGATGTGTCAAAGCACAAGGTATCCAGCTGCGTACCCGCTGCGTTCCATCACCACAAGGTCAGTTGTTAAAGCCCTGACACGGTTCATTTCAATCTTTGGAATCCCAAAAGTTATTCAGAGCGATCAGGGTTCAAACTTCTCATCACATCTTTTTGCGCAGGTGGTGAAGCAGTTGAAGGTCCAGCATAAGCAGTCTTCTGCATATCACCCACAGAGCCATCAGACTCTGAAGTCTCTGTTACGGGGTTATTGTGTGGAGATGAATCGGGATTGGGAGGAAGGGCTACCCTGGCTTATGTTAGCGGCAAGAGAAGTTGTGCAGGAGAGTACAGGGTTTAGCCCTAATGAACTTGTTTTTGGCCACAGAGTGCGTGGGCCGCTTGCGCTGTTGAGCGATGCTGCCATGCCGTCAGAAACCCCTAAGAATCGTGTTGACTATGTAAACGGGTTCCGGCATCGGTTGTATTCAGCTGCGGAGATGGCCAGGGATAAGTTGTCGTCCGCCCGGGGAAAGATGAAGCGTCTGTATGACCGGAAAACCGAGCAGTGCTCGTTTAGTCCTGGTGATCAGGTCCTGGCTTTGTTGCCAATGGTTAATTCGCCGATTCAGGCACAATTTTCTGGCCCTTTCACAGTACTCGAGCAGGTATCTGACCAAAATGTACTCCTGTCCACGCCGAAGCGTAGAAAAGCCACTCAGCTCTGCCATGTAAACCTGCTGAAGTCGTACTATGGTGGTGAGGCTAGACCTCTCTCAGCAGCAGCGGCAGTGGGGAGTCAGGTCTTCGGAGGTGAAGATGATGGGGTTACAGCGCCTGATGAGAGCTTGTTGCGGGGAAGATGGAAAAATACTGAAACTTTGCAGAATAAGGAGATCTCTGCCTTTATTACACCCTCAGGATTGTATTCCTATAATGTGATGAGTTTTGGTCTGCGTAATGCTCCCTCCACATTTCAGCGACTTATGAACAGGGTGGTGTCGGGGTTGGAAGGTTGTGCCGTGTACTTGGATGACGTTGTGATCTATAGCGATACGTGGGAAGAACATTTGGCCCGTACGTTAGTTTTTGAGGTTTTGCATGGAGCCTCCATTTGCGCAATAATGTTCTTAACTGGATCTTCATTGACAAAGTGTGACTTTGCAAAGGCCACCGTCACTTACCTCGGAAAAGTGGTGGGGCAGGCCATAACCCCATCACTTTCTTGAACTCAGTTTGTTGCCCAAATCGTAGGTTGATGCGATGGATGCTGTATCTACAGGCCTATTGCCTGGACATTCGCCACATTTAAGGTTCGGATAACGTGGTAGCCGATGCGTTGTCTAGAGCTTCGAGCTTCTGAAATGCCTCTTCGGGAGCCGAAGTTGATGAGGTGGGAAAGAGGAAAGTCAGGAACTACAACACGGTCTGTATGGATCCGTCCAGGGTTACCATGTTACTATTGTTAGGAAATTTACGGTGTTCTTAGGAGAACTCCTTTCTTATGGGGGGGAGTGTGACGACCCCTCCACACCATGTGGGGTGCTGTTTCTGTGTGTGCTTTGTGGGTGTGCTTGGGTTCATAGGTTCAGGTGCTGATGAGCTACACCTGGAAAGGAAAGGATATAGGAGGAGCCCAGCCGGTTACGAGGAGCTGACTCCTCTGGGCACTCTTGCCGTGCCAGCCTCGGGGACCTGTGGCTGGTTCTATCAGTAGTGTTGTTTAGAAGGAAATAAATAATTGTTATTTTCTTACCCTTCGTCTCTCCTCCCTGTTTGTTTTGTTGCAGCCCAGGAGCCGGGTTGTAACAATCACAACTGGACCTTCTGTAGACACACACACCCCCCGCTGCCGCCGCACCCCCGGCGTTATAATGTCCGTCTTTTCACTGAATTGTCGTCTTGAAAAGGGTACTCACAACAATTTCGCAACAACTTCATCTTCACCTGTTGCACTTGCCATTTCAACATTAAAAACAATAAAACGGCATGAATTGCTTCGTCGCATTCATAGATCCTCTGCCTCGAGCCAGTTAACTAGCGGGCCTTCTAGAATACCCTGGAACTGAGGGAAACTGAAAGAATACGCCCATTGGCTACAAATCAATATATGATTGGTTGATCAAACTGTCAGTCCAAATGTACGCTCTCATTCAGTGCAACGGCCAGGGCATTCTATCAAGGATAGAATACCTTGGTTGAAGGATATTCTACCCAGAGACCCAGAACATGATCTGATTGGATGCTTTCTTTTCAAACACAAAACCACTGAAATGCGTAGTGCATGGACCGAGAAGAACAAACAAATCAACGTAACACTGTAATATCACAGATCAACAACACAGATACGATTCACTGAGACAAATGTAACATTTGTTATATTGGGCTATATAAATAAACATTGATTGATTCTCATTTATTCATTTTATATGAATTGTATTTATATAATTAAATCGATGTTTTGTTTGTTTTATCTGAGTGTTCCAGGGTATTCTCTGAATACCTTGAAGACCCTGACGGTTCGCCACTGCGGTCAACAATATAATGTACCTTGGTCAGTTTGGATTTATCGTGGCATTTATTCTTAATTAAAGTGAATTTATTTCATTTCAGTCAGTCATTTGTGTGTATGCAGGTGTGGGACATTCCAAATGTTCAAAAAGTGAGCACTCCAAGAATCGACAACAGTTTGTCAGGGTAAAATAAAACATTGTCAACATATTATTTGGTGCCACAAGAAGCAGAATGTTTTAACAGTACAGTAGTTTGAATATATTTGTTGTTTACCTTTATCAGACCTCTCAGGCACCCACAACCAGCGTCTGATCGGGTAAGACTAATTAAAAATGTAATTATACCATGTAGGTTTGAATTTGTCAACATGAAATCAATAAATACCTTTGTGTGCACTTATTTCCTGGATAAAAATAGGATGGAGAACCAACCCCATTCCAGGAAGAGGTCCAATCTGCCCCGGGTCAGAACAACTTCTAAACGATGTTGACAGTTGCATCGTGACACAGTTGTTTGGTGTGTATCTTTATATGTGTTTGTTTGTATAGCCTCCAATCACAGTGGGTAACATTGCCAGGAAGCAGAACAATTATACTTTCATACATTTCCAAATGACACCCACAACATCTGACATCTAGTGAAGACGATACAAAAAACACCCACAAATATTTTTCAAAGATCAGATATTGTTTCTTGCATCCATTTCAAATGTTTACAAGGTTGTGCAGGAGTATGACAAAAGTGCTGTTGTCAGTTTAGAACCCAATGTATTAAAAAAACAAGAAGAGGATCGACATCATTGCATTTTTTGTAAATATGACTGTCATGCATATATTATGTATTTGAAAGTAATTATTCAACTGTCTTCTCACTGCAGCAACTACATAAATGTGTATGCACCTATCATTATTGATAGCAAGCCAGAAGACAAAATGGAGCAAACTGCAGGGGAAAGGTATTAATTGTTACTATTACCACTTAATTTTTCTATTCTATACTGTAAATCTTAATACTAGCTTCATCATTAGGGCCCGAGCACGGAGCGCTAGGACCCAACGTCATCCTAGCACGAAGTGCGAGGAAGCTATTGTTATTGGTGGAATTATTCTTATTAGTCGCCATCATTCCTGCTTTTGAGGGCTTTAGGATGCTTAAAAAGTTGTATAATTTTGCACGGATGCCCGAACCGGTAAAAATTACAACATTCTGGAATCAATGGGTTAAAATATTTCAACTTGCTCGCTAGCGCCACCAATCAAAATCCCAATTCGGAATACATTTACAAATGTTTTCTTCTAAATTAGCATAATATTCTAAACAGTTAAATATTCACTTACATTTCAATTTTCAGTTTTTCAACACCAAACTTCGCATACAGTATCAGTGGAGGGTTAGATACATTACCGTAGAAAATGAGTATGTTAGGACGATAAATATTTCCGCCGTCAATCAAAACGTACACGCAAAAAGGCGGGGCTTAGAATGAAATGCTCTTAAATCATCAACAATGTATCCAAACATCACAAATGTTGGTAGATAGGTTCAGTCTGTCTTGGGGAATAGGCACACCAAATAATTTACATTTTGGACTATAGGGGGTGCCAAACACACCACCAATTTATAACTCAAGAACGGATGGACGAATCTTTTTATTTTTTTTTACACATACTCTTTTAAATTGCGATAGCATAAAATGAGCTTCGGACGCAAAACTTGTGACACACGTCAGAGCCCACGACCTTTTCGAGAATGTAAAAAAAAAACGTAAATTTTCAAAAAAAACTGCTTGGCACAGACATTTCTCATGGAATTGCGGACATATTTGTAAATGGATTCCATTAGCCCCGCCCTCCAGGAAGTCGGCCATTTTGAAAAATGTGTGTTTTTCAGCCATTTTAAGCACATTCTTGCGAACTCCTCCTAGGGGAATGATCGGAAAAATTCCAATCCAGGACACGTTCAGCCCCTATCCAATATGATACTTAATTGAGAAGAACATTTTTGATAGCTCAATCGTGGAGGTCGTAAGCTAACAGCGAATACACCATTTTTGACGATTTACATGTCGCAAATTACTCCAAACTACTCGGATATAGTTATTCCGATATTCACGAAACGCTGTATACATATAGTAGAGGAACAAACCCCCCAAAAAGGCTTCAGTTATCGAGATACCCCTACCCGAGGTAGAACAAAGCACAACCATGTTTTTTAATTTCTTTAATATCTGTAATATATGAAACGGATTGTTGTATAAAAATATTTTACTGCAAAATGAAAAGATTTGGTTGATGTATGGAACCTTCCCATAACCGAAAATAGTGAAAATGTAGGCTCCTCTGAAGGGGGCCATGTCAACCTTACCACGTGTATATCTGGAAATAAGGATCAGAATGTCACCAACTTTGGTTCATATGTTCAGGGTGAGGCAAAGCATACACTAAAGCACATTTTGTACCAATACCTTTGTCCATCTTTGTAAAATATACAATCAAACACTGATACAATTTAGGCGGAAATGAAATTTGAAAGGAAAAATCCAAAAGGTATGTTTATACTTTTCTGTCATTATTAAAGTTAGGAGACCAATCCCCAAAAAACCTTATTTATGTGTACCAAAGAGTGTTATCTTATGATAAATGTTGGTTATTTGACTATTAGGGGCTGGTAACCTCTTCTGTCACCAGCCCCTAACAGGTTGCTAGTGCAGCAAGGTCTTCAAACTGACAAATAGAATGGGACCTATAGGTGTAAATGGATGAACGAAAGGACACAGACCATAGATTAAGGCAACAAACAAGATTTAATATAATTATTTTTATATAATATATATATAATAATAAACCCATCTTTATCATTCTTAATGCATTTATCTTTATATTTAGTTCATCTTTGAATTGACATGGTGATAGGCCTACTGTGAGCCAACAGGCTTGCATGACAGCATTTTCATGATATAAATGAACATTTTTGACTGAACAAATCAAACATTAGTTAAAATTAAACCATAAATTCAAAATACATACACAGCATTTAGTCAAATTTGCTTTATAAAGTCTATTATTGTTCTTACATTTAAACCAGGTATATCAGGGAAAGACATTTAGCCTATAGGATTTAGACTACTTTTTATCATTCCTAAAATTTGCCTTAACATTAACATATGAACAAAAATATAAATGCAACACTTTTGTTTTTGCTCCCATTTTTCATGAGATGAACTCAAAGATCTAAAACATTTTCTATACACACAAAATAACATCAAAATAAAGATATCCAACAACTGATTATTTCACTATCTACACAGCACTGATTCGTCTGACACAACTCTCTGCAAAACTGGGGCAAAAGAATATTCTCGTAACTGCAGACCTTGCAATTTATAGCAAAGCCCAGGAGATCATGTGGAGCAAACCATCTTCTCTTCATGGAAAGGTAACAATGCGATTGGGAGGCATGCATATTACTATGGCATATCTTGCAAGCATTGGCAAGCTCAAGAGAGATGGTGGACTGCTCTCCATTTTGATTTAGTCTGACGTATATGGTGAGAACACTGCTCGACAAATGCTCCAAGGCAAACAGCTTTTAAGAGGCGTTCGAAGCTTGAAAATAATCCAAGAAGCTTTCTTTCGACTCTTTTTGAAAGCAATGATGTCATGGACAGAACAACAAGGACAGGACTCATTAATCTCCAGGTTGGAACAGCTGAAGGATGTACAACATTCATTCCATGCCAAAAACAGGGCATCAGCACAACACATTGTCAAAGAAATAGAACTGACACATTTTTTCAGCAGCAGGTAGTAAGCAGTCCCCCAACTTTGCTTATTGGTTCACATTCATGCAAGGAGTTGACCTGATGTTGAGAATGCTGCGCGCAGAGAGAGATGCAGACTTTCAACTTCACTTGAACTGTATGGTGGACGTTTTAATGTGGTTTAGGGCTGCTGGAAGAAGCAACTATTCCAAGTATGTACCTATTTATCATGAGGAAATGAGAACACTTCACCAACAGCAACCAGAGTCATACAAGTTCTTGCTAGAAGGTAGATTTGTTGCACGGCGGTCTGACGAGCGGAGCTTCAACTGTGTTGCAACTGACCAGGCACTGGAGCAAACAATCAACCGTGAGGGCAAGAGAGAAGGTGGAGTTATTGGTCTCACATTAAAGAAAGGGGCTCTCACAAGATGGTTGATGACACGACATGTGACAACAGAGTATGTGGATGCAATGAAAGATCTTTGTTGCAAAACTGACCAAGGTCCACAAACCCACCAAGAGCATGGATCTTCTAGAACTGATCGAGATGAGACAGACATAAGAAAAATCATGGAAATTGTCGAACAAAACCAAAACCCCTTTGATCTTGATAGTGTTCCTGCAGAGCTTGTTAACATTGTCACTGGTCAAGTTGCCTCTGTGAAGGTGACAAAAGGTTTGTCCTGTTTCCTTAAAGATCTCAACAACAAAGTCAACTGTTCATAGAGCAGCGCCTTGCACAGGACACAAGAACAGAGAGTTTCTGGGAACCAGAGAAAAGAAAATGCTCAGTCACTTTTGCAGATATGAAAGCACCACTATCCAAAAAGAAGTCTGGACAGAATCACATGGACTCAGAGGTCCTTTTCAGGAGACTTTTAGCCATTTCAAGCCAAAGAGATGTGTCCATGGAAACTGTGTTGTCTCATGAGTTAGCTGCTGTACCACCTGCTTTGTTCTATGATGGATAGTGGTGGTCTAATGGATAGTGAGGTGGGCTGAAGATCGGAAGGTTGTGAGTTCAAATCCCGCCAGGAACACCACCACTAGTGTGCCCTTGAGTAAGGCACTTCGTCCTTAGTTACTCCAGAGAGAATGTCCCTGTAATTGGTAATTGTAAGTCGCTTTGGATAAAAGCGTCAGCTAAATGAAATGTAATGTAATGATGATGGCAGAATGAGAAAAACCTCGAAGGCTGACCTAGCCAGAAAGTTAGAGTCAATTGTGCCAAGTGAATATCACATAACTGATGTAAGAGGACCATCTGCATACATCATAGATGGTATGGCATTAATTCAGAGTCTGAATGAATCAGGTTTCCAAACATTCAACGACCTTACGGAACGTGTTCTCAAAAGAATATTTTCATTTCTATCAGGAGAGGGAAAAATCGAAATATCAAAACAGAGGCCCGGGGTGCAAAACGCATCAATGACAGCGACCCTCTACCACACAGAACAACACCATTTATATAAACACCTATCGTGACAGGGCGTCACTGCAGCACTTGCATAGACCTCACAGCGGGCGGAACTTGTCATAAAGTCCGCAAAAATAAAGCCCGCCCATTTGGAGGGAAGATATGATTGGTCAATTGTACTGTCATTTGACATTACTCTCTCGTTACTATAGCGGGCCCTCTGTGAATGTAGAGAGGGACCAACAAGCCCTCCCGTCTTCACAGTAACTCGCAGAGACGGCATTTAACCCTTCACATTCCAACAGAAACTGAACAGGCAGATTCGAAGGATTTAGTTCTTTGGAAATATTATTTTACATACAATTAAATCAAGTTATTTTGGTAAAGCTAATGAAAAATATAACAACAAAAACATATACATTTTTTTTTTTTTTTTAATGTTTTCAAATATTATTTCTTAGAATATCTTAGGCCCTCACAGAGGACCTAGAGGGCCCTGACGGCTCGCCACTGAGTACAGGTAACACATAACTGGTACGCAGGTTATGTGCGTAATCTGAAAGCGTACCGTCAATTGTGTCACAAAGCGTATTTGCATACCGACGTACTTGTGAAGCTTTTCCAGAAGGCGGTTAGATCACCGGACGACAGAGTCGGTCTCCGTGTGCACAGACAGGGCTGCTGTTAACATCAGTCTGTACAACGGAATTGTGCCAAAACTACGCCAACCGGCTGCGAAGGGAGACTCCCCCCCTTCACTGGAGAACTGCGCTAAAACAGCTGATCACAACGTTCACACTCTGTGGTCACGAAGTACTCCACTCGCCACCCCCCCTGTCAACTTTCCTGAAGTACTCCCCCATTGATAGAAATCAACACGTAATGAATTAAGACCCCACGGTTTGATGATCGATAGGTGTGTGGGCTGTCTTTCATTTTGACACGCAGAACATTTTTATAATAAACATAGATACTGTATGTTAAATGGATATATCCGCCTTCTTTCATTTATCTTTCCATTCCCACAACAATATACATAAAGAAATGGCATATTTTGGACATAGTTCGAATGGTGATTAATCATGATTCATTAATTTTTAAGCTGTGATTAATCTGATTAAAATGTTTAATCGTTTGACAGCCCTAATTACAATACATCACTTTGTCTTTCCCAGCACAGAGTACCTGACTGCGGCACACATTGTTGCAAAACTCTCTGCAAAAATAACAAATACATCTTGCAGCAGGTTCAATATGAATAGAGCCAATGTATGGAATGGAGCAATCCACGGCTTCAAAGGTGCCTCATTCGATCCCTCTCATGAGATGTCAGTTAAGTTCACTGATGATGAGGGACAAACTGAGGATGGAGTGGACACTGGTGGTCCCAATCGGGAGTTCCTGACCCTCCTTATGGAATGCCTGAGAATGCGAAGAAAACATCACGTCATAGCAACTGTTTGTGCCCCATGGCGGTGTGACTTTCCCAGCCGCTCACTGTCTCAAAATCTGATTCTAAATGTATAATTTTCTCTATAAAGTTAGAACTAATACACAATTATGAATGTATAATATAAGCTGTTTTGTGTATTTAATCATGTATTGGTCTACGATTTACTGATGGCTTCTACATATTTCACATAAACAGACAATGAAAAAATGTATCCTTCATGCTGATAACTAGTGTATGCATCTGCCAATTAGTATTCTAAACAGAGTAGTGTGTTAAACCCTTATTTCTTGCATTTGAAACAGATACAATAAAAAAAGTGAACATACTGTTCAGTTCAGGTTCAGGTTATTTATTTGTACCCATAGGTAGATTCTGTTTGCAGAGAAAAAGACAAGGGTTCCATCCTGACACTAAAAACAAACAACAGACACATCTCTAATAAAAGGACTAGTAAAAGGACAAGTATACCCTGCTCAACAAAATCTCATAATATTTAAAAAGACGCCCGCAGCCTTGAGAGCGAGGCGCGGCGAGGCGCCGCAGTTCCTCCCCACGGGCTGCGGAAGCGAAATGCTTGATGGGAAACGACCAAGCCCCCAGGAAGCACGCCGGACTAAGATGAAAATATTTGTGCTGGCCAAACGGCGGTACTACACTTCCGTTTGGTTGCCAGGCCCGGAAACACTTTTTCCCATTGACTTACATGGGGAAAGAGTGGTCTGTAAATCGTTGGATAAGTTGTTTTAAACTAAATAAACTACCCAGTATGAACACTTGTATAGCCCTTATTAAAAACATTCGTTCCTCAAGTTGTAATAATGTGCTAATAACGTTATTCTGAGAGTTATTTCCCTCTGCATTATGAACGCGCATCTAACCCACGGGACAGCGCCGCCCGGCACGTTCATGTTACGTGTCCCGACCAATCAGAGCACACTGTGCTCACAGGGAGGGTGGGGGCTGGAGCTATTGGAGCTACAACGAGCCGTTAAAGGCAGAGAGTGAAATTCAGTGAATACACGTAGTTTACAGAGATGCTGTTTGAGAAACCAATGTGAGTTGCGTTTATCTTTACCCATGGATGCACAATAAGAACGGACCCATATCGTCTTACTGCCATCCCACAGAGCTGTAATAATGGATATATTGCACATGTTTGCTGTAATTCATTATCATACTACATGGGCTGTATGATTAAATCTTGTACCATACATGTTGTATTAAATAAAGTTAATATTACTTATTATTATAAGTATATATATATATACACAGTGCAATCATTCTTTCATGCTAAATGAAGCTCTGTTGCTTGGATATCACTAGATCCTGTTACAGCGTAATATAAGTACATAACGATTGATGTCACATTAGCATAATTACTAGCTAGCCGCTAGCTGCTAACTGCCGCCTCGTTAATATCAAATCCATCATAATAACAATCCATTACCATGCTGTCATGAACGTGTGGTGCTGTTACGTGTACGCAAATTGACGTGCTTGATGTGAACGAGCATTTTGGTTAAAGTTGCGCATGCGCTATGAGTGCACATACGGGTACTTCTCAGGCATGCCGGGTAATCTGTGACGTTTCACTCTCTCAAAAGTTGGGCCATTTTATCATCATGCGCTAATGAGCAACTCTCATAGGAATGAATGAGGCCCCGCCTCCCACGCTGTATCCAGTTCTTATTATACATCCATGGAAACGACTCGCTGATATCTCGAACTGAGTGCTCATTGGTGGTTTTTACCCCGTGCTGCTGATGAAACTCTCCAATTGGCTCGGCAAAAGTTTGTAGTTGTTTTGTGTCAGTTTTACGTCGCCACATCCATTCCCATTTTTCATCATTGTTCCACAATGTTTATCATCATGAAATTAATATCTATATATTTTATACTATACTTGCACTGCTTACCGTTTTCATACTTTATATATCTTAGCATATTCATACACACTGTTCATACTGCTCACAGGCTGATATCTAGTGTATTCATAAATACACTAATAAATTATATTATATTATTATTATTATTATTATTAGTAGATAAATATATTTAGATATGTATATATATATATATATATATATATATATATATATGTCATATGTACAGATCCATCCTACTTTTCACTTGTCACTTTAACTTTTAGTACATAGCTCGGATGACCAAATGTTTATATATGCTCTCAGTTACCTTGTCATTACCATTTTGCTTTATTATTGATCCTATTTCTATTTTTGACCTGTGTGAATCTTTACTGTCCTGTTTTTTTTTTCACGCTTACCCTGTTGCTGCTTCCTACTGCTGAATTTCCCCACGGGGATTAATAAAGGACCATCTAACTAACTATCTAACTTCATACCCCTCACTGTTTATTCATCATTCAATTCATTCTATATTTTATTCTATAGATTGTGTACATTACTTTTCACTTCACTGCTTGTTGCACCTGGTTAGAAGCTAAACTGCATTTCGTTGTCTCAGTACCTGTAATATGTGCAATAACAATAAAGTTGAATCTAATCTTGAGCAGGAACAAATGTATTTACTGAGTACATATCTGACATTAACGATTAAACACATGTGTGCATTCTTTATAAATGCAAACCGAGTCAAGCCGACTCCGGAGGTGGCGGTACGCACCTTAAAGTTGTTTGCAATCCGCCAAAAAACCGAGAGAAGAAGAAAAAGAAGAAGAAGCCGACTCCGAGCTGTCCGACTTCAGGCGAGCTTTTTGAGACCTCCCCCGGCTGCGATCGGCTATTCTCGTCTACTTTCGAGGCGAGCCGCAATGCGTCTCAAACAAGCCTATTATGTCTGGTCAGACGTCAATCTGTTCCACGTTGCGCGCCCCCTAGAGGCCTGGAGCACTGTGTGTTTTGGGGTTTGCAGCGTTTTTCTGTTGCGTTTGTTTTCGGGGTTTATGTGCAGTGGCGCCTCCAGACATTTTTCATAGGGGTAGCCAAATGGGGCCACTGAAAATCTTGGGGTGGCCCACCAAAACCAAGCATTTAATTGTTGTAAAAGTATAAACTAGATGAAAACAATGGCAAAGAGAATCACCTACTGATATACTTTGGTTTCTTATTTTACATTTTCTGATACTATTCATCTGAAGTGAATATAATACGGATAGTTAACATTTGACTTCAAACAACATTTAAAAGAACCTGGTTTTGTGTTGGTGATTTATTGTTTTGTTATTCTTTCCTTTTAAAAAGACAAATAAAGCTTAATTTAAATAAGTTGCTTTGTTGTAAAGCACAAAATGTTCAGCATTCTCAACACATACAATACACAACAGCAACACAACATGTTCTTCAGTTATCTTATGTCTCTGGTTATACATTGTTTTAGACTGAACAAAGCTGTTTGTGTCACACTGGGATCAAAGATGATTGACATGACTTTATTAAATCAAGTTTTAAAATATGACTATTTTATTTCAACAGGACCCAAAAACACAAGGGGGGGGTAAATAAATACTGTGATTGAACACAAAATCACTATCTATTATTGACCTTTATAGAAAATTCAAAACATTATAAATGATACAAAACACCACCTTTTAGTATTAGACAGAAAATAGGTGACGAGACATATTTCTATTTTTTTTAGATTAGGCCACTGTGGTGAGAGTAATACATATGGCTTGTATTCCATTTGTTTTTAAAAAAAAATATTTATACTTTATAAACAAACTGTTACATGTCACTTGTTAACCTTTTTTTAAATTAGCATACAGAACATTATGAAAACAAACTTGACTAATGGTCGGCTCATAACCTCAGAACACAGAAGAGGAAAAACTGCATAGATTCTCGTTTCATTTTGAAGGAGCTGCAGACCTAAAGTGTGTAGAATACAACTCATTAATACAACTGTATTTAGGTTTTAGTTTCACTTTTACAAAACAGAGTTCCACATGTACTTTCTAGCATGTATGGCCATCTCCTCACTAGCCCTATGCTGCTGCTCCCCTGCCAGCTCTGTCTCTCCTTTACTCATCTTCTTCTTCAAATAAGAAGAGATGTCTGTTGACTTTCTCTTCATTTTCTGCAAATTGACATTACACACAGCAGTGATTAATAGTAGCCTAGCATACCGACATCAGCTAACGTTAGCTTAGCAAGCTAAACTAACGCTAACTAGGATAGCCCCCAAAGTGTGTTTACAGACGAATTATACCTGTCAAGCCAGCCTTTACTGAGCCCCGAGTCTGTTTTCCAGGTCTTCCAGCGTTTTACTCGTTTTAATGCCATTGAACACACATTTTGATCAGAATAACAGCTAAAGGTAAGCATATCTCCGTATTTTGCTACCTAAAGCTAACACACTAAAGCCTAAAGTGTTGTGGGGCTTAACAGGCAACAAACGTATACGACTTACCTTCTAGAAGTCTGGTGGATTTTTGTCAACTCCAGTCCAGTCAGTAGAAAGAAACGTTTTGCTGCAACCTGCTGCTGTCTGTGCGAATCTCAGAGTGGCGCGGGCGCGTATCAGAGTGGTGCGCGCGAGTATCAGAGTGGTGCGCGCGAGTATCAGAGTGGTGCGCAGAGTATCAGAGTGTTACCATGGTAGCAGAGGGAGAGGGCGGGGCTGCAGTATGAGCGTTGGAAGCTCAAATCAAGCCACTCGCTGGCTGTGTATATGTTGTCAAATATCAGATAAACTACTACTACGCATACGTGACTGGCGAGGCGGTGTGTGTGGTGGGGGGGCCAGTGAGGGGGCCAACAAATATATCAGGGTGGCCATGGCCCCCCCCTGCTGGCACCACTGTTTGTGTGTTGTATTTAGTTTGCATAATTTCTGTAAATGCAGTGTTTTTTTGTTGTACTTGTTTTCAGGATTTGTTTGTTTTTCATTTCATTATTTTTTCCTGCAGATATATACATTTTTGGCCGTTGTTCCGCGTTTGCCACTGTAGGTTTCATTTCTGAATGCACTGACAACCTATTTTATCATTCGGGACTTCTTGAAAATTGCAGGGTTTTCAGATGACAACGGCAATTTCCTAATAATACACAAATGAGTTTAAATAATGACCTTGTTTGCATAGGACGTTATGTGTGATACATTGCTGCGATCGTGGCGGCACAAGTGGCTTTTGATTGCTTAAGTGGAACCCTTACTGTATGCAGCATGCCCACCACAGCGGAGTCTGACAGCAGTGAGTCATGAATGAAACGTGATCCAGACAACCCCCTTCAAATACCCTGTGTGAGAGCCTTGTCTAAAACGGCACACATCAAACACCTATGATGACCTGCTGCCTGGCACTAAATGTTGCTCCCCGAGGCTGCCATTGTCCATGGTTCACTGTCAGGAGAACTTACATGGAGTTAAAGTACTAAATCCTCCTATTGTCCTAGCGATGTGGGATGTCACTTTAATGGATGTCCCTGAATGAATCTTTCCTGATCTCCTTTGAAGAAAATTGAGTGCCACACTTAGTCAGCATGGGTGACATTGTCCTTTCAACGCGGCTGTAGGTTGGATCTAAAATATATAGAGTAAATGTGTAAATTTGAAGGGAGTACAAAGCAGCAGGTCCTGCTTGATCTTGTCTGTCAGCGGCCCCCGCAGCCTATTCCGTTCAGTTCAAGTGGTCTAGTGGTCTTTATTCCTGAGAGGAAGACTGGCAGCTTTAGCACAGACCTGAGTGAGAATACTTCACATGATTGTCAGTCTCCAGTTTTCCACAAGACAAAATCCTCTGGAAAGGTACAAACCTGTCAATACAGTCAACCTGTCTCTTCGGAGTTTGAGGGGAGAAGGTGAGAGGAAATACTAGCGACTATCAGTTCAGGCCATGTTAGTGACAGTGAGTTACGCTATCTGGTAAAACCAATGTTCTCTATGCTGGGCACATACTAAAGAGACACATACTGTATGTGACCTGCTCCATCGAAATCAGTCACATTGACCCGAAGACACATTTTGAGTTGTATACACTGTTGGAAAGAGGAGATTCCTAGCTTTCTAATGATATCAGGATTGAGTTTGTACTCCAAATATTAAGCAAAAATATGTCACATTATATAATGACTGTCACCGAGTCATCATTTTGAGAAAAAGGCCTTAAAAGTGTCCTCTTCTCTGGAATCCATTGATCTGATTGATTATTAGCGGAGCAAATGATCAAAATACTATGGAGGGAAGATATTTTCGTTTGGATTACTGGTCTGGGGGAAGCTCGCGAGTGTGTGTGTATACGTGCACTGTAAAAAAGGATTTGATCATTAAGTTATTGTAACTTTTGTCTTTAAGTTACTTTCACTTAATATATAAATTTATGCAATTTCTACTTAATTTCATAAGTTATTATTATTTCAACTCAGCTCTGTAAGCCAGTTCAATGACCTCTACATTCTATTAAGTCAATTTGACTGAACAGTGTGAGTTGTGATGTGTAATGTTCTGGAACTTTCCATGGCCTCTTAATATGGCAGTAGTGATGTCATATTCCTGCCTGGTGAAAATAGTCCCGGTCTCATAGTTGTTTTCATTAATTGAAGGCATTTAACAGGGACATGAGTTTTTAATTTTTTTACGATAAGTGAATCAAGTGAACCACCGAGTTTGATTCGCCATTATCAAAAGAAGAACTTCAACCGGACAGATTGATGACTACGAAAAGCTAAGCGGCGGATTAATACGTTTTTGTAAAGCGATGTGACCAGTGCTTGAATTACGCAGTACCGGCACTTCTGATTTTTACCCATGTGGTACCGGCACTTCTTACTGAGTACCGGTGTTCCGGATAAACTGGTTTCCCGATCAACTGGGTCACAGAGGTGGGGGGCGTGGCCTTCGACTGAAATACACATTTTGATCGCTTCTTCTGTTGTTTACATAAATCTTTTGGTATATTTGGCTCGGTAGGAAGACTTTGATGCACATTCCGTACCAGTGTGTGAGGTTGTGGTTACGATGGCGATATCCGGACGCGAACAGCGAGGACTACAAAAAGAAAAACGAGTTGACATGGATGTCTGTTCAAAACATTGCAAACTCCAATAAATCATTTAAACCAGCTATTGTTACCAGACTTATTACTGAATATCGTTCTTAATGTGATACAAAGTCCATCTGAGACCTGTGTACACCTTTAGATAGCCTCCAAGTGAAGCGTACGTTGTTTACTCACAGTTTGAAAGCAGCGTGGAGAACTCTTCAGCTGTGGTAAGCTGTGATCCGCTTTCATGTCGATGGACACTGCATAGTATGTAGTTTGAATAGAGGATTCCTAATATTGTTTGCCGAGACCAACATTAATGACTCATCAGCATTTTAAAGTCTAAATATCCCTGCACATGCAGCAATGACATTTCTGCTGCTATCTTTGCAAAACGAGTTAACAGTCACATCTTATCTGGATGAGTGCTGCAGAATACCGTTTTTATAAGGCATACATGTGTGTGTAGTCTTTCATATTAAACATGATCGCTGGTAGATAGCCACAGAACTCGTAACACAGTTTAACCTGGGCAGATCGCCGTTTACCTGAGCGGGTCACAGTTTAATATAGATGAAGACTTCTCCACGCTGCTTTCAAACTGTGAGTAAACACTGTGTGCTTCACTTGGAGGCTATCTAAAGGTGTACACAGGACTCAGATGGACTTTGTATCACATTAAGAAAGATATTCAGTAATAAGTCTGGCAACAATAGCTGGTTTAAATTATTTATTGGAGTTCGCAACGTTTTGAACAGATATCCCCAAGTCCTCGCTGTTCGCGTCCGGATATCTTCATCGTAACCACAACCTCACACACTGGTACTGAATGTGCATCAAAGTCTTCCTACCGAGCCAAATATACCAAGAGATGTATGTAAATGACAGAAGAAGCAATCAAAATGTATATTTCAGTCGAAGGCCACACCCCCCACCTCTGTGCCCCAGTTGATCGGGAAAACAGTTCATCCGGAACACCGGCAAAGTGCCGGTAGTCAGTAAAATGTCTGTACTCAGCAGCCCGGACTGGCCATCGGGAGGACCGGGAGGTTTCCCGATGGCCTGGCCTGTTAAGTGGCCTGCTGGCCTGAGGATTTTTTGTATACGTATTGTGAACGCAACGCTGCGCAAATGTGGGTCTGACTCTGCCTCACAGAGGGTGACTGGCTGTCTACATGATGTGGCCTGCCGACATGGCCACTTTCATACAGATCATACTAATGCCCTCGATTGGTCTCTGTGTGTCATTCAAGCTCGGGAGGGTATGTGTTACTGTATGTGTGGCACGAGCGAGCGCACCGGTTACATGTATTGTTGTTAGCATCTGGTGCTAGCTAGCTGCGCTAACGGATATAAGGAGCTGTTTCAACAACAAGGTGGGGGGAGAGTCCTCTGCTGTCAGACTGAGAGGCTGATAACTACAGCTCAGGTGAGGTAAATTACTCTCTGAGTGTTTAGATAGTTAACTTAGTCTAAGTTATCTCAGTGGGTCTCAAACGGTTCGGTCACCATTTATGTAAACACATATTTACATTTGAGGGGGTAGTGATTAGTAAAATATGCATGAATAATACAAATAAAATGTTAACTGTGAAAAAAAAAACCCCACTTAAAATATGTTCACATGGACAGGTTCCTAAATAGATTTGCACATTTTTTCTAAATAGTAACTCATCTCCATATGTTTATTTTTGGGTAGTAGATTTAAACTAGAGGGCTATCACTATGGGCAGCAACCAAGCGGCAAACTCTGGGCCACTTCCAGGATGCGAATCAGGAAGTGCCTCAAACTGCAGTTCATCTAGGAGCAGTCTGCAGAAGGGAGCAATTTCCATAGACCCCAATGTTAAAATGCCCAATTTTACAGCAGAAATAAACATGTTTACATCGTGGTTTCAAAACATTTTATTCTCAGTATAGTTAGATTCCCCCTTCCTGTCTATGGATCCTGAAGTGATTTTTTTCTCAACTCATCTGTTTAATTAATATTAAGCCTTAAATTATGCATATATTAGGGCGTGGTCACATTGAGTGACAGCTCTGTCAAGTGACTGCTGCTGCTAGCTTCTTGTCTCTCTGCTACCTGCTCCGTGAAGCTAGCTACAGGGACTCTGCCTGCTCAGTTCATCCAGGGAACAACAACTTGAAGCCGGCCGTGGTTGTTTGTTCTTCATGCTTATATATCGGACTATTGTGACTCGCTCTGCAGTTAAAACAGACGGTAAGTTTTGCGGTAAGTGAAATTTGAGTACTTTATTTATGTGTTAATGATTTTAATCAGCTACGTAATGAATGTTAAGGCTTGTGATAGGTTGTAAGCGAGTGGTAGCTACATCGGTACTAACGATGCTAATAGTAGCCTCCAAGTTAAAACCATAGACTGTATATATAAAGGTTCAAACGAAATAGACAAGTGTTAAGCGTTAAGTGGGTTAATACTGTACAACAAACGGCTTCTGTTTGAGGTTGATAAAATAAGGTAATCCTTGTAACTTAGAGAGATATTTCATTATGTAGGTAGGAACTGTATGCATCGCTAAGGTTAATTTAAATTGGCTATGCTCAAGTATGTAGACAAGCTCATGTTGAAGTAGTGTATGTGAAATCAACCTCACAATAAGATGTGTGTATATTACAAATAATAATATCATATTTCAAGATGATTAGTTAGATATTACAATATGGTTCGTTGAGCTGGAGTTCATTATTGAGCTTACACGTTAACGTCACAGTCATCTGAAGAACGAACCCAAACCTTGTTGTTTATATTAATTGCATTACCAAATTGATATCAAATAAACAGTAAGCATTGGTAACACAACTTCTAAAGTTACAGTAAAATAAAAAGGACCCTGACTCGGACAATACACAAACATGTTCAACAGAAGAGAATTAGTTATATTGTTTGTACACATGGTACTTTACATATATATATATATCTGTTTGTTTAAGGTGTCCAGGTGATGCAGACAGGCTGGACCAGAGAGTGAGAGACAGAACTGGACTCCTCACAGCAGTGAACTTCAGCACAGGTACAAATACTCTTTTTTCATACTGTGCAAATAATCAAGAAAGATCCATCCATCCATCCATCTTCTTCCGCTTATCCGTGGTCGGGTCGCGGGGGTAGCAGTTCCAGCAGAGAGCCCCAAACTTCCTTTTCCCTGGCGACATCAACCAGCTCTGACTGGGGGATCCCAAGGCGCTCCCAGGCCAGCGAAGAGATATAATCCCTCCACCTGGTCCTAGGTCTACCCCTTGGTCTCTTCCCAGCTGGACGTGCCTGGAACACCTCCCTAAGGAGGCGCCCAGGTGGCATCCTAACTAGGTGCCCGAACCACCTCAACTGGCTCCTTTCGACGCGAAGGAGGAGCGGCTCAACTCCGAGTCCCTCCCGAATGACCGAACTTCTCACCTTATCCCTAAGGGAGACACCAGCCACCCTGCGGAGAAAACCCATCTCGGCCGCTTGTATCCGCGATCTCGTTCTTTCGGTCATGACCCATCCTTCATGACCATAGGTGAGGGTAGGAACGAAAATGGCCCGGTAGACAGAGAGCTTTGCCTTCTGGCTCAGCTCCCTTTTCGTCACAACGGTGCGGTAAAGCGACTGCAGTACCGCTCCCGCTGCTCCGATTCTCCGGCCCATCTCACGCTCCATTGTTCCCTCACTCGAGAACAAAACCCCGAGATACTTGAACTCCTTCACTTGGGGTAAGGACTCATTCCCTACTTGGAGTGGACAATCCATCGGTTTCCTGCTGAGAACCATGGCCTCAGATTTGGAGGTGCTGATCCTCATCCCAGCCGCTTCACACTCGGTTGCGAACCGATCCAGTGAGTGCTGAAGGTCGCAGACCGATGAAGCCATCAGAACCACATCATCTGCAAAAAGCAGTGGTGCAATCCTTAGCCCACCGAACCGCAGACCCCCCCCCCCCATGACTACGCCTCGAAATCCGATCCATGTATATTACAAACAGGATTGGTGACAAAGCGCAGCCCTGGCGGAGGCCAACCCTCACCGGAAATGGGTCCGACTTACTGCAGAGGAGCCGGACACAGCTCTCGCTTTGGGAGTACAGAGATTGGATGGCCCTGAGTAGAGACCCCCTCACCCCATACTCCCGCAGCACCTCCCACAGTAACTCCCTGGGAACCCGGTCATACGCCTTCTCCAAGTCCACAAAACACATGTAGACCGGATAAGCGTACTCCCAAGCCCCCTCCAGGATCCTTGCGAGAGTAAAAAGCTGATCCGTCGTTCCACGACCAGGACGGAATCCGCATTGTTCCTCCTCAATCTGAGGTTCGACAATCGGCCTGACCCTCCTTTCGAGTACCTTAGAGTAAACTTTCCCGGGGAGGCTGAGTAGTGTGATGCCTCTGTAATTGGCACACACCCTCTGATCCCCCTTTTTAAAAAGGGGAACCACCACCCCGGTCTGCCACTCCTTCGGTACTGTTTCCGACTTCCACGCAATGTTGATGAGACGTGTCAACCAAGACAGTCCCTCAACACCCAGAGCCTTCAGCATTTCTGGGCGGATCTCATCCACCCCCGGGGCTTTGCCACTGTGGAGTTGTTTAACAACCTCAGTGACCTCCCCCCGGGAGATTGGTGTCGATCCCCCGTCATACTCCAGCTCTGCCTCTAACATAGAGGACGGAGTTGTCGGGTTCAGGAGTTCCTCAAAGTGCTCCTTCCAACGCCCTAACACTCCATCAGTTGAGGTCAACAACGTCCCATCCTTACTGTACACAGCTTGGATGGTTCCCTGCTTCCCCCTCCTGAGGTGTCGGACAGTTTTCCAGAACAACTTTGGTGCCGCCCGAAAGTCCTTTTCCATGTCCTCTCCGAACTTCTCCCACACCCGCTGCTTTGCCTCGGCCACGGCTGAGGCTGCTGCCCTTCGGGCCTGTCGGTACCTTGCAACTGCCTCGGGAGTCCCCCGGGATAACAAATCCCTGAAGGCCTCCTTCTTCAGTCGGACGGCTTCCCTGACCACCGGTGTCCACCAGGAGGTTCGAGGGTTACCGCCCCTTGAGGCACCTAGGACCTTGCACATAGGATCAAGAAAGATATTGGTTTAAATGAATGAAGTATTGACTTTAATACACTGATATACATTCCATTAAACAATACCAAATACTAGATCACCTACACATCAGTGAAGTTGAGGGTTTTTTCCATGCAAAAAGTTACATTTAGATATTTAGCAATATGACTTTGTCAGCTTTCTAATTTAATGTATTGAAGGCAAAGATATTTAACACATAGTGAGTACTGCTACTATTTATCTCTCAATATTGTCTGTAAAAACGTGGTAAAAGTGATTCTTTCAGTGAGACAACAGAGCAAGCTTCTACAGTTGCACTACGTTTTGATAACAGTTAAATATTATTTTGATAATAACAAATATTTCAATGTTGATGAGCTTCATAGTGTTCATTCATAATCTGATCGTCTTTGTAGCTCACTGTTGAAATAAAAAAAAAAACATTACAATTACAAAATAATTATATCTACAGCCCCTAAACACACAAACACACCGCTTTCATAAATAACACCCTTGTTCTGCAATAATGTGTTTTATGTTTCCTGTAATTTTTGTTAGGAAAGGACATGCCTGAAAGACACGACATTTTCTCCTTCTCTGAGGGTCAAGAAGAACATCCAAGAGCAAAACATTAAAACCTGATGTTATGAGATTTTATAAATAAATGGGGCCAATCTTCAGTCAGATGTGAATGTGTAATCTAACATTTTCAGTAAGAATAGTAGTTTCAGAGCGCATCTAGTTTAAAATACCATCTACAAGCTGATGCTGACAGCCCCGCTCCTGCTGCCTGCTTGTGGCAGACCACACTTCCACGCTCACCGGCAGGCACCGACTGGCTATCGGGAAGACCGGGAGGGTGTGTGTATGTGTGGCCCGAGCGAGCGAGAGAGAGACCTTACGTGCATTGTTGTTGTTAGCATCTGGTGCTAGCTAGCTGCGCTAACGGATATAAGGAGCTGTTTAAATGAAAATAGAGGAGCGACATTTCGCCACAACTGCGCTGAGCACTTGACTTTATGCAGGAAGCCAGACAGAGGGACATTGTACGATAAGTCGGCACACTCAGCTCGGATACAGCCTGGACGCTGCAACATGATTGCAGCGTCCAGGCAGCTCCCGTTCGAGCATATGCCTTGAGTTGCACATAGCTCCAACGAACACACACGCGCACACACACACACACACACACACACACCCCCACACACACACACACACACACACACACACACACACACACACACACACACACACACACACACACACACACACACACACACACACACACACTTTGTATTGTATTATTGAATGAGAGAGGTTCCAGGTTGAATTGAGGCGATATTTGTAATGTTCAGAGGTTGTTGTGTTTAATATTCATGAGAATATTTGTCATTGTTCAAATGATAATAAACATTAACATAAAGCACATTTGTCCACTCATATGTTGATAAGAGTATTAAAAACTTAAAAAATATTCCTCTAAGGTACATTTAGAACAGATAAAAAATGTGCGATTAATTTGCGATTAATCGCGATTAACTATTTTAATCGACTGACAGCCCTAATATATATATATATATATATATACACACACACATATATATAAATATATGACAGACGGAATATTAATATTAAATATTGAACAGATTATATGAACCCTGTCTCACATAATTTACACGGTATACATTTTGAGTGATATAATGTTATTTCGCACACTCAAAATTGATGTTCTGCTGTTGTTGTAGAGAAATTATTTCTGATTTGAGTTACATTTTTGAAAGTACAAGCCAGAGAATTAATCTATTTGTTTTTTCCACATTTGTTTTCACAGTGAGGAAGGCGATGAGGATATGGCTTCTGGATGACCGAGTATTATGGGGAAGATGCCACCAAGGTCAGGAGGTGCTCTGATGCTGGCAACAGAAGGGTGAAGACACCTGTGTACTGCATGAAGTGGCAGGTCCCTCTGTGCTTCACTACCAAAAAGAACTGTTACAGGGCATGGCATGACTTACTGGAGTAATACTGTAGCATTCAGGGTTTGTATAAAGTTTTTTTTTTTACCCAAAAAATGCGTGTTGCTAATTTTTTTAAATAAATCTGCTCCAGTTGGAGTCAAATGTTTCCTAAGTTTCCTAATTTGTATTGTGCAAGTAACATGCATCTCATGCAAAGAGGGAACTTCCCACACACACTTCACCCCCACACACACACACACACAAACACACACAAACACACACACACTCTCACTTAATTTTTTTTTTTTTTTACAATAATTTTTTTTTATTTTTATGGAATGAATACCTATAGTGATATTTAAATGTTATACAATGATTTTTATAGTCTGGTACCTGAAAAAGGTTAAATGGCACTGATGGAACCAAATGTACCCAAATGTGCCCAACGCTTAGTCCGCTTGGACTTTTTTTTGCTAAATCTCTCTAAAAAGGTCAATTCTCACTTGTTTTGCCTCAATCTTGATAAAGGGTACTTATTATATATTATACTTTGGATTCCTAAAGCTTTTAGGCTACTAACCCATCATTCAAGGGTGGTTTTTACTATAAGTAATGGGTTTTATATGGGGGCGGAGACAAAAATGTACACTTTTTGACTATGTTCCATCTGGATTTACTCTGACACTGAAACATCTTTATTGATTCTGACACTTCTACATCCATCTCACAGATGCGACCTTGCTTTGATAAAAGAAATTATTCATATAACCCTTTTAGAAGTTAAGTTATAGTCCTTTGTTTTGGGCATGTCATTTTCGAGCCTGAAACCTGAAAAACAGGCTTGTGGCTTAAGAGGTTCGAAAATATAAACATCTCAAATAGAAATAAAATAACAGAAAATATACATAGTGTGAACAGCTATCTTACCTGTTAACATATACATGTTAGGCTAACGTTGCCTTGCCTGTTGCTGTTGTTTATTGCTTTGAATTGTTTAACACAAATATTATCTTCTTAAACTTGAATGGTAGTCAGGAGCATCACTTCCTAATGTTTGATATATTTAGAGGGAGGGGATGGGAAGGAAGGTTTCAAAATTCAGATTAGATTCATTTCTACCATTTCTTTAATTCATGGTGGTTTCAGTAATCCCCTGGTAATTGAGGACATAAGTAATCTAAATGAGTAATGTCATCTTTATGACTTTCAGAAAGGACAGGAGACCGACAGGTGCCTATCAATGATTAAATAAAGTAAATAAATGGATAAATGGATTCAATAAACATTGAATAGCATATCATGCAGTTTGTCTGTGCCTTTTCCTCCGTGTTGTCCTGGCATATCGTCTCCCCCATGGTTTGCTGTGCTGCCTGGGGATGCTCCAATCGCTCAGAGAAAGGAGTAAGAATGTACGGTTTCCCCACTGACACAGAGAGGAGGAAAGAATGGCTGGCTCAAGTCAGCAGGAGCAATTTCACTATCACAAAAGACAACAACAGCAACAACATATGTGAGGGAATCACATTTTTCACAAAACGAAGACCACACCATTGGGAAGCTTAATGTCTGTTTAATCAAAATAAAGAACAGGGAGAGGCTTGCAAAACTCTGGGAGTTGAGACTCAGGTGCAGGGTGAGGGTCTCATTGCAGGTCTTCAGGCTCAATTGAATCCCCCTGGGGTTCTTGTGCTGAAAGAGGGAGACAGGAGAAAGGGTTAGATACATCTAGCAACCTATAGGATGGGAAATTGCTGACCTATTTTAAACGTACCTTGTGTTTTCACTCTCACTTAAGTCCCTCTCCCTTTGCCATCAATCCAAAATCAGCTGAGCTGCAACATAATACAGACCGGTAATAATCAACAGAATCACAAAGACATAATATAGCTCTGCTAAAAACACTCACCCATCAGTTATGTTTTTGTTTACTGTTTAGAAGTCTCAAATATGCACTCTAAATCCATATTAATAGCGATGTATCACAAAAATAGCTCTCTTCCTTATTATTGTGTAACGTTAACTATATTATACTAGCTTGAACTCCAAGATGGATATCCTCATTTCACCACCTCCACCCACTACAATCACACGCCCCAATGTTATATTTAACTAATATGTAACTCCCTCCACCCCGGATAAAAGCACGTTAAGAAGCCCCTTTTCTCTAATTCCACAACGTTGGAGGAAATAACATTAGGAGAAGGGATTAATAGGCTGTTCGTGGTTAACGTGTGTTGCTAACTTTATCCGGCATTCTAGCCTAATCTGTTATCTGTAAACGTTAAATATACTGATTTAAGGGATAATCCACTAATATCCTTTAATATACATGTGTAGTTAATTTGATTCAGATGTTCTGATAATATCTGCAATATAAATCTTTAAACGTCTTCTTACCTTTAAAAGTCCATCACGAACGGTCTATTATGCTGCAACCATAGACTGCTGCTAACTTCCAGGGAACTATTGAGAGGCTCCACGATCCACCATTGCTGTAAAAAACTGGTCCATTGGAGATGTCGTAACTCTTCTATTATATGGCTCTGCCCCGGCCCTGGCGCAAGCGTGGAAATATGATTGGCGGTGATTTCATTTGAACGGGACGGCGCAAAACGAGAAGCATTCGGAGCCAAGTACTGAAGGAATGAGGTATTTGCGGTCTACAATGACAGAGAAGAGACTCTCAAGTTTGGCTGTACTCAGCATTGAATCAAAACGCACTAACCTTTAGATCTTAATAAGTTTGTGAGGCGTTTTGCTGATCAAAATGGTAATCGCCGCATTCAACTTGATGCTCTGCTCACGGATGAGCACACACAACTGTTAAGATGATGACCTTACGTGTGTAAATATATTTTTCTCTTTGTGGGGGTCTGCCCCCAAAAAACTGTTTTAAGTCCTGAGAAAGTCAAATAAGACGGTGTGTAAAACTTCACTGCCCAGCCAAAAAAAAGTAACCACTTTGATTTAACTAGGCCAGGTAAGGACATTCCACTGGATAATAACTGAAGTATAAAAGAATGCATGACTGAAGTGATGACCATGTTTGAAGGCAAACAAAAAGAGGAAATAACAGGTCAAATCAAGCAAATCCCTCTCAGATTCCACAGCAACCAGAAGAACATAAATACTGGCTGGTGATTTGATTAATCAGCTTTGTGATGGAATAAAAAATGCACAGTGCATTTCCTTAGCTGTGGATGAGTCCACTGACACCACTGACAATGCTCAGTTGCTGGTGTTTGTGAGTTTTTATGACGAGGCAAAGGGGGAGTTTGTTGAAGATGTGTTGGGCCTGACGAACCTCAGTGGACACACAAGGGGGCAAGACATTTATAAAGCGATAATGGGAATGTTGAATGAAAGAGGGTGCAGCTGCCTTTATTCATAACTGTGCAGCTCTTACACTGTGACTCTGAGGGATCAAGCACAGACACAATAACAATGAAGACTGCTGCATACAGATTATTTTAGTTTTTGCAACCTCGTGCTAAGAATCTTGTTGCAATTGTTTAAAAGTTTGAATGACCGTAATAAACAGACCTTTGTCTTATTGAAACATTTCTTTGGACCTTTAAGATTTGTATTTGAGTACCCCTGGTGTAATGGATACTGCCCTGAGTGACAGACTTTTTTCCCACTCATAAAAAAGGCGTATTCGTCGTGAGACTGCATGTGCCGAGACCGTCATGAAACATGGTATAAATTAAAGGACACCCTGGACACACAAAAGGTGTGTACTCAAGACGCACCTGTACATCAGGTTCACAACCAGGTGACATGTACACACACCTTTGGAAAGTGACTGCATATTATGCAGGTGCCAAAGAGCTGAGGGGTTGAAAAGGCAATGGAGAGGGTCTGTGTGTGGACTGAAGCTCATTATCCAGATCAGCAGATGATGACAGTAAACAAGGTAGGAGAGGGCATTCAAGCAAGAAGGAAGAAACAGAGAATCAACAACCCCAAGCCACACTACACCATAATAACAAGGTATGCCAAGGGTCACAGCTTAATAAGATTCTGAAACTCCACCAATACTCCTCTCAATTAAATTGTTTATAACTTACAGTTGACTGCATTTGTGTGATATTACGGAAGAAAATAAATGTTTGCCACTGAATTACAGATAAATGTGAAAGCAATACTAAAACTGTGTCTAGATGTTGATGTATCTGTATTAAAAGTGGATATAATGAAAACTGAGTGAGAGAGCCTAGTCGATGTGTTAAAAATAAAAAATAAAATGTCCTGTAAGCATGTTAAATGTTTGGTAAGAAGCTTATCTGGCAACTGCCATTAACAGATTAATTTATGCAGGCGTTGCACACCATGTCGCCTCGGGACCTGCTGCCAACAAGCGTGACGTTCCAGACCTAGCTCAGGCTAAGAAGCTAAGCTAACAAGCTCTCAGTATTAAGCTAACAACCTATGCTAACAACACAGTCTATGCTAACAACCCAGTTTGCAGTCACCGCTCCTCGTTCAATCAAAACAATCAAACGAGACAATCTGCAAGATAATTAGCTATTTGGTATTATTCTTAATGCTTGTCATTCACACGTTAATAAAATAAAATAATTACCGATACATAGCAGAATAATTGTGGCGGTGTTCAGCTTAATAAACCTTGCTCAACATCATTTATTTAGCTAATACTACAGCGGGCTACAGGCGAACCAAGTCCGCGTTTCGATGCACTCCTTGATCTCCAGTTATAACGCCGGACTTCGCCGCTGGCCGAAGCTCACGGAGCCCCAGGGGGCTAGCTACGGCCGCCGGGACCTATGGCCGGGACGCGCAAGCGAGCTAGCCCCCTGCAGCCCCGTTAGCTTCGGCGCCGTGGACTCCGGCGGCCCCACTGGGATAATTGGGTCCCCTTTTCACATTTGCTCCCGTTTAGCATTATGGGCGTCATAGCCATATGGTATACAAGTCTTACCCAAGGCTGAATCATAAACTAAACTGTATATATGTATAAAAGGTTACGTCCTTAGCTGACTAATAAGCTACATAACAAGCTAAGCTAACAAACACCTGCTAACGGGGTTAACATGTATAATATTATCATTTTACTCACCGAAAAAAGCTGAAAGTAGACTTCTTGGAAGTTCTGTTAGTACATTCAAGCGCACAGCACGACATTTTAATTATCTGGTATTTGTAACAATATTCCCTAACAGGCACGATCACCACGAACACAGCTAAAGGGTCAAGTACAGTACTATGGCTAACTAACGGTGTAGCCTCTATGGTTGTAGCCTAGCAGAGTGGACAAGTTGCTGTTAGCTGACAGTGAGGCACGTATCTGTCAATCAACGTGACCACGCCCTAATGTGTGCACAAACTTTAAGACCTAATATAAATAAAAGGGTCGTGTCAGAAAACAATTCACTCACAGATCCATAATCATGAAGGTGGAATCTAACTATATCGATAATAAAAATGTATGGAGCCAGGGGTAGAAACATGTTTTTTTCTGCTGTAAAGTTGGGCATTTTAACATGGGGGTCTATGTAAATTGCTCCTTTCTGCAGCCATCGCCTATCGGCCAATATATGAACTGCAGTGTGTGGCACTTCCGTATTGGCTTCATGGCTCTACCCCACAGTTTGCCGCTTGACCAAAACTCATGTACAACAACTTCCTTACTTGCAATAAATAAGCACTAATTAGAGGGTTATTGAGGAAAAACTCTCAACTAATGGCTTATTACTTGTAGAATATGGTCATGTAGAATAAGGCATTAATAAGTGTTTTATAATGACTAATAATTGAGCCAATATACTGCTTATATGCATGTTAATTAACAACTAGTTGATGGTTAATTTGTGTCAGTGTTGTAGTCAAGTCACCAATTCACGAGTCCAAGTCACTCTCGAGTCCCCACTCTTCGAGTCCGAGTCCAAGTCCGAGTCACCTAGGGAGAGTCGTAGTCGAGTCCGAGTCCAAGTCCGAGTCACCCAAGGAGTGTCCGAGTCGAGTCCGAGTCCGAGTCATCATTACCTGTGTTCGAGTCCGAGTCCAAGTCCGAGTCACCCAAGGAGTGTTCGAGTCCGAGTCACCATTACCTGTGTTCGAGTCCAAGTCCGAGTCACCTAAGAAGAGTCCAAGTCAAGTCCGAGTCACAAGTCTTCATGTATTAATCTTAGTGGATATATGTGTTGAAATGTAGCTGTAGCTCCTCTACATTGCTTTTATCCTGTCATGGTATACTAATGTGTCTATTGAACTGCTGTGAAGCGAGTGTGCCTACAATTGTTGTATTAAAAAAGGTGCTATACAAATATAAAGCTTATTACTAATAATAATAATAATTATTATTATTATCATCAAGGTTGAGTCCAGTTCCAATATTGCCTCCAGTGCTCCGTTCTGGCATCTTCAAAGAGCTGCTTTACAAATGGAAATGGTATACATTAAACACAATGACACAATGTCACAATTGAACTTATTTAATGGTTTGAAAACCCACAGAAACTGAAAATACATTATTAAGAACAATAGAACATGAGAAAGCATGCAGGGCTTTCTACGCAATATAAGTAACATTTTCATTCAATTTCCAATTTGAATCTGGCTCGAATTACAAAGTCATAGAACCAATTCCTCTCTATATTAGTGAAGTGATGGGGTCCCCTCTCCTACCATAATGTGGCCCTATTGGACAGACACCCAGTTGAAATTATGCATTTAGAATACTTAAAAAGCATCTTACAGGTGTACGGAAAACCACAAACAACACCAGCAGAGCCGAATGAGGCCAATTCCAATAGAGAGCCACAGTGACGCGTCCTAAAACCCGGAAGTAAACTTCTTCCGGTTCCTTCGTCAAAGAAACAATGCTTTTTCTCCATAGGATTTTGGAAAATAGCTCGAAATAAGGTCTGTGGTTGAGACACATTTAAGAGACAGATCACGTGGAGATTATCCAAAACGTGATCTGTCTCTTAAATGTGTCTCAACCACAGACCTTATTTCGAGCTATTTTCCAAAATCCTATGGAGAAAAAGCATTGCTTCTTTGACGAAGGAACCGGAAGAAGTTTACTTCCGGGTTTTAGGACGCGTCACTGTGGCACTCTAGTCTGGCAGGGAACTTTAGTCTGGCATAACAATATGTTTTTAGCTGCTAGCGTCAGGAGCAGATGAGCACCCACTCAGGCACACACACTTAAACATCCTTGTTGCATTTTAAAAGCATCAGATTTGACAACATCGAACAACTCAACCTTGCACGTGAGGCCTCATAAAAATGCCTCCATGACTGAATACCCTTTCAATGGGTGCACTGGAAGCAGGGATGGAGAATACCTGTGTGGCAACCTGATGGAGGACAGGGAACTGGGATTTATTTTGTTGCCAAAACTTGAAGCATGGGTCTGAGGCCTGGTTGTCGATCAAGTCGAGGTATGCAGTCAGCTGAGCCTGGACAGACCGACTGTGGGTGGAGGAGGGAGTCTTGCTGTAGTGGGAGAACATTCTCAGCTTCCTCTGAGGAGCTTCAGGAGCAGGAGGAGACACTGGAACATCACCTTGTTCTGGTCCTGCTGTTGAGATCATTTGCTTCTCACCCTCTGCCTTGATACAATCTGAAATGAGAGGGTATACTTTTATGAATAAATCTGCTACTGATCTTATTATTTTGTTTGTGATACCATTTATAGATTATGTTAATTTGTTTTACTTGAAAAGGCTAATGTGTAAAAATGGCCTTATAATTCTTTCCATAAGGATTGAGTATTCTTATTTTGGCTACACACACCCCAATATCTACAAACAGATAAACCACTTCTAGACATTCATGTACACATATAACTATAATTAATAATGGCTAGTATAAGTTAGAGCCTGCATACATATATAACAAGTGAACATGTCTCACCAATGATCTGAGTCATTAGCTGATCTTTGTCATCACTGTCCAGCTGCACATCATGTTTTAGCCGCTGGAAACCAAACGATGGGTCCAACACAGATGCTATGAAGTAAGCAGTCGTGAAAGGAAATTTGGTGGGACCTCTTCCTTCAGCTGGCTCGCATCCTGGCATCTTCACTGCTTGGAAGATCTCTGTGAACCTTGTTTTCAAGGAGCTTTTTGTGCCTCGGGGAAGAAAGAATACACACTTCAGCAAAAAATCTTTCTTATTGCTAAATAAATTGTATGGTTAAAATTAGGGCTACCCCAACTACTAATCCTCAACCAATGCAAACTAGTTGTGGCATGTTTATGATAATAATTTAAATACATTTTTGGACCATCCAAATATGGTTTGAGTTCAAGGATTGAGAAACAATGTTAAAAGTAACATTGTTATCAGTGTGCTATATAACAGTGACATAAAAACCATAATCCTGAGCCTTAAAAAATGGAATGTTCAAGCACAAACCAAGCAAGCCACTAATGGTAAAAAGGGATATTTAATCGTTTATTTAGCAGGGACAATGCACATCAATGAACACTTAAAACAATAACATGTGTCGAGTGTAAATATGTAATATGATTCTAAATGTGTTGCAATGAACGAATATTTTGTTAATTTATTTAAACACAGTCGGCAAAACATCACAACACAAAGCGAATATAATAAATATAATATCACAATGTCCAACAACCAATAAGTGAACGTTTAAATTATATCAATAAAGATTAAGCCCCAGAAAGCACATTGCTACTTGACGACATTCTGCATGTTAAGTAGCCATGTGCTTTCATGTTATCGGCTGAATCTTTACTTATTGTATTGATCACATTACTCTGATGATAGTGTTCAATACAGCCTACCTATATATATATATGAACTCCATCCTTAGAGTAATGTGTTATGGAGCCTCCGTGACGGAGATCATTTTCAGTCTCTAATTTTCACGTTCATTGTAGGCTAGGGCTAGGCTACTCATCATCTGCAGTATCACCAAGGACATGTATAGCTTTTTAACAGTATCTATCTAGACAATAAAACTGCACTTGGTCCCTAGGATCTGATATCAACCCCTACCTCCATCTAACCCGACATCTTAAAACCTTTGTGGAGTCAATTTAGTGGCTAACGTTAACGTGGGTTAGCAAGCTAACAATAGCATTTCTACTTACTTTTCTGGGTGCCGCCGTGAAAGGTGTCGATTGAAATTCGACGTTGTCCCAGTCTTCTCTTCTATCTTCTGTCCACATAATGTGCATTTTGCGCTGCTCTTTCCCAATATGGAAACGAAATCTTTAAAAGCATACAGCACGATGCGGGGTGTGTCTCAGAACATCTTTAGACTGGTATAGCAGCGGGGGCGCGCCCAGTACGTGAACTCGCCTCGCAGGTGCACACGCCAGGACACAGAGGACATCAGACTCCAGAGAAAACTTGCTCGAGTCCGAGTCCAAGTCATCGTGCGTGAGAATTCACGAGTCCGAGTCATCCCAAGGAGTGCCCGAGCCGAGTCCGAGTCCAAGTCATCGTGCGTGAGAATTCACGAGTCCGAGTCCGAGTCGCGTCAATCAGTGTGCGAGTCCGAGTCAAGTCACGAGTCCCGAAAATCAGCACTCGAGTCCGACTCGAGTCCGAGTCCAGGACTCGAGTACTCCATCTCTGATTTGTGTACCTTAATATAAAGCCAGGGTTAATACACTTTTTCACCAATGACTTTTCCATGACTTCTCAATGACCTTTACCTAATTTTCCATGACCAAAAAAAAATTACCACTGAAAATGGTTTGTTTTAACATGGAACAGGAAAATAAGGTCTGCATATGAAACATGTTGTGCCTATCTAAAACAATCAAATAGTTTACTAGCTTCTACAGGCTAAAGCAACTGTAGTCAGGGATGCAAACTCATCAGGTATAAAAAAAGGTGACAAGGACCCGAGCCCCCGACCCCCCCACGGAATATCGGCTTTAAAATGAAGATTTAAAAGGATTTTAGCAGTCAGAACAACTAAAGCAGCAGGTAATAACAACAGAAACGCCAAAGAGTCACATCTAATAGAAATATATAAAAGCATTGATTTTAATTGTGTAGCAGTCAGTTTATAATTCTGGCAGCACTGAAATGTATTTTCATGCCTCTGTGCAAGGCTTAGTCTTTATATCTTTATAGCCACTGGTGTGAAGTAACTAAGTTCATAAACTCAACAAGTACTATACTTGGGTACAATTTTGAGATACTTGTACTTTATTTAAGTATTTCAATGTTTTGCTACTTTGTTCTTCTTCTCCTCTACAGTTCAGAGGTAAATGGTGTACTTCTACTCCACTACATATAATACCTTTAGTTACTTTACAGATGTGGATGAATGATGTGAAATATAATCAAGTGTTAAATCAGACTTTAGTTCCACCTGGAGTAAATTCACAAGCTACCCTGCAGTATACAAAGTCATTCAAACTAGCTGCACCTTTACCAGCTTTGAGAACACTTTAATGATCAATCATTATAAAACACATATCCTATATTATTCTGAAATGGACCAATCTGCACAATGACTACTTTTACTGTCGCTACTTTCACTATATTTTGATGAGAATACTTTTCTACTTTTACTTGAGGAACATTTTGAATGCAGGACTTTTACTGAAACAGAGTATTCACACTCTGGTACTTCTACTTTTACTAACGTACAAGATCTGAGTAGCCTACTTCTACTTTTACTCTAGTAAAGATCTATACTTATACCACCTCTGTTTATAGCCTATGAAAAAAACTATTATAAAACGAAGGCTAAAGCTAACGTTAGCAGATAGTGACAATGTATGCTAGCTAGCTAGCTCAACGATTCCTTAAATAATATTGCGACAGAAAAACGTTTCAGGCTCTGCCGCTCTGCTCTGGACCTGAACGGCCCGTTCTGACCGGAGCAGCAGAGTTCAGCTGGCCCGACAGGCAGGAAGACTCGAGCACACAGCTCGCGCTTCATATATTAAAAAATAACACCATGCGCGTCATGATGGCACATAACAGCTCGCGACCGCAGATTATTTCGGCGGTTAGATAAAATGTAAATTATATTTGAAGCAACTTTAGTTACATTTCCATGACTTTTCCAAAACTTTGGGAAAAATATTGTTTTCCATAACTTTTCCAGGGCCTGGAATTTGCATTTTGAATTTCCATGACTTTTCCAGGTTTTCAATGACCGTACGAACCCTGTAAAGTGTTACCGTTATATTGTACCCCAAAGATAAATTATATTTTCTATATCATTCACCAATGGAGTATGTAAAGACAGCGTGCCGTATTTATTGGGTATTTATATATTTGTAGTTAACCGTTTAATGTAAACATTTAATGACTTGAATATTTAACGAATGAATGAGTGCCATCCAATTAAGGTCGGAGGCTCCTATGAAAGGCAGCTACGGAAATCTTTAGTTCCGGAACTATCTAGTAGATCGCGTTCACACCTGAATAAGTCCCTGAGGGAGAATTACGCAAATGAAGCCACTGACATCACTTCTTCTTCTTCTGCTGCTTTGGGCTTACTGGCAGGCCGCAAACAACTTCACGGCGTATACTGCCGCCGGAAGTCCCCGGAGTTGGGGTCTGGCTTCAGTAGAAGCTGCTGGGAGTCTTCCCAGCAGCTTCTACTGAAACCTTCCGAGTAAATCGCCAGAAGCACCGACACCTCCTCATCACTCCATCGCTCCCATGTTTTCTTTGTGTTGCCATAAGTTAGTCCCTCTCCGTTGGTGTGCTGGGCTAATGCGAGCAAATAAAATGACGGCTTCACAAGAACTTTTCGCCGTTTTACAGGCCGTGGTTTGCAATTCGCCCAGCCAATTAGAACCTTTTCCTCCCCAGGAAAGTACCACCTCTCTAGCAGGGACTGAAAAGGGGTGAAAAGGTTCCCGAAAAAAAAGTTCTATTTCCAGATCTTTTTGGTATGAACACAAAATCCCAGGAACTATCGGAACTTATCCTGGGAAAAGTACTCCGGTGTGAAAGTGCCTATGGTCTCCTCTGTGCCTCCATGGCAGCTCGGGAATTTGTGACAAAGTAGAACATTTGTAGTCATTTACAAAGCAGTTGCAAGTCTCCAAAATGTACAGAAACACATCTACACATCTACACATCAACTACATTTCCAGCTTGACGGTCCACAATGCGTAGTTGAGAGACCTCTTTTTGGTATAGATTCACTTTGTTAGCTTTAGCTAGCTGTAAACTAGCTTTAACGCAGTTTGGCAACTTTGCAGTGAAAGATGGTCAAAAAATCTAAAGCAGAGGCTTTATTTTTCATAAGCTGCAAACACAAATAGTGTTTTTCTGAGTTAAACACTTTTCTGCTAACTCACTAGCTGAATAACGGCTTATTATATGACCAGAGTCTTTCCCTATACAAAGCAATGTCACATAGCTTACTCTAGAGACCAACAGTAGCCAAGTATGTCAAATGTGTCAAAACTGACTCCAACAGTGTGGCGTGCCTGGCAGGAGGCTTTGTCTCACACTGACTACTAGAGTTGTAAAGAATTAATTTGCACTTAGCTCAGCATGTTGCTAAAGCATAATTGTCCTTTAAAATGCAAACCTTCCTTATAATAGTTATAATAATTATCTTGCAGTGCGGAGGGAACATGTGGAGCTTTACTCTTATATGTTTCCTAATGACTGAAAATCATTTGTGGCATATTCAAATAAAAGACTAGGTGTTCAAAGTGGTGAGTAAGCTGTGGTGAGGCTGTTTCAAATAGCTTTTTTAATTAGCAGCTTACAATATGATTGACCTTATTTGGACACCGGCTTTTTTTTTTGTTAAATTGGATTGGGGGAATTAAGTGCAAGGTGGCAAAGGAAATTTGTTTTACATTAGCACTCACAATAAATGACTGTTTAAATTGTATTTAAATGTCATTTTATATTGTGTTTTGCACTTTGTCTCGATGCCTTTTGTGATCAATGTAATGGTCTTTGAATTGCCATGTTGCCAGAATAACAGACTTTCAACAGGATTTTTTTTACTTTTTTTACTACTGGGGTTTCGTAATCAAGGGCTGTCAGAACGATGGCATAACACTAGGGGTACTTACACATCTTCTATAATACTTTATAGGAGAGTAGTTCCATGCAATTTGAGATTCAGTTTTTCCCCATTGTATACCAAACACACCTAATGGAGTGGTATCCGCTTTACAGAGATCTAAGACCCATGTGGATTGGATTTTTTTTAATCCCATTTTGGAAGAATGCTATGTTCTGTGCTTTAGTTGCTGCAAACAGATGATTACTCAGCTGTCACTATCTGCACCCAACCCCAATTGCAAAGGATCTACAAAGGCTTAAAGTCTAGGCATGAGCATTTACCAACAAAGTGACATCACTATGTAACACTTGCACTTCTATTAGCTAGCGGTCCGCCACAGTGTACATGATAGGCTAAGGGGCGGGACATGTCTAAGTGGAAGACCAATCACAACGGAGCCATTCAGCTAACCAATCAGAGCAGACTGGGGTTTTGGTTGAACTTCAGCCCTCTGTGAACAAATGCACGCACATTAATTTAATTGAGGCCAGTTTGTCAATCAGTCGGGATGCAACCACTTGGGAAAGCACTGACTAGTGATGTCAGGGTGGCCTGACAATGGCCTGACTTATATGAGCCGCTCTTGAGATCAGTTACAAAGGATTTTGCTTTATCATTTAATTTGGAGGACTTCAGTATATGTATTACATTGTTGTCATGGATTGAATGGAGACACCAATAACAGGGCGTGCAATTTTGAATGCAAGTTTTAAAGTTGTGTGCAACAAAATGAATATATCAGACACAAGTCACAACCAATCAACAAAGTACCACATTTCCCTAATTGTTCCTATGTTAATGTCCAAAAATATGAAATAATAACTTAAAATGGTAAAGGTTCTTGGAGAAGAATTAAGATATCTAAAAAGAATATTCAAGCTAAGTTTTCCCTCTGCATCAAAAAGCAACAAATATAAAGGACATTATATAGTAAGTTAGAAAGTCATGAATATGCAAATAACCGTCAGAACTACTAATGTAGAGGTGCTGGGGTTTAGATGGGGACTCAACCCTGTTGATATCTATCTGTGGATGTTAGGGCAGAGTTACTGTAAGCTGTTCAGCGGAGCTAGTCAGAGATGAGTCACAGAGCTTCAGTTCACTGATCAACACCTCCGCCTCAGCCCCCTGGCACAGCTTGACACACATACACACCCTGGTGTCAATCTGTCAGAAACAAATAGGGTGAGGTGGAGATTGTGCAGCGCTGGCAAAGACGACCTCAGCCTGCACCCGCTGAGTGTACCCATATCCCCCTACTGCGCAGACATGGCAGACATCTTTTTATCTATTGAACTATATAGGTAATATTGTACAGATGCATGTTTTCTTATATACAGTATGCAATCATTGAACATAGCTGTTATACTGAGGCATTTACTGGATCATGCCTTGGGAGCTTACTCAGGAGGAAGTAACATTCCCAACTTTTATTTTTCCTAGTGTGGATATTCAGAATTGAAAGGAACATTTTAGGAAATACACTTGTTTGTGGTGGTTTTTTGCCTAGGGATCGATGAGTAGTTCAAAAGCACTCTCACATCTGTCGATAATGTTTGGAGCTATTAGCCTAACTTAACATAACTATTAGAAGTTAGGGCTAGCTAGTAAACTAATTTAAACATACACCTATCTGCACCATGGATGTATAGGGGGAACTGGATAAAGCGTCAGAGACGGGGCACCGATGAGAGTTGCTCAGCATGAAGCCCAAAATGAAGCAACCGTAGATTGAGAAAGTACCCCGGATCATCATAGAGCATGCGCACTTGAGTTTTCCTTAAGCCTGCCTCTGATATTCCACTCTCATGATATGCCGAATTACAGACGTTACTTTCCCAATGTAAGTCAATGGGAAAATTATTTTTGGGCCAAAATGATGTCACAAACAACAAAGGGAGGGTGGTACCACTGTTTGGCCACTAAGCACATTTTTTTCAAAGGCCGGCCCACTTCCTGGAGGTTGATCAGCACGTCTATTGAGTTAGCTTTTGAACACATTATATATATTGTTTGTTTAAGGTGTACAACTATTTCTTAGCCAGGAGAAATCACTTCCTGTGCCCATACACAGTTAAATCCAAGGCTTACCACATTAAACAGTTTCATCAATCAGCCACCTGTATAAATTAGCTTACAGTGTTTTTCCTTTCACCATATATTAGCACATTATACATTGTATGGCATTTTACCAGCAATAAATCAATATGCATGAGTGCCATCTGCAGTCAGGAGAAATGTGTATGGCTTGTGTATTCTGATGAGTTAGTAAGCACCAATCCATCAAACACACTGTGTGAAATACAATCCATGAGCCAATTCTAAATGGTAAACATAGTATTTTAAAGCATCCTGTTTAAAAGAAAGCACATTTACAGTACTGCTATGATAATGTAAAGCTGCATTAGTGTGGGATTCAGAACTATTTGTCGCTTAAGTAATCTTAAAAAAGTCGAGTCAGCAATTATTTAACTGCAACTACTAGGTTTTTTATTTTGTCATACGAACATAGCTATAGTGTAGTTATGACAATGAAAATCTTAAGTCACAGGCTCCTCCAACAGTGCAACACAATAAAACAGATAAACAGAAAAATATAGTGCAAGTAAATATTAAATACAGAAAGAAAAATAGTTTAAAAAAGTGAAATAGTGCAATAAGAGTATATGCAAGTTATTCAAATATGAGATATTAGATAAATAGATAAATAATTTCTAAGTAGCAGCCAGATGAATGTTATGCATGTTGTTTCGACAGTTCAGGTGTTTAACAGTCTTATTGCCAGTGGGCTGAAACTGTCCTTGAGTCTGGTGGTTTTAGTCCGGATGCTGCGGTACCGCCTGCCAGACGGCAGCAGAAAGAACAGTTTGTGGCTGGGGTGATGGGGGTCTTTTGTAATCATGAGGGCTTTCTTCCTGAGGCGCTGGGAGTAAAGGTCCTCCATGGATGGCAGCTCCGTCCTGGTGATGTTCCGTGCAGTTTTCACCACCCTCTGTAAAGCCTTACGATTGAGGGCGGTGCAGCTGCCGTACCAGGCCGTGATGCAGCCAGGCAGGATACTCTCTATGGTGCATCTGTAGAAATTGCAGAGTAGAAGTTGCAGAGTATCCTGGAGTCCATGTATAAGGGTGGCCATTTTTAAATAACAAATATGTGACCTGCTCCATCAAAATCAATCGCATTGACCCAAAGACACATTTTGAGTTGAATACACTCTTGGAAATTCCTAACTTTCTAATGCTATCAGGATTGTTTTTGTACTCCAAATATTAAGCAAAATATGTCACATTATATAATGACTGTTAGAGAGTCATAATTTTGAGAAAAAGCCTTTAAAGTTTCCTCTTCTCTGGAATCCATCGATCTGATTGATTATTAGCGGAGCAAATGATCAAAATACTACAGAGGGAAGATATTTTCGTTTGGATTACTGGTCTGGGGGAAGCTCGCAAGTGTGTGTGTGTATACGTGTGTGTGTTTGTGTAATTTTGCATTTGTGCATATTGTGTTTGTTTCCTGGGGAAACACTCATCGGAAACACCGGCTGTTGTTATGCCTGTTGTGACCAGGGTTCTTACACCTTTTCCAAAGTCAAATTCAAGCACTATTCAAGCATTTTCAAGGTGCATTTTCCAGCTTTTCAAGTATCTTACAGCTGTTAAATATATGTAAATTACATATTTATATACACATACTCAAATGATTATTTCCCTACCTCACATTAAATCAGATGTTCTTTATGCTATAAACAACCAAATGTGTGTTTCGTGATGGCCTTCTACACGAGGATGAAAAATTAAAGAAAGAAAACTAAGTTTAATATTTCAAAATGAGTGATCTGTATTTAGACTGGGCCTCCCATATAACCTGTCTGAGCCAATATAAAACAATCAGCCAAATAACTTTTCAATACATTATTGATTACTATTTTTGAGGTACTTTTAGGTTGGCAGTAAACATAAGTCAGAGGTAAATGGTGTACTTCTACTCCACTACATGTATTTAATCCCTTTTAGTTACTTTACAGATGTGGATGAATGATGTGAAATATAATCAAGTGTTAAATCAGACTTTAGTTCCACCTGGAGTAAATCCACAAGCTACCCTGCAGTATACAAAGTCATTCAAACTATTTGCACCTTTACCAGCTTTGAGAACACTTTCATGATCAAACATTATAAAACATATCATATATATTATTCTGAAATGGACCAATCTGCACAATGACTGCTTTTACTGTCGCTACTTTCACTATATTTTGATGAGAATACTTTTCTACTTTCACTTGAGGAACATTTTGAATGCAGGACCTTTACTGTAACAGAGTATTCCTACACTCTGATACTTCTACTTTTACTCAAGTACAAGATCTGAGTACTTATTCCACCTCTGGTAGCGTATTAGCCTGAATTGTAGCCACAAAATCACGCAGAGCTGCATAAAAATAGACTCACAATGTTAACAAGTGGAAAATAATATTTACAAATCTGTACAATGATTTGTAGGTAATGTTGTCTACTCAAGACACCCGTCTTATACATCTTCAAAGGAAGACTGTGTTCATTCTACAATTACATGGGATTAAAGCAAAATGTAGTTTTACTTGTATAATACTTCAATTTTATATAAAAGACAGTTTGTTTTCATCTGTTTTCAAATAAACAAAGTATTGGCTTTCAGAATATTAAACTTCCATCCATCTTCTTCCGCTTATCCGTGGTCGGGTCGCGGGGGTAGCAGTTCCAGCAGAGAGCCCCAAACTTCCTTTTCCCTGGCGACATCAACCAGCTCTGACTGGGGGATCCCAAGGCGCTCCCAGGCCAGCGAAGAGATTTAATCCCTCCACCTGGTCCTAGGTCTACCCCTTGGTCTCTTCCCAGCTGGACGTGCCTGGAACACCTCCCTAGGGAGGCGCCCAGGTGGCATCCTAACTGGGTGCCAGAACCACCTCAACTGGCTCCTTTCGACGCAAAGGAGGAGCGGCTCAACTCCGAGTCCCTCCCGGATGACCGAACTTCTCACCTTATCCTTAGGGAGACACCAGCCACCCTGCGGAGAAAACCCATCTCGGCCGCTTGTATCCGCGATCTCGTTCTTTCGGTCATGACCCATCCTTCATGACCATAGGTGAGGGTAGGAACGAAAATGGCCCGGTAGACAGAGAGCTTTGCCTTCTGGCTCAGCTCCCTTTTCGTCACAACGGTGCGGTAAAGCGACTGCAGTACCGCTCCCGCTGCTCCGATTCTCCGGCCCATCTCACGCTCCATTGTTCCCTCACTCGAGAACAAGACCCCGAGATACTTGAACTCCTTCACTTGGGGTAAGGACTCATTCCCTACTTGGAGTGGACAGTCCATCGGTTTCCTGCTGAGAACCATGGCCTCAGATTTGGAGGTGCTGATCCTCATCCCAGCCGCTTCACACTCGGTTGCGAACCGATCCAGTGAGTGCTGAAGGTCGCAGACCGATGAAGCCATCAGAACCACATCATCTGCAAAAAGCAGTGGTGCAATCCTTAGTCCACCGAACTGCAGACCACCTCCCCCATGACTACGCCTCAAAATCCGATCCATGTATATTACAAACAGGATTGGTGACAAAGCGCAGCCCTGGCGGAGGCCAACCCTCACCGGAAATGGGTCCGAATTACTGCCGAGTACCCGGACACAGCTCTCGCTTTGGGAGTACAGAGATTGGATGGTCCTGAGTAGAGACCCCCTCACCCCATACTCCCGCAGCAACTCCCACAGTAACTCCCTGGGAACCCGGTCATACGCCTTCTCCAAGTCCACAGAACACATTTAGACCGGATAAGCGTACTCCCAGGCCCCCTCCAGGATCCTTGCGAGAGTAAAAAGCTGATCCGTCGTTCCACGACCAGGACGGAATCCGCATTGTTCCTCCTCAATCTGAGGTTTGACAATCGGCCTGACCCTCCTTTCGAGTACCTGAGAGTAAACTTTCCCAGGGAGGCTGAGTAGTGTGATGCCTCTGTAATTGGCACACACCCTCTGATCCCCCTTTTTAAAAAGGGGAACCACCACCCCGGTCTGCCACTCCTTCGGTACTGTTTCCGACTTGCACGCAATGTTGATGAGACGTGTCAACCATGACAGTCCCTCAACACCCAGAGCCTTCAGCATTTCTGGGCGGATCTCATCCACCCCCGGGGCTTTGCCACTGTGGAGTTGGTTAACAACCTCAGTGACCTCCCCCCGGGAGATTGGTGTTGATCCCCCGTCATACTCCAGCTCTGCCTCTAACAGAGAGGGCGGAGTTGTCGGGTTCAGGAGTTCCTCAAAGTGTTCTTTCTAACGCCCTAACACTCCATCAGTTGAAGTCAACAACATCCCATCCTTACTGTACACAGCTTGGATGGATCCCTGCTTCCCCCTCCTGAGGTGTCGGACAGTTTTCCAGAACAACTTTGGTGCCGCCCGAAAGTCCTCCATGTCTTCTCCGAACTTCTCCCACACCCGCTGCTTTGCCTCGGCCACGGATGAGGCTGCTGCCCTTCGGGCCTGTCGGTACCTTGCAACTGCCTCGGGAGTCCCCCGGGATAACAAATCCCTGAAGGCCTCCTTCTTCAGTCGGACGGCTTCCCTGACCACCGGTGTCCACCAGGAGGTTCGAGGGTTACCGCCCCTTGAGGCACCTAGGACCTTGAGACCACAGCTCCCCGCCGCGGCTTCGGCAATAGAGGCTTTGCACACCGACCACTCTGGTTCAATGTCCCCAACCTCCACAGGAATGCCTGAAAAGTTCTGCCGGAGGTGTGAGTTGAAGGCCTCTTGAACTTGGGCCTCCTCCAGACGTTCCCAGTTCACCCGAACTACATGTTTGGGCTTACCAGGTCTATCCAGAGGCTTCCCCCACCACTCGACCCAACTCACCACCAGATGGTGATCAGTTGACAACTCCGCCCCTCTCTTTACCCGAGTGTCCAAAACATACGGCCTCAGGTCCGATGATACGATAACGAAATCGATCATGGACCTTCTGCCTAAGGTGCTCTGGTACCACGTACACTTATGAGCATCCTTATGTTCGAACATGGTGTTTGTTATGGCCAATCCATGACTAGCACAGAAGTCCAGTAACAAACCACCACTCCGGTTCAGATCAGGGGGGCCGTTCCTCCCAATCACGCCCCTCCAAGTGTCTCCATCATTGCCCACATGTGCATTGAAGTCTCCCAGCAAGACTAAAGAGTCCCATACAGGACTCTTTCCAGGGTCTCCAAGAAGGCCGTATACTCTGAACTGGTAACGCTCCGCCTCCCGCACAAGCTCCGGCTCCTTCCCCCCCAGAGAGGTGACGTTCCACGTCCCCAAAGCCAGCTTCTGTCGCCCGGGTCTGGTCCGTCGAGACCCTCCGCTTTCACTGTCACCCTTCTGGCAGCGCACCCGACCCCATCGCTGTTTCCCGTAGATGGTGGGCCCGCGGGACGGAGAAGCGGAGGTGTTGCCCACGTTGCCTTTTCGGGCTGGGCCCGGCCGGGCTCCGTGGCAAGCCCGGCCACCAGACGCTCGCCGACGAGTCCTCCTTCTGGGCCTGGCTCCAGAGAGGGACCCCGGGCCGGGTATCCTCACTTCTTTTTGGTTTTTTCATGAGATCTTTTGAACCAATCTTAGTCTGGCCCCTTGCCTGAGACCAATTTGCCATGGGAGACCCTACCAGGAACACAAGGTTCCAGACAACACAGCCCCCAGGTTCATCAGGGCACACAAACCTCTCTACCACGGTAAGGTGCTGGTTCTTCAGAGAGGAATATTAAACTTGTTTCGGCAAATTCAGATGATAAATACAACTTTGAAGCTTGTAACGGCATAATTACAAGCAGAGAACGGACTAATGTAACGTCACAGCAAGCATAACAACAGCCGGTGTTTCTTGAGAGTGTTTCCCCGGTACACAAACACAAACACACTCGCGAGCTTCCCCCAGACCAGTAATACAAACGAAGATGTGTCTTCGGGTCAATGTGACTGATTTCGATAGATCAAGTCACATTTGGTTTAGGCACGAAACATACTACCAGTAGAAATACATTGCTTTCAAAATCGCTCTGTGTCGAATCAATAGATTATATTTCGTGACTATAACACGAAATGCCGTGAGTGCTTCATCCTCTGAACACCACAGGATGGTGACTGTAACGCACATAACATAGGTACGCTCCTCTGAAATGATTGTCCCCTGCAATTATTAGCATCCCTCATCGAGTTCGCTATTCAGCTTGCAAACGTTAGCTTAAACAAACGTAACATGCAACGTTTAGGCTAATCTAAAATGCTCTACTACAGCGTACCTTTCATGTGGCTCGTCAGCGCAGAGTCTTGCATCATTATTTTTGCAGGAGGCTACTCATGTGCTTGACCCTCGTCTTAGCCATGGCTTGTATTTGTCTTCTGCTAGCCAACGCTCATTGAAACTGCAACCTCCTGGCACACAGTCATCTATCACTCATCAGAATGCCCAGGTCACACGTAACACAAACACTTGCAGGTTGCGCGCATAGCGCGGGAAGGCCGCAGCGGAGCTGTTTTATGTAGAAGCGAAGAAATTGTTTTCTTTTAATCTAAAAAGCGAACTATTCAGTCGGACAGCAATTTATTGTAAAAGTAAAGCATTTACATTTTCAAGCACTTTCTCAATTTCAAGCACCATTCCCAAAATTCAAGCACTTTCCCAACCTTGAAAACACCATGTCAAATTTCAAGCATTTTCAAGGATTTCCAGCACCCGTACGAACCCTGTGTGACGTCAAGTTACTCCGCTTGTAATAATGTCGTTACAAGCTTCAAAGTTGTATTTATCATCTGAATTTGCCGAAACAAGTGTAATATTCTGAAATCCAAGACTTGTTTAATTGAAATCAAATTACATTTAGCTGACGCTTTTATCCAAAGCGACTTACAATAAGTGCATTCGACCAGGAAGACACAACCTTGAAGAAAAAAAATCATATAAGTACATCAGGTTTCATAGAGCCAAACATTTCAAGTGCTACTCAACTGGCGATAGATAAGCCAGTCCTTTATTAGTATATTCAGCCACCAATTGTGCAAGTTCTCCCACTTAAAAAGATGAGAGGCCTGTCATTTTCATCCTAGGTATACCTCAACTATGAGAGACAAAATGAGAAAAAAAAAAAAAAAAAAAAAAAAAAAAAAAATCCAGAAAATCACATTGTCTGATTTTTAAAGAATTTATTTGCACATTATGGTGGAAAATAAGTATTTGGTCAATAACAAAAGTTAATCTCAATACTTTGTTATTTACCCTTTGTTGGCAATGACAGAGGTCAAACGTTTTCTGTAAGTCTTCACAAGGTTTTCACACACTGTTGCTGGTATTTTGGCCCATTCCTCCATGCAGATCTCCTCTAGAGCAGTGATGTTTTGGGGCTGTCGCTGGGCAACACGGACTTTCAACTCCCTCCAAAGATATTCTATAGGGTTGAGATCTGGAGACTGGCTAGGCCACTCCAGGACCTTGAAATGCTTCTTACGAAGCCACTCCTTCGTTGCCCGGGCTGTGTGTTTGGGATCATTGTCATGCTGAAAGACCCAGCCACGTTTCATCTTCAATGCCCTTGCTGATGGAAGGAGGTTGTCACTCAAAATCTCACGATACATGGCCCCATTAATTCTTTCCTTGACACGGATCAGTCGTCCTGGTCCCTTTGCAGAAAAACAGCCCCAAAGCATGATGTTTCCACCCCCATGTTTCACAGTAGGTATGGTGTTCTTTGGATGCAACTCAGCATTCTTTCTCCTCCAAACACATCTAGTTGAGTTTTTACCAAAAAGTTATATTTTGGTTTCATCTGACCATCTGACATTCTCCCAATCATCCTCTTCTGGATCATCTAAATGCTCTCTAGCAAACTTCAGACGGGCCTGGACATGTACTGGCTTAAGCAGGGGGACACGTCTGGCATTTCAGGATTTGAGTCCCTGGCGGCGTAGTGTGTTAATGATGGTAGCCTTTGTTACTTTGGTCCCAGCTCTCTGCAGGTCATTGACTAGTTCCCCCATGTGGTTCTGGGATTTTTGCTCACCATCTTTTTGATCATTTTGACACCACGGGGTGAGATCTTGCGTGGAGCCCCAGATCGAGGGAGATTATCAGTGGTCTTGTATGTCTTCCATTTTCTAATAATTGCTCCCACAGTTCATTTCTTCACACCAAGCTGCTTAATTATTGTAGATTCAGTCTTCCCAGCCTGGTGCAGGTCTACAATTTTGTTTCTGGTGTCCTTTGACAGCTCTTTGGTCTTGGCCATAGTGGAGTTTGGAGTGTGACTGTTTGAGGTGGTGGACAGGTGTCTTTTATACTGATAACGAGTTCAAACAGGTGCCATTAATACAGTTAACAAGTGGAGGACAGAGGAGGCTCTTAAAGAAGAAGTTACATGTCTGTGAGAGCCAGAAATCTTGTTTGTTGGTGACCAAATACTTATTTTATCGAGGAATTTACCAATTAATTCATTAAAAATCCTACAATGTGATTTCACGGATTCTTTCCCCCCATTCTGTCTCTCATAGTTGAAGTGTACCTAGGATGAAAATTACAGGCCTCTCATCTTTTTAAGTGGGAGAACTTGCACAATTGGTGGCTGACTAAATACTTTTTTGCCCCACTGTAAGTGCTTTGTGAGTAATTATATTGCTCAAAGTGGAGTCGAAAGAGATGCGTTTTCAGTCTGCGCTGGAAGATGTGCAGGCCTTCTGCTGTCCTGATTTCAATGGGGAGCTCATTCCACCATTTTGGAGCCAGGATAGCAAACCCATGTGTTTTTGCTGATGGGAACTTGGGTCCCCCTCGCAGCGAGGGTGCAGCGAGCTGTTTGGCTGATGCAGAGCGTAGTGCACGCGCTGGGGTGTACAGTTTAACTATGTCCTGGATGTAGGAAGGGCCAGATCCATTCGCAGCATGGTACGCAAGTACCAGTGTCTTGAAGTGGATTCTAACAGTTACCGGAAGTCAGTGAAGGGAGCGGAGGAGCGGAGTGGTGTGGGAACATTTTGGAAGATTGAAGACCAGACGAGCCGCTGCATTCTGGATGAGCTGCATAGGTCGGATGGCACATGCAGGTAGACCAGTCAGGAGGGAGTTGCAGTAGTCTAGGCGTGAGATGACGAGAGCCTGGACCAGAACCTGTGTTGTTTTCTGGGTCAGCTGGGGACGTATCCTCCTGATGTTGTAAAGCGTGTATCTGCAGCAACGGGTTGTAGCAGCGATGTTTGAAGTGAAGGACAGTTTGTTATCTAGGTTCCTTGCAGTCTGAGTCGGGGAAACAGAGTTGCCGATGTTGATTGTCAGGTCAAGAGTGGGACAATCTTTTCCCGGAAGGAAAAGCAGTTCAGTCTTGTCAAGGTTGAGCTTGAGGTGATGAGCAGACATCCACTGAGAGATGTCAGCTAGACAAGCAGAGATGCGTGCGGCGACCTGGGTCTCTGAGCGGGGAAAGGACAGAATTAATTGGGTGTCGTCAGCGAAGCAGTGGTATGAAAAACCATGCGGGCTAATGACTGATCCGAGCGAGTTTGTGTACAGGGAGAAGAGGAGGGGATCAAGAACAGAGCCCTGAGGGACCCATGTAGTTAATTGACAAGGGTCGGACTCGGACCTCTCCAAGTTACCCTGTAGGTACGGTCTTTGAGGTATGAGGTGTGGAGGGAAAGTGCAGAGTCTGAAACTCCAAGTTTTTGGAGAGTGCAAAGGAGGATCTGATGGTTCACCGTGTCGAATGCAGCAGACAGGTCCAACAGGATGATGACAGAGGAGAGAGATGCTGCTTTGGCAGTGTGCACTTCCTCAGAGACAGCAATGAGAGCAGCTTCTGTGGAGTGACCTGCCTTGAAACCAGACTGGTACGGATCCAGAAGGTTGTTCTGGTGGAGATAACAGGAGAGTTGTTTAAAGACAGCGCGTTCAAGTGTTTTAGAGACGGGAGGGAGAGACAGGCCTGTAGTTTATAACATCAGACGGGTCGAGAGTGGGTTTCTTTAGGAGAGGGTTTACTCTTGCCTCCTTGAGACTTTAAGATGGACTTTTATTAATCCCTCGTGGGGAAATTGTTTCTCTGCATTTGACCCATCCTAGTGTTAGGAGTAGTGTGCTGCCATTTTGAACGTTGCCCGGGGAGCAGTGTAGGGAACGGTGCCTTGCTCAGGGACACCTCGGTAGCACTTGGTCTTGCCGGGACTTGAACTGGTGACCTTTCAGTTGCCAAGCCAAGTCCCTTTCAACTTCGCCACCACCGCCCAAACCAGACTGTTTGGAAAGTGACCAGAAGTTAGAGAAGTGTTGATGAAATGGGTGAGAAACGGTAGAATATCAGGAGCGATAGTCTTAAGGAGGTTTGAGGGGATAGGGTCCAGAGGACAGGTGGTAGGGCGGGCAGAGGTAATGAGGGTAAGAACCTCACTTGGAGAGAGAGGGGAAAAGGAGGTCAGTGTGTGGGTGAAGGGAGGGTCTGGTGACCCAGCGGTGAGTAAAGGTGAGTCAGAAAAAGAAGAGCGAATATCATCAACCTTTTTTTCAAAGTGGTTAACAAAGTCGCTTGACAGAAGGGAGGAGGGGGAAGGGGCTTTGGGGGGGGTCCAAGAGGGTGGAAAAGATTGAAAATAGTTTCTTGGGATTGGAATAGGAAGATTGGATCTTATCTTGAAAGAAAGTGCTTTTTGCCTGAGAGATCGAAGCAGAGAAAGAGGAGAGGAGAGCCTGATAGGTTAGGAGGTCGTCACGGTGTTTGGATGTCCACCGTTTCCGCTCTGCTGCACGAAGGACGGTTCTATTAGCACGCAGTGCGTCATTCAGCCAGGGAGCAGGAGGGGACTGACGAGCCTGCCGAGATGTGAGAGTACAGAGAGAGTCCAGAGAGGATGAGAGAGTAGAGAGGAGAGTTTCTGCAGCAGAGTTTGGAGGCAGAAGTTGGAACAAGTCAGACGAAGGGAGGGCTGAGAGCACCGATGAGGCAAAGGTAGAGGGGGAGAGGGAACGAAGGTTACAGCGGACAGGTGCAGGATGAGAAGAGATTAGTTTGTTATGTTTGGAAAGGGGTAGAGTGAATGAAATGAAGAAGTGATCCGAGGTGTGGAGCGGGTTTACAGAGAGGTTAGAAGTTGTGCAGTTCCTTGAGAATATGAGATCAAGGACATTGCCAGCTTTATGAGTTGGTGGGAATGGAGACAGTGAGAAGGCAAAGGCGGTTAAAAGAGATGTTAGTTTGTCTTCCCTGTCTGGAGGTTGAAGTTTCAGAGAAGTACAGCGGGAGGGCCAGTTTCAGGGATGTGTGAGAGGAGATTATCTAATTCCTCCAAGAAGTCCCCCAAGGCGCCTGGTGGACGGTAGAGAACAACAATGGTTAATTGTATAGGATGGGTTACAGTAACGGCATGGAATTCAAAGGTGGAAGGAGTGAAGTTAGGTAGCTTGAAGAGGGAAAAGCTCCATTTGGGAGAGAGCAGGAGACCAGTGCCACCTCCTCTGCCAGTGGGTCTGGGTGTATGGGAGAAGGAATATGCTGTGGAGAGAGCTGCTGGGGTGAATGTGTTGGATGGAGTAATCCAGGTCTCAGTGAGAGCAAGGAAATCCAGGGACTGCAGGGAAGCGTAGCCGGAGATGAAGTCAGCCTTAGGAACAGCTGACTGGCAGTTCCACAGGCCACCTGAAACTAGCTGTTGGATCTCAGTGGAGCATGTGGGATAGACGAGAGCAGGGCGGTTATATCGATTACGAGATACACGGCACCAGTGATAATTGCGAGAAGACACATGAACAAGAATGGAGAAAATACACATGATTATAGCATGAGGGGCTAAAAAACTAAATAAAAAAACACTAGCGATACTTGGCTCAATCAGAGTAGGATTTGCCTCCCTCAGGACTCCCTCGTGACTCCCTCGTGACTCCAATGTCTTTTGTCAGATGAAAACAAACTGTAACGGACCCTGCCGTGTTATCTATGATTACTACATGCCTTACATTCATAATTTCAGCAGGAGGGAGGGGAAGCAGCGCTGCGGAACAGCAGAATGGCAATTGTGAGCGGTCATCTTCCCTTTACAAGTTTCAAAAATGTATTTATCGTGTGATTTTGGAAATAAAAGTTTCATATTCTGAAAGCCAAGACTTATTTAAAATCAAACAAAACACCTGAAAAACTATTTTTTTACGTAAATCCACGTTTATTTTGAAATGAGCCGTTGCGACTCCCGGCTGATTTCGATAGAGCGGGTCACACACACATATATATATCTATCAAGTATTTTATGCAATTATATATGATTGTTCATTTGTATCTAACTTGTCCACAGAACTTATTGATGAATACATTTGTGTGAATGTGAATTGTCACATTCAGCGTCAGAAAGCCTTCACACATTTAGACATTCAGGGCGGAAACAACTCCCATCCTCTGGATGAAGGAACAAATTCTAAAAGAAAAACAACGTTTTTTTCTTTGGCCTACACAATGTTGCAAATTGTTCCGTTCTGCTGTGCAGTAAAAACCTCTCCCACTCGAACAAGCTGCAGTAATTGCAAACTAATGCCTCTTGGTGGAATTAGAGCACATTTAACAGCAAAACACAGATTAGTGTTTAAAGAAGATTTTAGCATGACCAATTTCATTTATTTTCAACTGTGACAATTACAGGAATCACACTTCACAAGCCACTGTTTTCCTCAAGCTCGTTTGGAAAGAGCCTGTACTTACTCTGGCGAAAAATGAATCATTTCCTGCCATTACTGCTGCTCCACTGTGCACCTCTATCAGCTGTAGCATTTGAATGAATGTAGAAATGGCAGATACTTTATTGAAAGGCTGCTTAAAGGGCACCTATCATGCAAAATGCACCTTTGTACGTCTTTTATACATGATTATGTGTCCCCGGTGTTCCGGGGAACTCACCAAGTGTCAGAAAACACAACCCTCTCTATTTTCCTCCTTCGCCAAATCTCTAAAAAAGGGGCTGCAACGGATCTGAAAAAAATGGATCCACATTCCGACACTTTTCTACGTCACAAAGACGTACTCCGCTTATTGGTCAACTCTCCACCTATCAGGGGAATGAGCCACGGCCACGTGCATTGCCAAACCTCTCATTCGCATATAGGCTATCGGCAGGCTACCCCAGTCACATCTGTGTTTTTTCCTGCTATTGCCAGGATGTCTAAGCCAGTTAAACCACGGACATGTTTATGAACTTCTCTCAAGTCCAACACGGATATGCCTCCAAACTAATGCTACACCCGGGATCAATACCAACCATCCGGGACCAGGCCAGTGAGGACACATCCAATTCTGAAGCTGTAAGTTTTTATTTAGCGGTGTTTTTCCTGATAAAGCTATATCTAGCTTGTAGTATGTAGCATGTAGCATGTAGCATGTAGCTTCGCCGTATCAATGTCGCCTCAACCCCAACTAGTAATCGGTTAGGTGTTTATATGTTCTTGTAACATTTTATTTTGTACGCTCCGCAGTCTTTGCTTTGTCTTTTATTTTAATTATCAGGCATTTGCGAACATGTTCAGACTGCCGTAATGGCGATCTGTGTGAAGGCTGTAAAGCCACGCCTGGCCTAGCCGATAACACAAGTATTTATTCTCCTATGTATTAGTATTTTGTATCCTCTAAAAAATCATATTGAGTAAGTTATAATAACAAACGTAATCTTCTGGAGGTAAGTGCCGTTTTTTCCAGCGTTATGTAAAAGCTTTTGTGATTGTAGTCTGTAAGAACGATCATATATCATCGACCTGTAAGCTAAGCTACGCTAAGCTACGCTACGCTAATGAGACATGCCGTTTTTTGCAGCGTTATATGGAAAAGCTTTTGCATGTTTACTTGTTTGCGCACATGAATATAAATGGGGGTGTGTTAGGATACAACACTGTATGTATGTATGCGAGGGGACACACACCACGAGTAAAACGGAGCTAAAGCCCTGGTATGTTGTTGTTGACGACATGCATTTACTAATCTCAACCACTTTTTTTGTTGTGCTTTTTTTAACATTGCACAGGCTACGTGGCCAACTTGATGGACCTCATCTTCGACCAAGTCTTTGTGGACCCTGCACCATTATGAGCAACCTGACAGGGAGGAGGTCATCGCCGGGTATGCCACACGGTTCAATTTGGCTGCTGTCTGAACCTAACATAGACATTTCACGGATCAGAGGACAACGCAGGCCGGAATCACCACTCTGATCCTCTCTCCATGGGTTCAAATAACCGTTGATTTTGACAATAAAGTTCCGAGTTGATATCAAATGTGTCGTGATTATTCATGTTTGGATGGGTAAAGAATATTCTGATTTCAAAAGCATAAGGTTGTGTGTGGACTTTTTTTGTCATACACATGGGTGCGTTATGCCATTGCTGTGTAGTATATAATAGTACAATGACAGAATGAAAGATTGCATAAAGCCATATACACCAGTATTTATTTCCATGAACAATATTAGCATTCGTTTTACAATTTCAGTCAAAACAAACCACTCAGTGCTCTATTTGCCTCAACTGTAGTCCAACTGTGTTCAGCTCTGTAAATATTCAATGCATTCTGCAGGGAAAACACATTTAGGCACACAATCCAGGATGATCCACCACACAGGTTAGAGTCCTCAAGTTCCTGCATCCGTCTTTACACCTAGTGTGATAAACATATATTGAATGACATGTGAAAAATGTATTCTCTAAACAGACAACTTAGTGAAGCTAATGTTACGTGTGGTATCTCCATGCAGCACATGCTCCGGTTCAGAAGGCATCGTGGCGCAAGTTGCACATGTACCCCTTTAGAAAGAAGTCAATAACTGAGCTTTTAAAACACATGAAACACACATTGCTGACAACTGAGATGTTTGCACCTCCACCAAAACCTCCGCTGCTTCAGTTTCTGGATCAAATTGATAATATGCTTGAACACATGCATTGCTCTGAGATGACATGTTTATTCCACACTCGTAATCACAGCAAGCATGGTAACGTGACTCTCGCCGGCTCTTCTGCAGGGGGCGTGGTCAGCTGCTGCTCAGAATTTTCATAGGCAGGTTTGGAATAAAGCGAAAATGAGCGAAACGAGGCATGGCTAAAAAATGATCCGTTTGGTATTTTGGAAAATAAAATGTATAAATATACCTTATATAGGTATGGTCATACACTATATCATTTAAATATAGCATGATAGGTCACCTTTAAGTAGCCAATAATTGAAGCCTATGACATTTTTTTGACAATAATTGCATAGAAGCATTATGGTAGGTTACTGGCTTTATCTTACATGAAAGGTTTGAAGGCCAATTGTAACTGTATTTCCTCCAGTTCAGCTGGATATACAAAGTGAAGACCACAATCATTTCTTTTTTTATCAGATAAGATATCATATCAGTTGTCATTGAATAAATGTCAACACATACACACCTTGTGGGATATGTTTTGCCGCCCTAATGAAAGGACATGAAGTGAGTGAAATAGATGAAAGCGTCCTCTGAAAACTCCCAATTAAATTATGTATGTCTTTGAAAATGTGCTCTTGCCTTTCAACACGTCTGATTCATTAAAACGACGTACGTGCTTGCTTCTGAACTCGTTTCCATTCAACCTCAGACCAATTACACGGCATTTCTCTAACCCACACTCCTTTCCTCCCAGTTCTTTCAACCAATGCATAAAAGGGATGAAATGTACTCCTCCTTAGAATCCTGCTATAGGTTGAGTTCTACTTTGTCAAGAAGATTATTTTAAACATGGATATCAGCTTTAAGAAATGTATTTCAAAGTTCTGCTCTTAGTGAGGCTCTGTGATCCTCTTTGATGCTTTGATTTTCGGTTGAAGGCCATTTTCTGTGATTGCCATGGAAATGCTTCGCTGACCTGATAAAACCAGATTCATTTCCCTCCCCTATATCTCCAGCACAGCTTTCATCAACTGTATCAAATTTCAAAACCCTACAGTCCAGGTCCAGGAAAGATTCAATAATGTTTAATATCAGCCGCTCAGTCAGACAGACACACTGGAATCGGAGCTGAAGAGCTCCGCTGCTGCTTATATTGAAGCAGTTTAGGATTTGCTCATTGACTTTGCTCATTGTCGCCTGTTGATAAGAAATAAGGGAAATACTCCTACTTTTTTTTTCTCCTCAGTCGGCTTCATTTCCCTCCTGATGTGTTTTTCCGGGGGTATAAGAGGCCATGAATACGCTAAGTATTGTGAGCAGAAAGCATCCAGTTAGGCATGAGTGGTTCCTTTCGCTACTTTGCCATGAGTCTGAGTGGTGTCGAAAATGAGACGCGTAACAATGGTGTTGCAGTTTTCATCAGTGAGCTGAGAACAAAAAATAGAACTTCAAACATATTTCAGATCAGTCATCAACAGCTCTTAAGATGAGGGATCGCTTACTAGCAGACATTTCTCAGATGGAAAACAATGACAACACTGCACAACTTACCAAGACTGTGCCATTTAGACTTGAAGTCACTTACACCATATAGATGTTAGTAAGAGTTGCTAACACAGCACTTGTACACGGTTGAATATAAAAATATATATATTAAAAAAGATTGAATGATGTTTCACAATTGTTATTTTATTTCATGAGCTGTGAGAGCTAACGGACTGCAACGGAAGCTCATATCAAACCACCGTTAAATCAGCAGCGAACCGCTTCAACACGTGTATTTCGGTTTATTCACGGCATTCATTTTGTTATTCTACACTACAGTATTGTTGTTTTATAGTTATCTGGTTATCAATGGAGAGAGAAAACGTAGCTTTCGATCCTGTTTGAATTGTGCCACAAATTACACATATGATGTTTGTCAATCTTAAAAAATCATTTCCATGTCAAAAAAGTCACAGTTTGTCTTAAAACAGTTGAAATATAAGACTATGAAAAATATGCAACTAGAAAGACTACAAATCCCAGAGTCGCGTAAGTGACACAATTGTATTCCACCGCTATATATAAGAGATAGCTAAGATAAGATAACTTTAATAAGATGCCTGTGTGCTTAGTACCAGGTTGTTATCGTCTGAGATCACAGGATGTAGTCTTATTAGATGTACCAAGAGTGAGGACTGTCTTAGGTAAAACAGCTTTTATGTGCGCAGCTCCACTTGCTTGGAACAGCCTACAGTCCAAATTGAAATTGTTCACCTTTGTTTCTCTGAATGTTTTTAAGGCACGTCTGCACGAAATGCTTTCTGACACTATGGGTGTTTGTAAGTGTTGGTGAATATGTAAATATGATGTCCTCTATTGTTTGTTTTTATGTTTCATGTGGAACAAATTGATGCAGGTCTCCCTTGTAAAAGAGATCCATGATCTCAAGGGACCTATCTGTTTAAATAAAGGTTTGAAATGAAATGAAGTTATCATACCAGCAATGGGTCTTGCTCGTTCTTTCGCTTCCCGTCTGATGAAAAGGACAAGGAGTGGCTGGCTGGATCAAGTTAGCTACCTAGCTAATAGCAAGCAGGTTAGTTAGCATTACAGTCTTAGCCTTGTCATTTGTATTAGCCTTAACATTAAGTAACCCAAAATGTTAAACAGTATGCGTAGTAGTCATATTTCGTGAACCCTTTGAAGAGTTTGTCACACCGGTGTGATCATTCTAGACTATAATACACCATTTAAGCCCGGGGGAGAAATGCTAACGCTATATTAGCATCGGCGATCTGTTCTACTTCATGCTATCTGCACAAATGGTTGACATTAAACATTAAAAAGACCAGGCAGTTCAGAGAGAATCAAAGGAAGGCAGGCAGCTTTGCATGACATTCTTCTGGACATGTTGATAGTAAGGGTAGTCAATCAATTTTGACAAGACATTAGTGATGGCCATCTTGGTGACGTGTGTTGTTGTGAGAGTCTGCGAGACCAGAGATGTAGTTCATTAAGCGTTTCACACAAAAAAATGTGTTACTTCACAGTTTTACGACATTTTTATTTTGTTGACTTGCAAAATTATCTTGACAAACATCATATGTGTAATTCGTGGCACAATTCAAATGGGATCGAAAGATAATCTTTCTCTCTCCATTGACTTCAATACATCATTTTTTTTAAATAAGGTCCCATGGAGCTCCCCGAAAGGGGAGGGACTTTGCCACTCTATTTTGTATGGACATGCTTTTATTTTGAAGGAGAGTTAGCGCTGTTCACAGGAAGTTGTTGTTGCTATGGAAACAACGTGACGGAGATTAACGGAGAAAAGTCATATCTACATATAAAGATGGAGAAAGTAAACGATAAAGTTTATGGTTAAGTGTTAGCAGCCCCTGAAGAGGCACAAGCTCTTACGTTGATATTGGAGATTTCAATACATTCAATTTGGCAGCTGCAGTGCCAAAAAAAACGGGGAAAAAAAACAAAAATCCGAATAACGAAATTGAAACCCGAATAGTACTCCAACGAACGAATATTCGGGTACAGCCCTACTATTATTATACTATATTAAAACCTTGTTTTTACTATTCACCTCCATCTGGACCGTAAAGAGTTGGATGATTTATGATAAAATGTTGTTTTCATTTTGTAATTTTGTATATTTACAGGGCAGCTACATTAAACAAAAGAGTAAAATATTGAACACATCTCATCTGGTAAAAGCCTTGCACATGTCTGGTAACAATATGAAGGCAACAGTTTTGAGAAATAAACAGAAAATAAGATAATAGTTCTTTGTCACACGCCACTAAAAACAGATATTCTGTAGAGTCTAGTGTTTTGTCCAGGAAGTGAAGCGTTGTTTTCAAAGCTATTTGGTTTTTCAGAGCAGAGAGACAAATAAAACGATCAGCTCCATTCACACGATTTCCCTTAATTCATCCGCAAAGCTTTGGCGTCATACAAAACAATTATGTTTTCAAATCTGTGCTTGTCAGAGATGTGTAGGTGGTTCCGCCTGACCTCACCAAGCCTCTTCTGGCCTTGATATAAAAGAATGGCTATTGGCAGAAATTATAAAATCAAACCTTATTCACTGGGGAATTTTCATGCAGCTTTTGCTGCTGTGAAACAGTTCCAAAAGCTCAAGCCTAGGAGGATGTAGAAAATGGAAACTTGCAAAAAAAATAAAAAAACAGGCCTAAAATGCATTCCTTTATCACAACCATTTAGCATGTTGAACTAGATTTGAATCCTTCATGGGCAGTTCACAAAACAAGCCCTCCATTTGCCAGCAGAACACTTAGCGAGATGAAAAAGCCTCCCCTGACAGCTCTGTTGTGAGTCAGCTCTGCCTGTATTAATGTCTTTGCAGATTGGGCATAGTGAGGGGGCACGCTAGGGGTCAGCGCTAAAGGCAGGTAGAACAAGCAGATTTTTGCCCCCACCCTTCCTGGCCAACAGCTGGCTTTACAGCGCGCCGCTGGCCCTGCTGATTAGATGAAGTACCTCAGTTTATCCCATCTACTCCCTCAACCCTGACCATGAAGCTTAGGGAGCCTGTTTATGCTCCTGCCAAAACACGTACTCTGGTAAATAAAGACACAACTGCAGACGTAACCAAGCCCCCTCCTTCTCCAGTTGACAACTCACACTTTCCAGTTCATTTTAGAGTAAAACAAGAAAAAAGGGAGAGGAAATAAAAGATCAAGACAGGGACTAAGACCGAATACACAACAAGAAGGAACATTGTATGGGGTCGCTGCCCTCAGGATTGATGTTTCAGAAATGTTGCTTTCAAACCAAACAGGGATAACTAATTGTACATTTTAAATGCAAAGCCTGCCTACAGGGTAGTTTGGCAGGATGGCGTGTGAAAGGATTGTCTGCTCTACATAGAGAAGTGAATGCATGTGCATGCCAAACCGCACGCCTCTTCCGATTTAGACAGAGAGGTAAAACAATCATACGAGAAGCATAATATTCTCCTCTCACAAGGCATTGCCACGTCTGACAAGGGCTAAGCGTTGCTGCTGTAGGCACCAACCATCGTTAAGGAATCACCGCAATTCCTCTTAGCCTCGTCGTGCTGTGGCATCAACCCCTTGAAAAGCTGATCTTCAGATGTCGTACAAAAATAGAACAAGGGCAGTAATGCACATTCAAACACGTCCAGTTTGTAACTTTGACCAGTTATTACACTATTATTATTTTTTTTCCAAAGGGCAATTTCCAGATGTGAACATTAATGATTACCACCTATCATCAGGCAGAGGATAGCTTGTTATTATTTAAAACAATCAAAACCAATACTATGTTTTGGGTAGAGATGCTGAATTTTGTTCAACTGAAAGAAAAAGGAGAGCACTGAGAATGAAAGAAAAAGTACAAAGGGAGAGGGATTAGAGTACATGTTCTTTTTGAGGATGAAAATATATTTAGTCCACCAGCACCAGCAGATTTCAAACAGAGAACTTGCATTTCAAAGCCAATGGAATTGATTAATGTATTCTCTTTGAAGGCTGGTAACCTGGCCAATTTGTGCTGAGGTTTACTTTTTGATACAGGCCAACTATCATAAAAGCATCATCATGCAGGCTGAGTGAGCAACGACTTGCTCAGGACATAGGATGACATCAAATATGTCTGGAGGATAGACAGGAAGCATATGTGCATGTTCCTTGTATGAGCTAAATATATCCTCATAAAAAGGAACATTGGAGGAGGTGAAGTACTGATGAATACAGCACTGACTTGAGCCATTCCTTTTCTTTTTCCATGTAATGTAATGTTATTTACCCCATTTGCCATTTTTTTAGATATCTTAAAAAGTAATTTGCTGAATGAGCATGGAGGTTAGAAGTGGATTAAAAAGAAAACATTTGATTAGAAGCAACGATTCGGCAGACAGGAAAGCTGACCGAAAGCCTAAGTAGTTCTGACTACAGGTAACTAATGAATGGTCTAAAAACACTACAAAATCACATGAATAAAGACTGGTCTGCTTACCAAAAATGATCCACTGTCACAGATCAGGATGAACACACAGGCTAAAAACACATACTGTAGAGAGCAAGCTGATAACGAGGCACAGGTTATAGCAGGGCTAACGAGGGACATGTGAAAACAATCAGGGCGGGGCTGATAATCACAAGGGAAACACACACACAGAAAACAAAACACAAAAGTAAGTAAGAGGAGAATCTAATGAATGAAAAGCATGGAGCAAAACAAAGAGTCAAGAGCCTTAGGCCATTTTAATGTTGCAGTCTATCCATTAGTGTGGACTCAACCTTATGCATTTTTTTATGAAGCTAAAAGTGACGATACATCTTTCACAATTGTGACTCTGCGTCATTCTTACATAATGGATAATAAACTCTTTGCTAAGCCTCTCTACCTTTACAGTTGCCGGAATGTTGCTAGGCTGGACTCCCAATAATAATTGAGGTAAATTGATTAAAATGGTGTGGCCTACATTCAGTCAACAGTATAATAAGCGAGCTAATGGTTGAAACTGTGAGACACATAATCACTAGAACTGTCACTGAAAAAAAAAAGTAATTTTCTTTGTACCACACAGCTTTGAACAACTAATAAGTCCAATGCAAGCCTTTGTTATATTGTATGCCCTCCTACCCCTCTTTTTCTATGATAAATCACAAAGTTTATAATGAATATAGTCAGTGATTTGGAACTAGTCACGAGATGAGATCATGAGGTGATCACAAATATGTGGCTCTCCATTTTGTGCCCTATTGCATTCCCTTCAAAAAGACCCTCATCCTATTTGTCCGTGGCCGGGGTTATTTCATATTGGCTGAGTGTACGATAATGCGGCGTGGCTGCTCATCTGTGAATACACCCCCTACAGTAGTCACAATTCAGCCACTTTTGAAAACCGCCCATAAACAACAGGGGGAAGGCGAAAGATGCTTACAGAGGCAGTATGTGTAGTCGAAGTGAAGCGCGAGTGTTGCTGGAGGAGGCAGCGGTCCATTCAGGAGAGTCCCAGACTTTATGTTGATTCATTACTCTATTAGGCCTCATGACAGAGATAAGGACCAACATGTTTCAAAGTGATAGCTGACCTCTGCGTTTTACCCTTCCTACAGCCAACACGTCCACAGCGGCCCTCGTTTTTCAAACACACATGCTCGCTTACACAGGAGGGTAAGCACGAGTAAAAAGTAACCAACCTCACCCACACACGCCTGTGCTCAGAAAAACCTGGAGAGAACACATTAACAGAGAGAAACGTGACACAGTGTGTTTGAGCCTGCTTCTACACATTAGCACACACACGCACACACACACACACACACACACACACACACACACCACACACACACACACACACACACACACACACACACACACACACACACACACACACACACACACACACACACACACACACACACACACACGGGGGAGCCCACATAAAATACACATTTTCCACAGGATCACCTCATGAGTAAACCTCAACTACAAAGAGCAAAGCTGGCTTAAATCTCAAATCTCATTTTGTGGTTGCAACACTTTATTTCAAAGAGTAAAAATGTATTATAATTTGTAAAATTGCAGCAGGGTGCGAAAAAGGGAAACTTAAAGAAAAAGCATTATGATTATAGATCAGACAAATATGTTTCTCTGTCCATAGAAAACTCGCATTTAGAACAAATATTTCTCACTATTCTGATCGTAATGTCAGAGAAATGTGAAGTTCATTTATCTAGCAATTAATTCAAATGTAAACATCTATCTCTGGCTTCCAACTGGGCTCACCAAAGTGGAGCTTCCTCATGCTGCTTTGACAGTAATAATGAAGCACTAACTCAATCAAGTCGGTGTCATCTTTCCAGGGAAGAAGGAAAGGAGGGATACAGTTCCAGGCAACATATCCCAAACAAAGTACTGGGGTTATGACATTAATTAATCACGCATGCTTTGGTGGCCGCATGCTAAGAATGTGAGTAATCATGCATCTTGGATTAGACAAGAGCAATCTGTACACCATTGGAACAAACTGTTCAATTTTGGGAACAAACCCCCTCAAAACCATCTGGAACCACAAAACAAACACAGTCATGTTTGAAGCAATCCAACAGGACATTTTCCCATCATGAACCTTTTGGAACGACACGATCCCTGCTTTGTTCTGTTACCACATATGGTTGACCACACAATGAAGTCAAGTGAGATGCTTTGCCTGTTCCTAAAATGTCAAGTCTACACAGGTTTAATTTCAGCTCCACTGGAAACAAAATGTGGCAAATCAAACCCCAAGTCTTTGTAATTGTTTTCAGATCTTGCAGTGTCACATAATGTATAGATCATAAAGGGGGAATGCTTCACAGACTGTGTGTGTGAAAAGACAGTGTTTTCTCATTCACAAAATGAAAAAGCTCCCCTGAAAACAAGCAGGACATAAATCATTTAAAGTTTTTGGCAGCACCTGGTCTTCACTTATAATGCTTTATGTGAACCAGACAAGAATGTAAAGAGTATCATCATAATGTACTCAAGTAAACATACTTGTGTAACTCAAAAAAGTACGTCTCCTTTCAGTCTCTGTCCCACTGCTCATATCAAATTCAAAATACTTTTCACCCCTCAGAGAATGTAAAAGTTTCAAAAGTTTTCATAATAAAACCGGATATATTCCCCTCACTGTCAAATGATTACACAGTGATATCTGCATTACTCATCCACTAAAAAACATCAGTTTATCCTTGTTAATTACACAATCTTGATTGGTTTAAATCGTGTACAATGCTTTTGTGTATTTAACGTTCTATTCAGAGAAACAAATAGTTTTTTTGGAGTTTAGACACTACAGTTTCCGAAGACACTACACTACCCAGAATCCCCAGCTATCGTTGGGTACTACAACATCCGCCTTGCTTTACAAACCCCGTGATTAGTCATAAAGCCCTGTGATTGGATGTTGGAGTGGCAGTGTGACAAGGTTACGCTGAGCGTCAAACAGCTCTATGGAATGGAATGGAACCACGGCAGACTTTCCAGAACTGGAATTGGCCGGGTCCAGCCCCCGGCTCCAGCCCCCCCCCCCCCCCAGAACTACACATGCTTGCTATTGTGTGTTTCGCAACATGTTCTATGTACCTCTCTTTGTAAGACGAATTCGTAGAAGTTGCCAGTATTAAACAGTGTGGAGGTTTAGGGGATACGAAACACAGTGGTGTTATCAGATTTAAAACATATAATTAATAAATGGGTGAATTAATATACCCACATGACACCTAAGGTCAGAAGAGCTTTGTTTAACAGCTGGTCT